>JABFDZ020000109.1:22197877-22212531 GCA_019775955.2 Pollimyrus isidori | reverse complement strand
GGCTTCTTGTCAGAACCCGGCAGTGCTGAGCTTACCAGTGGAAGGACTGACAGGAACTGGCATGTTTTAATGATATTTCCAAACTTAGCGTTGCCATCTGACAGAGTGGCTACTTTGTTCTGCTTGGAGATCACTTCCTTTTCAATGGAGAACTGAGCACTTTGAAAAATATGTTCCCTCTGTCTGTCTCTTCCTCTCTCTCTCTCTCTTTCTCTGTACAGACGGGTCCCCTTTTCTCTCTATGGCATTCTCATTTGTACTGCTTTCCAAGTCTGCTGCTAGCCTGCCACCCCCCAGTATTGCTGCCAGAATACATCTGATGGCTGGAAGGAAGATAAAAGGTGGTACATTTTGTTTGGTGGGGGGAAGGATAGATGGATGAGTGGCAGCACTAAAAGTTGTTGATGGGTGGTGTGTGGTGATAGTAAATATTGTCGCCTGGGGGGGAGGAAGACACACCACTTATGCTGACACACTATGCCTTAATCCTTCATTTTTAGTATCTCTGAGTTATTATTTTTGGGGGGACACAGGCAATAATTGCACCCCCCCCACCCCCAAGGCTAATCATTGGATCCACAGATGGATCTACAGACAGAGCAGATAGAAAAATAGATTCACAGTTCTATTGCAACTTTTACATATTTTGCATGACTAGTCTATGAGTAGTTTCTAATGAATTCTAGTTTACATGAGAATGATCTTGCGCTGTAGAGTATACAGCAAATGTTGCTACATTCTCCCCTTTGTGCTACACTGAGAAGAGCATAATCATGTTTCAGATACCTGCACATAACATTACTTGTTAATATAGCTTTTGCAAAATACTGATTAATTAATGAAGGAAGTAAGGAGCCAACAAAATGAAGACAGAGACTGGCTCAGCATTTGTGTCTGGTTTACTGCACATCTATTGATAATTAGCTTATTCAAAGTATTCATTTATTTGCTTTGTGAATGTCGTCATTTGTAATGAAAAGCACATTTTGTAATGGAAAGTGGTCATAAACACAATACTGTATACGTTATTTGTTTTCTCAAAACATATGCAGGTACACCAATTCTTGTACAGACTTTTCTGTATTGCCCACTGTCAATCCGAGCACTTGCTGTGACATTATCATGGCATAGCTGTACAGGCAGCACGGGAAAAAAATACCTGTGACTGCTTTGTTTGCAACAGATCATCAAGGTATAACACTCATAAAGACATTACAGGCTTTCTGCTCATTTTCAATCATCCGTACATGCTGTACAAAAGCAAACCATCTCATTTCTGAAACTGATATTCCATGACTAATTTTTATCGTCCGTCCAAAGAGCAGCATCTAAAATGCTGGTGACATATGTATATTGATTGTGATTCATTTTGTTGGTCACGCCTGTCCTACGTCAGGTATCTCGTGTTTGTTGCTAAGGGCAACAATGGAATGCCCACATCTTCTCAATCCGGTACATGACAGACGGCTAAGATGTGGGAGGCATGTTTCATGTCCTACAACGGGCATGTTGTTTGTGTTTCACGTACGGCCATTTATGGACAACAACAGAGAGTGTAGCAATGACTCCTGTGGTATCACAGAGGCTCTACACCTCCAGGGCTCCCTGTGTTTGCGAGTTTTCCTCAGTTACTCTGCCTTCCTCAAGGAGTCACTGACATGTGTTTTAGGTTGATTGCTATCTCAAAATTGGCCAAAGTTGGTGATAGTCTGGATGAGGGTGTATGTCTTACGGATTGATGTGCTTGTAGGAGTTGGTTCAGAGAGACAACCATTCAGATTGTAGAGAAAGTGGGTCCAAGCAACAAGATTGGTTGTTCCTGCCTCCTCGAATTGCTTGGACCCACTTCATCTACAGTACAATCAGATTGGTTGTCCAGTCCCAATCTTGTACAGAATAAGTGTGGATGAATGGATAGATGGACCATAATTGTTGAATTCTATATACAGTAATAAGAGGGAACACACCAGACAGGTTAGGTTTTGATGAGGTTTTTAGGGGTCCAAAGCACGAAGTGCATTGGACAACTATTGTTTTTTTGATTGTTATTACAATCTATAAATAAAATGATGTACCAGCAAAACTGCATATCCATCTTTTTGTGGCATCGAAATATGTTGAAGTGTTGTTTTGGTTAAATCTTAAACTATCCAGGAAGCCCTTACGATACCATAAATAAAACTGATGATTACAGTTTTGGGACATTATGTCTTATTTAACAGCCACTGTGTGTGTGTTCTGATCAAAGTTACCATGACTAAGACCCATTGCATAACAATATTAAAGGGTAATGGAAGATCAATATGTTTTTCTATTTTCCAACCACTGAACCGGGTCAGCATGAAGGGGAAGAGATACTGCATATATCATTATTAAAAGATGGAATCTCAGTAATATTCTTTTTGTACTTACAAAACAGTCATATTCACAGATCAGGATGCTTTAAAATAGAGGAGGACCAAAACATGTCAAAATCAGAGTCACTTTCAGAATTAAAGCAGGACAGTGATGTCACAGGTTGAAGCCTAGACATAAGGTGGGTGGGAAGTAAATTCACTGTAAGCCTTTTTTATGAAAATGAATCACTGTAACTGAATCATGCATTGACATGGGAATTATTTTTAGTCCCAATTTGTTTTAAAAATGAAAAAAATGCCTATCATCATCTTCATTGAGTTTTTTCTGGTGAGGAGGGTTATGGTACGACAGTGCCAAACAGATCATACCAGCCTTCTCTTTTCATGGACACTCTAGCTTATTTTGGGGATCTCAGAATTTTCTCGCTGCAATATCTAATCCCTTCAGCATGTCCAATGTCTGGCCCAGGGTTTCTACCCAGTGGGACGTGTTTGGAAAAGCTCCCCTTGCAGCCAATTAGGAGACATCCTTCTGGAATTCCTGAACCACCTTAACCCCTATTAACAAATGACCCTATTAGGAAGAGTGAGCCTGGAAGCCCTGCAAAATGATGTAGTATTGGCCGCCTGTACTTCTGACCTTGCTCTGTCTCAAACTCTCATGACGACAGGACATAGATTCACTATTAAACCTCTGTTCTCAAGTGATGACTCAGCTCTGGCTTCACCAACATCTGCCTCTAACAAAGTGATTTTCCTGTCAATCTAACATTTCCTCTTACCGTGACTCATGAACAAAATACTGAGGTCAACTCTTTCGCTAAGGCTAGAGTCTCTCCCCTTATGTGAATGGAGCAACCTACCCTTCTCCAAGAGAGCACCATCATGGTCTCTGATTTGAAGGTGCTAATTCAAATTCCCTGCTGCTTCAGAGCTAGCACTGAACTGCTGAAGTGTATGCCAGGCACCCAAGTCAGACTGGGTTCAAAAGAACATTATCATCCGCAAATAGGCCGTTACCCAATCTAAGCCACATTGACTTCGTCGTAAGGATATGGAAAAAACTCTCACTACATTCTTTCAAGAACTGAATAGCATACAGTAGTAACCATGGTATCCCATATTACTGCAGCATCTCCCATAGTATTTGTAATCATTTGCCTTCTTAAAATCAACAGTTCACATGTAGGGTGTGCACATTTTCACGAACCACTGGTCCACTGTTCCACTGCCCGGCCGGAATCAGCATTATTCCACCTGAATCCTAGGTTTGATCATTGGCTGGAGTTTGCTTCTGGTATATTGTCATGAAAATCGAGAAGTATGATTCTCTCATAGCCTCTGGTCCCCTTTTTTACCAGCCCAAAGGTACTTTTTCCCTGTCTGTATCATTGAAGAGGCACATTAGCTACATCACATTACAAAGGACCAGAGATGTCAGCATTTTGCTGGGAATATCTGGCTGAAGCTTCCGTGAGAAACAGTTTCGGCTTAGACTTCTGGGCACACCTCCTAGATGCTGAGAGAGGCTCGGGATTAAAACAGTTATTAAATTAAAGAAGGACGCCATTTGAGTGAGGCTTACCCGGGGGTCTCATTACAGAGGCTGACAGGCCACAAGGGCTCTCAGAGGTGAAAGGTCATTCATTTATGACTCCTCATTTACACTTGGCCTATAGATTCAGAAAGAAAGAGTTTTTCTTTTTATTAGGTGTATGAGCATTTTGTTGCCTTGTCTGGAAGGGTAGTCACTGATAAGGCTTAAATGTCCACCGTGTGTGAATTCATTTATTACAAAACAAAAAAAAATGACTGACGCATGTACACAGGAAACTAAGGAAACCATTAGGAATACATTTACTGTAAATGGTTCTTGCATAACTGAATAAACAGAAACAATGATGGATGGCACCTGGGATCCCTCCCCTCTACATGGCCATGTTCAGTCGAGGCAAAGCTGCTGACTGTATTTCTCCCATTAATTAAGAAACTTTGTAGTACATGGCCTAATCTTGACCAAATTAGGCTGTTGACATTTCAATGATTCCCAGAATCAATTCTGTAGCAGATATTTGGTCTGCCATCAGGGAGCAGCCAAATACCTATCAGAGCCATTTCTGTTTACAGCTCACTGTTTTGGTGATTATTGCTCAGAGGTGAAATCACTGTGATTATTGATAGGGCCTTCACTTCCCCAGCTCAGTCGTCAATGGCCTCCAGAGTCCAGGCACTGATCCACTCCAGCTGGGTAATTTTCCCAGAATGCAACATAATGAACAGCACCCACTTTCCCTCCGGAAATCTCAGTCGAGGTTCCTGTGATCTGTTTGCCATGAACACGTCAGTCCTGCTGTCACTCTTACCTCCTGTGAGTCCCTGATTACCCATAAGGGAGCAGTGGAAAATCAATACGAAAGAGTAGTGACGACAGTGAGACTGCAGCAGCGTGTGTTAAATGAGGGTGGATATGGGGATGATGTGACGGCAGGGCTGCCTCTAAGATTTTTTAAAATGCTGTTTGATGTAAAAGGCTAATTTGAATGTGCTGTTTGATGTTGTTTCTGGTGATACGTGTCATGGGGCAAGTGTGGATACATGATAGGGCTGACAAAAAACTATTAATGAACTGTAACAGTTGGTAAGGTTTATTAAAAATAGATGAGCTCTAAGTAGAAAACTTTGATCCATTTAAAAGAAATTAAAACACGCAGCGCTTCAGTGATGTTTTACTGCTGATCCCTAACTACCAACATTTGTTACTTCAGTATAATTTCCCACATAATATTTATTATATCTGTATAAACATTGTTTCAGTATAGGAGTATATCAGAAGTTTGTCCTCTAATATATCTATACCGGAATGAAATAGAAAATGTAGTTTCAATACTATCACATGGAGATGATTGTAGTTATTACACTGTTGTTACATATATAGATGTGTAATTATAACGCAATAAATAAAAACATCAATTAATAAATAAGAAAGTTGCAAATTACTAATTTGTAAAAAGCAGCTAAAATCAATTGCACTGAATATATTTGTTGCTGTGTTTCCAATATGTATGAATTTGGAATTTGGAATTCTTGGAATATGTATGTTTGCTAGGTGGAGTTGGAGGGACGCCACCAAACGGTGATAATTGTGTCAAACAATCATGACTTCCCAAATCATTACAGTAACAGCGGGACACTCAACACATTGTTCCAATCCTATACTACTGTACGTGGGGGCCAGTTATGGGGTCTCTTGAAAGTTTGTTTTGATACAGCGGTGAAAATCACAAGTTGATCAGTGTGTCTGTCAGGATTGAGCACGGCATTGTTCCCTGGCCTGAATGTTTAGAGTAATGTTTCCCAATCAGAGGAAATCTTGGAGTCTGAAAGCAGGGTCAGGTCATTTATCTAGCACCCCTGAAGCATGTTGGGGGGTTAAGGACCTTGCTCAAGGGCCCAACTGAGATTTTCTGTAAAGGACGGGGCTAACCCCACTAAACCTCATACTGTGTGTTTCTGGGCAAACAAACTGTCCCCTCAGAGTTTGCATATCACATACACTGAGCCGTCTGATCTCTCTACTAATCAAGATTCAATGTCAGAACGATTTCCAGGAAGAAAAACAGCAGGCTGTTAGTATTAATTTAGCCATGGTATGGCTGAGGGCTTCACAGCACCACCCCTAGCCTTAACATGCATTAGTGCTGAGGCTAACGCCTTTGTTGGTGACAAATGCAGCATTAACAAGTTTCCTCAGCTTCAGTGCGAAATGTCCGATCATTTAAATTCAGCCCATTCTGTACACCAGTGGATATCTGCAAAAATACAGGCCCGCATACAGTCTTGCAGGCATGAGTCACTAAATAACAGGCGACAAATGTTTACAGAAACTGAGTGTTGGTTTAACTGTCAAGACCTCGTCTCATCTGATTTTCATCTGGAGCAACAACGCTATTGTATTGTTACAGAGGTGGTTAATCCAGAGAAGTCAATTATTTTGAGATTCAATTTTTGAGATTAAAGTATGAAACAAATAACTTTGAAATAACTCATTATTATACTTTTGTTGTCATTTACAAACACATATCATCTTTTCTTTCAGGAAAAAAAAATCACCCTTGTAATATTATAATCTCTTTCCCTCCTCAATGATTTCAAGCCACCAGCTGCCACTGGTCAAAGAACACCAAGTATAAACTTTTCATGGCATTATGGAAAAGGCAGACAGGGTCACTCCTGCTATTGTTTCAGTGTCCATGTCAGAAAATGTGTTCACTCTGAAGCGGCAAGCCATCAAGTGAGTGGTGACTCATTCTGCAATATCCAGCGATGCGCTGATTTATCCTGTTCCATAGCAACTCGCTTATCTTTTATTTTTTAATCTGGAAAGCTGTCTCTGGGTCACTGTGAAGTTTTTCATAACAGAGGCCATGTGTAGAGGATTATGAAGCTGAGGATTTCAGTGGTGCAGAAAATGTATACGTCTGCACAGACACGTGAGGGCTGCGATCATTATTCTACTGAGCTGTGGTCGACCAATTATAAAAATCTACTGTGGGCTATTCCTGAACTAATGATCATTGTCAAAGCTTAGCTATACTCCAAACAACCCTTAGTCATTATCTGGAGTCAGCACTTTTATAACTCTCTCTAATTTGTTCTCAATTTTGAAGAGTCTAGGTGTTAAAGATAAATAATAGATTATCTTTTTTTTTTTACATAAACTGTTTAATTGCTTTGGAAAAAACACCATCTGCTTAAAGGTTGGGTACTAGGTCTAAGGCATGAGAGTACACTTTGTAGAAACAGCTGTCCGCTTGCCAATTTGCTCTCTTTCTCAGAGCTCGACGTGCCAATTAAGGGAGACTGGACAGATAAGAAAAGCATATATATGCTTTTCTACTGCTTACAGGGAGCTTGTTTCTGGAATAATGTTTTTAAAGCCAGCTGAAGATCAAGCTGAGTACCTGAATCCAGGAAAGACAAAGGGCCACATTTTCAGAAGCATAAATTTATGAGCTGGAAAGATGTTTTGGCTATACCCTAGTATGAATGAGGTAATATGGTCAAAATGGCTCTAATGGGCTCGCAGTGGTAAGAGGTTTCATTATGCCATAACATCGTCAATTCTACATCATCGATGAATGATCCCATTAAGGATTTAATTATATAAAAGATGTACAGACTTCAATAATAATTCTCTGGTATAACAATGGTTAAAGACTGCCATTGTACAAATCAATACACATATTTTATTCCATGAACCATAGTCTGCATTAAAATGCCCTTTCTTACTGCATCTTGAAATAATGTGCTGTTTCCGAAAATTTCACACTGAAATAATCATTTGTGGTTTAGTATGAAGTCATGAAGTGCTTCAGTATTTAATTCATACACACATATTTACACACATATTTAGGCAGTAGGTCATACAGACGAAAATATACATCTCTGACAATATACAATACAATATTTGGCTATGCCACTTTTTTAGGTAATGAATCACAAAGACATGTGTGAGACAATATTTCTAAAACTTTGGAGAGAAACATAACTCAAGAATAATACAAGCCCTGTGCCATCGTCTGATATGAATCATACCCATGGCTGTTATCATGGAAGAGGCTGCCAGGCTGGCATTATTGTCAGAACTGTTAGTACATACATTTTCCATGTACATTATTTTAATTTATGAACGCTATACATGTACAATGTATAAACAATGAAAAATGAGCTCACCTTTGGATTAGGTAAGTGACCAGTTCATTTATTTATTATTTATTGATCTCCATGTCTCTGTGCTTGAGAACCTATATCATCATCAACACAACTCACATACAACCCCAGTTATCTTGCATTTTTGTATCTCTAGACAGCTCTCTGTCACATACCTATGCTGATCTGTCGAACCTCTGCCTCTTCGGAATAACACAAACATTTTTCGCCTCATCACTTTCATAGTGGAGGTCAACCTGTGAGGCGTTGGAACGATCGGACAATCTGCCGTATTCATGCTAATATAGACTCCTATTTGTGTGCTTCAGTGTCCCCAAAGCAGGAAGGTCTTAACCTATTTGTCTACACTACCATTGATGCTAATGGCTTTTAGTACTGGATCGATATGCAAAACTTTGTTATGTATGCATGTGGGATGAGTGACTTTTCCTGAGCATCCTGAATCACAATTCCAGAGTTAAGACAGTTAGTTCACTTGCCCGGTGAGCATCGTCCTTTCATGAGTAGTAATGGTAGCTGTGATCCTTCATGCCCTGGGAAATGATATGCAACCCCTAAAAGCTCTCAGCGAGTACAAGGTTACACATGCTTGTATGCAGAGAATGATGCATTCTGTAAACACCCTGCCTCTTTCCAGATGACCTCTACCTCAGATAATTTTGCCTCAAAGGAAAAAAAAGATGGAAGGAAAGCACAATGCCATTCTGAACTCACCTCCATTTTTCATTATAATTATACTTTATGGTCTGGATAGTACGAAGCCATGACTCTTCCTTGGACAAATGCAATGAGAAAGCTCTAATTCTGTGCTGTTAGTCTCTAATGAAAGGCATGTGGACACAGTCCTAATGCAAGGGCAAATTTGTCATTTCCAATCCCTTTTCAGAAGGACTGAAGGTCTGGCATGGGTACAACAAGGGGGGGGGGGATGCAGTGCAAGGTTGATAAAGCAACCATGTCCCAAAAACAAACCACAATGCTGGACAAATGCCAGCAAGACAATTCAACTATATGCTTTAACTTCTCATGCATTAGTTAGTGGAGTCTCCTCATTGATCTAACACTCTGCCCACTTAGTCTGATATTTGGCACCAGGTGTCACATTAGGCATGACAAACAGATAAAACAGTGATGTCTCTCCTGAATTTCAGTTTGTAACCTTTGAGGACAGAGCCACACCATTGATAGTGATGGCTGGCTCATTCTATTGACACAATAAGTATATTCAGTCTATCCATTTATCCAATTGTATTCACACAGGCCCAGTAAGAGCCTACATGTCTGCTGGAAGATAAACAAAAAACATTTTAGATGTTCTATTTAATTACAGAATCTGGTATTAGGTAAGTAGTGGGGGGAGGGGACTCTTTTGAAAATCATCCAAGCTCTGCCCCAAAGCCACCAATGAAATCGTATTACATTCTGCCATGGTGTGCACTAGTGGGTGGGTGTGAATCTGGAGGTGAGGGGTGGGCTTTAGGAAATTACAAACCATTACTCTTTCCAGCATCTTAATGTCTCACATGGGTTCCTTGATTTCAGATTGCTCATTTTCCACCTGCTGACTTTTAATGTGGGAGCCGCCCTAGGAGGCCTCACTATTGCCGAAATGCCATGGAGTTCAATTATACAAAGAAGAGATCAGCCCCAGCTTTACTGAAGCACAAGAAGCAAAAAAATATATGGTCACAATAAAATTTGACTGGAGCCTTCATCCGGCATGGCTGCGTCAGTGAAGCCAGACCTTGCATACCTTTATTCTAGTCTCTTTTGCTTAATTGTTATTCTCTCTTTTCTCTCGATTTTATCAACCAATCAGTTGATAATCATTGATTGTTCAGTTAATTAATATTATACCACAGCACTGTCACATTCTCGAATCTGTAGAGTGTTCATCAATTTTCCCAGTAGTAAATGATCAATTTGTGATCATAATCTTTCATTCTCCCTAATTTAACTTAATAGATGCTATAATGGCAAAGAAATGGCTAAAAATCAATTACACAACAAAAGTGCTTCTGGCTGAGGACCAGAACTTGTGCTCACTGATTAAATATTAAATAAATGTAGTTCTGCATTTAAAAACATATAATGCATGGCTTGTGCATTAATCTTCACTTATCCAATTATGTAGCTTGGAAATTTAAGAGCTTTGTTCTGTCATTACCTGTGGTTCATTTCAATCTTTACTTAATACATTTGAAGAATGCTTACTATCAATAAGACATCATAATTTCCTAATAAAAAAGGTGCTGAATGTACATCTCATATTTTCATGTAACTCAATGATGCTGCAAAAAACCAAAGATGTTTACACAACACTCCAGAAGCGTAACCTTCCAACAAGCCCCACCATCATCAAATATTCAAGAGGTTCAGCCATTTTTTTTTGCCAAAAAGGCAACAATCCAATCTTGTAGTGATGGCAGATGGGTTCAAAACACTCTGGTTTTAAACAGGCATAGCGGGTGTACGTGAACTGCATATAAATGCCTGATTAATAACCAAATAGATCCAGATATTGGAAATGTGATTCTTTTCTCACCAGGTTGATATAGCCCTAGTCCCTTTCCATCCAGGCCAGACAATGAATCACATACAAATAATTTATTAACTGCACTGAGTGTGTGACAATACAAACAAACCACATCTATAGTGAGAAATATTGGCAACCTTTAACACATGATGATTTACTATAAAAAGTCTTCTCCAAACACAAACCCAATCCATCAAGATTAGAAGAAGCTTCTTTTCAGCATTTCCATCCAACACCTGCTTTACAAAAAATGTTTACAGAATATCTACACGCCTGAAACCTTGGCACTAATGTAGTTGTCCAAGTCATTTCTGAATGTTGAGAGTTGTTTGACAGTTTACGCGGCAAAACTGTTACAAAACTAACCAGGCCAGTATCTTAAATGTACTGACTGGGCCATTTTCATAGAATTTCAGAGCCGCTGTTATTCTCATTTGAGATAAATGAAGCCCAGTTTGCACATCTATTCATCTGCATATTTTCTATTCCAATACAGGGTCGTACCAAAGTTTATCCCATGGAGCACAAGGGGGCTTCCTGGATGGGATGCTTGTCTATCATACGGCACAGACACTCATACATCCAAACACACATTATAGGCAATACACAGACGTATATGAAAATAAACAGGCAAAATGTTGAACTTCGCCAGTTGTTCAATAGAACTTTAGCACACTTTAAACAACCTCAAGAAAATTGTACTTTTTGGCTTTGAAAGATGACAGGAAGTTATTTTGAATGTGTAAAAATCATGTATTCGATCTGACATTGTTGAAGTGTCTTAAAAATCCATCCAGCAGCTGACCCCCCTCAGTGATCATCACAGGCTTCCCTGCTGATTTAAAATATTGATTAACTTATTTATAATTAACTTATTCTTGCGAGCTGACCAGGACAGACGGTTAGAAAACTGATGGAAGGATGTTTGTTAAATATTTTTTAGATCTGATGGCCAATGAAAATACAAATTTAAAAATAGTTAACCAGACATGATGATAATAATGGCGGGGTATATTAAATTGGTATTAAGAGATTTCAACATGTAGGCGAGTTACAAGTTTCTCTCACAGAGCCGTTTCAGCCAGTAAACAAATGCAACATCCTTTGACTATTTTGCCTCGAGGATGTGAAATTATGAATTAATGCTGCACTTGTGAAATGCATTATTCCACTGCCAGTCCATGCTAATTCCATCCATGGTCTTGCTTAGCTCAAAACAATCACTGTATATGCCATATGGAAATATACTAAACATGAGCTGCAATGTTCCGATAAAGTTCGTGTTTCAGTCCAGAAGGACTGCCAAGCCGCTAATAAACCCTTAAACCTATTAATCCCAGCTACCTAGTGGCAAATTTGCCTAATGGTTCGTGTCCCAACAGTCTAAAATAATAAGATTGTAAACTGTAAAACCCTTAGATTCCATAAAAGTTGTTGAATCTATTCCATATTTATTTAATCATACAACCAAAAAAATATATACATCATTCACTATGACTGCTGCTGTTTCTATTCCAATTAGTAGTTCACTTCTCTATATTTTATTCCATCATAAAGAAATATCTTTGTCTATCAGAGCTATGGCTTATTTTACTTGCTGCATAAGTCATTGTATAACCTGAACAAAATGAACCGGCAGGGACATGGCAGCTGTGCTTCAGATTTATTAACACAGATAATAATGTCACAGATATGTGATAGATTTTCATAAATTGTTGTTTTTATGAGTCTGTGGATGAATTTGTACTACAATAGGTGACATGAGAATGGTGTACATGCATATAATCCTTTATTTATCAGCTAAGGGCAGTGTGTGGCTCAGTGGGCTAAGCCTGTGTGCCTGTAAATGTCTGCGGGTCCTTAAGCAAAGCCCTTAACCCCCAGCTCCCTGGGCGCCCCAACAGGTGGCTGCTCTTTGCGGACAACTTGATCTACAAGTTGAGGGAGGCGTAAAAAGAATTTCCCCACTGGGACAATAAAGGATTGATTATTATTATTATTATTACATATTTATAAGATATTATAATTATGATGTTATGATTTGCTACTCCTAGCACTGGCAAAATAGTAAAATTCTAAATAAATGCTGAAGCAGTAATCACCGTGAGGTGTGTTTGGCTTGATTAACAGTGATTGCATGCATACATGCAGTAGTTTATATTATAAACATGTGGCCGAGTTCAGACTGTTTTATTTTTGTCTCATGAGTCCCGTGTTGCGGCATGGTGGTGCAGTGGTTAGCACTGTTGCCTCGCACCTCTGGGACCCGGGTTCTGGTCTCCACCCGGTCTCATGTGTGCGGAGTTTGCATGTTCTCCCTGTGTTGTCGTGGGGAGTTGCGATTGGAGTTGCGAAATTGTGCATGTGTGAGTGTTCCCTGTGATGGGCTGGCCCCCTGTCCAGGGTTCTTCCCTGCTTTGTGCGCGTTGCTTCCGGGATAGGCTCTTGACCCCCTGCAACCCACTAGGATAAGCAGTTTGGACAATGGATGGATGGAGTCCCATGTTGGTCATGGATGGCAATAGTGGCGTATAGCATCTAATTATGTTGGTTTCTTAGCAATTATTACTTTGTTCTGTTAGTTGCAACTATATTTCAGCCAACTGTTTGGACCAGTCAAGCTTATAAGAATGTATGGAAAGTGAGGTCAAGGTAATCTAAGGAAGTCTGCTTATCTGCATTTATAAATGTTTTCACAGTGTTAATCTTAATAGAGATAGATGAATATGCTGTGAATACGATCATTTGAACATTATATCTTGTTTCTTGCATAATATTTTAATAATTCAAGTTACTTGAACTGTACTCTGATTGACAGATTCCCTTCTTTGCTTGTCATAGAGGTCATAGATAAGGAAAGAATGGTTTTAAAAAACCATAAATTGAATCATTCTAGGCACTCAAGGGCTTTAGCTTTCCACATTCAAGGTGGTGACAAAAAAGTACCAGTGTGACAAACTAGTACCATGGGGTGAAATGCTACCCAGTGAATTAAGTTAAAGGATTCAAGGTTCATCCTTTCTCTCTGAAAAGATTTTTAATTTACTGTTTGGCTAACAGTTTTATTTTAGCGGCTGTTGACTCTTGATCGGTTTGCCTGCAGCACTGAGCCAGAGCGCATGATGCAACTTCCCGCAAGCTAAGGTCGATATCTTTTATTTCCCCATCTGGGTATCACTATAAAGTTAAATATAAGGTGTGGTTATGTATTTCTTTGTCTCTGTATGCTTGCTAGGTGTATTGTAACATAAAATTAAGAAAGTGCACATGTAATGCAAGTAAAACTAGACCTAAGTATAAGTTTCATAATACAACTCCAGCATTTTGATAGGCGCAAATTTTATTATAGCATGTTCAGACAAGAACCATCCAATCCATACGGCATTTTTCCTGTCCAATGATCCCACAAAACAGGATGCTGACAAAATACTGACCGGATAGGAGGTTCTGGAGTGAAGAAGGAATGACATTATCTACCCATGTCTGAATAGCAGACAGAGCCAGAGAGAAAACGAAACTAGGGTACTGACCTAGAAGACAAAGAAACAAATAAATTACAGTACAGTATATGACTGAAACACTGGCAGTGTGTGTGGTATTCAACTAGCCAAAAGTCCTTGATGCTGGCATCCACTAAGCTGCTTATCAAAAGCTACATATCATCCCACCCTCAGTCAGTAAACCAATGCACTTGGAGATCCATTTTTGTTTGTGGTTCTTTGACAGCAGAATGAGCTGCACATCCACATCCTCACAGAATCCTGCTTAACCTTCCAGAAATGCCTGAAAACCCACCTCTTCCAAAAAAAAAATTAAACTCTCCCTCCAGCTATTAACCTGTTCAATCTTCATCATGGTGTGACGTTTGCAAATAATTCATCATGTGAATCAGTTGGTGAGTGAGAGACTCAGATAGGTTACCTCTTGGTCATGACTGAAAGAAAGACCTGTACATCAGTCATGACTGAAAGAAAGACCTGTACATCAGTCATGACTGAAAGAGAGACCTGTACCTCAGTCATGACTGAAAG
>JABFDZ020000109.1:22171356-22183616 GCA_019775955.2 Pollimyrus isidori | reverse complement strand
TACATTAAGTAATAATTAATACGTTAAGTAAGGGTGTACTACACATTATTTGTGCCCCCTCAACTAAAGTGTTACCGCTCATTCAGTAAGTCTCATGTGAACACTCAACAATACCTCACGCCGAGCACTGAGCTGAGTAGGCCCAAACAGAGTGATCACCAGTGGTGCTAATTAGGAGTGGCTGTTTCTGCCACATTCTCACGAGATGGGCGTGACAAAATAAATAAATGTTGATGATGAAGATGTGGAAAAATAAATTGATATTTTATACTGTGAAGGAAGTACTTCATGTCATATTAAATGGTATGTTATTTTATTTATGTATCTGATAAAATGCATGGCCTGTTCCTCCATATTGATTTCTTTAATGACTTTTATTATGTGCTTTGTTATTTTATGGTCACGCTTCTTAATATGCTCATTTTTGGCTTTTAAGTGATGGTGGGGTGTGGCAAGCACCAAAGAAACTGCAGAAACTCAATCCTAAACAGCGTATTTAAGCCTAATCGTGTGTGAAAAAGATGCATTTCAGTGCTGCACTCTCCACATGGAACAACAGACATGCATGCAGGGTTGCCAGGTCTCACACATTGGTGTGAAACTCGTGCATCCAGACCCTCATCCTTAAGCAAAGAATCTTACAGCAAATCAATGTTATTCCATTATAAACCTAAAATTAGCTACATTAAAAGTGTTGGCGTAGCTTGCAAAACCTACAAACTATTTACAAAGTAATAAAACTGTTACATACATGTAAATGCGTGTATATGTGTGCGCAGACTTGTCTTAGAAATCTCACTCCAGCCAGCTGACCAAAGTTGGCAGCCCTGCATGTATGACATATGGTGATATCTTATTTTTTCGGTGCTCCGTTTACTTAAAATAAAACAATCAAACCTTTAAGAAAACAAACTCATTGATGACTGTTTTGTGTGAATCCATAGCATTTATAGCTACATTAAACAGCAGATTATTTGATTGTTCTGAATCTTAACAGTTGGTTTCCAGTAATACTGCATACTCTCCTTTACTATTTATAATTTGCATAATCAGGTTGTGTAAATGTGTTTTGTCGTAAGCCAATTGATTAAGCTATATATTCTATAGATAGGGTATAATAACCTGCCAACTTTATACTTGGAAAAAATTGAGTCATCTTTTACCCCTTAAAGGGTTTTACCATCATTAACTAATTAGTTAACTGTTAACTAATATAGCTCTTGAATGAAATACATGCACTGTCATGATTGATCAATGATGAACAAGCATGGGATTAGTACTTAAACACTTAGCTGTTAGTTAATGCATTAAGTAAGCATTAAGCAAGAGCATGCATTATTCATGTCCTCTCAAGTAAAGTGTAGCCAGCAGTATTTGATTAGTATTCTTCAACCACACTTAATGATAGCCAAGTTTGAGGAAATTTAGTTTCATTACTTAATGAACATTTATTAAAATATAATTCCCCCAAAATATAAATCCCCAAAATATTTGTTTTACCTAATTCTTAAATTGCTCAAATCATTTGTGTTTCTGGCAAAGTGGCGCAATGGGTAGCACTGTTGCTTTACTTCTGCAGTGTTTGGGGTTGTAAATCTTACATGTCCCTTTCATGTCAATGTGGGATTCCTCCTGTAGTCCGAATGCAAACAGCTTGGTGATGGGAGGTGTCTAAACTGCCCATGTATGATGTAATGTGTGAGTGTGTGTACAGTATGTGCCCTGTGATGGACTGGCATCCTGTCTCAGGCGTACGTCAGCGTTATGTCCTTTGCCAGCCAGGATAAGCTCCAGACCTGCTGTGACCCTAATCAGAATAAGTATTTATAAGACAGATAGAGGGATGAAAGTACTTATACAAAATAAATTCATTGCTAAATTTATATGAAAGAACCAAATCAAAATGATGTAAACACAGTATACAGCATTATGTATTTGAACTTTTTTTAATTGCAGTGGAATACTGGTTCAGAAATGATTGCCTGAATGATTCTACTTTAAGGTAATAAAATTTAATTACTCTCTAAAACTTAAAAGTCAAAAACCTTATTGCCATTTTCCATCTCAATACAATTGCAAGAGAACATTTGTGAATCCAATGGAAATGATCTAAATTTCAGCATGATTAACTCCTAAAATGTGATTCTATCTCACCCTTTAGAACGATGGCCTCTTGACCAGATGGTAACAAGTTTCAGGTGTTTGAATTACTCAGGTGTGGGTTTGACCTGCCCTGCCATACATTTTTAGTGACCTATTATATTCAGACCTATTATATTCTTCTAACAGAATTCTATTCAAGTGCTATTTGACCTGACTGAAAGAGATTTAAGTAAGGGTGTACTACACATTATTTGTGCCCCCTCAACTAAAGTGTTACCTTTGAAGCAAACATGAGACGAGTATGTAACTAACACTTAATTTCTGATTGGGGCAGAAATACTTAGTAATAACCAACTTAAATCAGTCAATCACAACTCCATAGGTCTGACATACAGCCCAGATACCAGCAGCCGATTCTCGCTGGTCTAAGACTGGGCGCTGCAAGTTAAGACAGCAACAAGAACCCTGAAGAACTCATACAATCACACAGGTAAAAGAAAATAAACTACAAACACAACTATAATCACACAAAACCCAAAGAAAGAAAAAGCACTGCAGTCTAAAACAAAGAAAATCAACCAGACAAAATACATAGCAACATAACCTTCACACGATTCACATTGATACATTAAAGGCACATTTTTACCCATTCAGAATATGACATACAATACCAAACCAAAAATAAATGTAATGCAATTAAAACAAAAGAAACGCAAACCTTTGCCGTCTCACGCATGTAGACGCACGCCCCCCGGAAGCGTTCCAAGCGCACACAGTACAAGCATCACTAAACAGTGGCAGTAAGCAGGGCAGGGCCGCCAAAGGCAGATCAGAGCCACCGAAGGCAGAGCAGAGCCACCAAAGGCAGATCAGAGCCGCCGAAGGCAGAGCAGAGCTGCCAAAGGCAGAGCAGAGCCACCAAAGGCAGAGCAGAGCCGCCAAAGGCAGAGCAGAGCCACCAAAGCCAGATCAGAGCTGCCGAAGGCAGAGCAGAGCCGCCAAAGGCAGATCAGAGCCGCCAAAGGCAGAGCAGAGCCACCAAAGGCAGAGCAGAGCCGCCAAAGGCAGAGCAGAGCCACCAAAGGCAGATCAGAGCCGCCGAAGGCAGAGCAGAGCCAACGAAGGCAGAGTGTAGATGATGCTGCAGTCACCACCGCTCCACAGAACACGAGACACTGTGATAATAGAAGTCAGGTAAGGGCTTAATTATAATGTAGCCCTGTCTGCCCACATACAGACCAGGCAAAACATTGAACTCACACTCTGGGAGAAACCCAGCCGTATTACCCCCAGCGTCAGGCGTTTGATCTCAGCTGATAAGAGTTATACCGCCCAGGAGCTAAACACACCAGTGCAGAATATCCCAACCACTCATCCGCGAGCGATGAGGGATTAATTCTATAAGGCTGTAACTAAATTGAAACAAGATCGTACTGGCACTGGCAGAAGTGGGTGATCCAATCAAGACTTATCTTTAGCCTTCCATAAGGACAAGTACTAACTGACGAACTAGGGCAAACATCGAACATGTGGTTGCCACGCCGATGGAAGGTACCGAGAGAGGGGGGAGATGTCCAAAAAGGCTATAAGAAGGACAGAGATGATACATATGGTTCATCCGCTTCCTGTACATGCTGAATGTATGTCAGACAGATGCTCCCAGCTTGCAACCTGTTACAGAATAAACCCATGGCTTGCAGCTACTCCTCGTCTCAGCTCTGAATCTCTTCTCATCAACGGACCTGGCGGAGTACAACTCCAACAGCAAGCAGGGAGTTCAACACTTAAAATGACCGCCGACGAGGAGCATAAAGCGTCAGTGCCGGGGTAAGCCTTATACCCTGAGCACGCTCTCCAGTTGGCTACCCACCCCCAGGTCTTAATAGCGCACACCGTGTTTTCTTCTCCTGCCACACTAGCATTAGTTTTTATGCCTAATATAAAGCTTTTTAGTGAAGAGTTTTCATTCTCCGATGTTTCTGTTTAAGGTGTAATGTGAACATGTGAAGAAAATTCCATCATGTATGTTAACACATGGAGATTCTATTTGAATGACTCAACAACTGCAGCCGTAAAACTGGACAGCCCACCAAGCCTGACAGGTGGAGCGAGCTTGACTTGATTAGACCATATGGCAGACATGTAATCCAAAACAAGTTAAAAAAAAGCACTGAATTGCTATGCAATAACATAAACACATCCATCTTCTGCTGTAGTAAATTATTAATTTGTAGCACATCACAACTGACCTGAAAATCATTACCCATGAGAACAAATGAGCTACACTGTAACCCCTCGTAACTGAGAATGAACTGCACTGGAGCCTTTAATACAGGCGCTAGGATTGTTTCCATTGTAATACAAAATTGGAAGAGAAGAGGCTCTCTATAGACACCAGTGCCACAAGCCTGTAGCCAGGGAGTGCAGTTTTGGGATTGAGCCCCCCAGGGTTTGAATTACACAGTGGCTTTTGGGGGAGCCCTATTGTCCAGTGTGCAGCATCACCTCCCAGGTCACATTCACACAAATACATCCAAGTGCACAACAGCTCAGTCAATAATGGGGTTACTGTAAAAAACATTCTGCTATTACTACTGCAGCCATTTTTCGTTATTTCTGGAACCTTAATGTTTGGGGTGGGGGGAGTACAGCTTATAAGACAAAATTTTATAGAGCACCTCCTGAATAGGCCTCAGGGGAGTGTGTGTCCTTTTCAGGGGAGGTGAGCTCTCCTTAGCTCTTCTGTAATTTGAACCACAGAGCCCCCCCCAAAGATTCATGTTGGTCAGCTGAATCTACTGAGGTGTAAGGGAACCCCCCCCTGCTCCAATTGGCAAAATCTCCTGAGGGCAACCATCCCCCGCCTGCATGTACCATAGTCTCTCTGCACATTATGAAAGAACTATTTGTACTCCTGTTGTAATAACTTATGAAGCACATGCCTTAGATATTTACATTTATTTAACAGGCTGCATTTTCCACTAAAGCCGCATAGGGCTGAGAAAGTATGGTCAGCCAGACCCTGGAGCAATAAGGGTTACGAGTTTTTCTGAAGGGCCTACTGATGAGAAATCGCTTTACCAGCTAATGGGATTTGAACCAGCAACATCCTGATTGTAGACGCTGAGTTTAAACCCACAGAACCAGAAATCACCCCATGGATTTGCCCGACCCTAGGCTGGCCAGTCTTTTAGTATCACTGCACAATTTCCAGCTAACTGGTCAATCCAGCTTTGCCAGTGCAACTTGCAAAAATAGTAATTTTACCCATTTTTATGCCGTCAGCAATTTAGATTGAGCACATTTTCCAGTGCAACGGGTCACCTGTGCTGTGAGGAGTCTTTCAAGCACAGCTTAATTTCTTTTATTATTATGCTACACGCTGGACTGGCTCTGGTTTCATGAGATACTGCTGACAGAAACGTTCACTTACAAAAATTCATCTTCATCTTTCTTTCAACCTCACCCTGGCTGACATTCCAAGCTTGGCAGCTGTCCCTAGCATTAACTCTTTGCTTATTTCTTACTGAAATGTCACTGATCCCCCCCCCCCCCCCACCTCCCAAAAAAAAGCATTACTCAGATCAAATAAATTAAACAGCATAGCTATTGTGGAAGATGTTCTGTTTTGATGGCGGAAGGATAAATGATTGGTTTGGGGTTGGGGCCATAATTCATCAAAAGGGGCCAACCTTATCACTAGCCAGTGGCATGTTTTGAAATGGTGAGTGATGGGAATGGAGCCACTCTGGGAGCCAATCAACTTTCAGCTGGGACCAGTGTCCCTGTGGTCCCAGCCCTGGGTAGTCCTCTGAGAAGTTAGCTATGTAGATTAAGCCTCCTAATCAGGACCATAATCACCATCATATAATCTTGCTTAGGCTTACAGATTTTACTGAAAACAACTATAATTTTAATGTAGTCAATTAAAGTGCAAGAGCAATAACCACTGCTTATTCATGTAAATTCTTAATTCAGTTACAACTAGTGAGAGCTTGGCAAATGGATTTTTTCATTTGAAGCATAAAATAAACTCACACAACTCAAAGTGTCATTTTGGGAAACCAGCCTCTGTTATCATACTTCCACATGAAATGCTGCGATTTATTCTGCATTCTTGCACTGAACATTTTTTATTTATTTAATTTTTTGGTTATACCCAGAATGAAACACATGCCCTTTTGCTGCTGTGCATTTCAGTATTTGAACTGAGTATTCCTGTCTGCTGCTTCAAATTAGGTTCTGATTCGTTCCAAGTAGCACATCATCATTACAAAAAAATACTTCTGACGCTCTAGTGCGCTGATATTGTAACCATTTCAAACAATAATTACCAGACTTGGAAAGTTGAGGTCTAGAGAGTGCAGATCCAGGCCAAGACTTTGTTCCAGCCAACAAATTGAGTACCTTGTGAATGTGACTCTTTATGCTCGACTGTTTGGTTAAAACAAAATCTTGGTCTGGATCTGTTCAGTACTTTCTGCACCTGAACTTCCCACCCCTGTTAATTAAAATGCTTCAAGTAACTGCTCTGGCGGGAGATGTCTCTATGCATTATTACTGCATGTTAAGTTCCTCCTTTCATTCATCTCTGTTCGTAAATTCAACATTTTCTGGTTGTCGTTCCAGCTCTATGAGATTACACACCTTCCATGTTTGCAAGGCGTGCCCCTGCCTTATTTGATTCACCTACATTGTCCACCCATCCATGCAGTTTCTGTAACTCCTTGCCCTGATCAGGGTCGCAGAGGGTCTAGAGTCAATCCCAGATCCTTTTTTCACATCCCGCATCAACAAATCCTGGCCACCAAACATCTTATCGGCAGTTTGTTTTTGCTTCCCCTCGCCACTCTCAACAGGTACTCACCACAGCCGGCTGTCAGCATCCCAGAAGCCTTGCTGTTTCAGAGATGCCCTGGCCCAGTTGTTTAGCCATAATGATGTGGCCGTTGGCAAGATCAAGACCTTGATTCCTGCCCATTACTTCTGCATTCAACACATTCACTATGAATACCGAGATACCATCTAATATACTCCAGACCTTGACATGCACTGTTTTCCCTGAATAGCCAACACTATCTGCTTTACATGACAGTGCACATGAGGTGCATGTATTTAGTGAATAAACTGAAATTACATTGGAAAAGGAAAGAAACATGATTAAATATAATATTAATCTATTCTGCAACACCAAATGCAAATCAGTTCCACAAGCTTTGAAACAGTCCAAGTAAAATGTCAAGTTAATTTTTAGTTATATTTGAGACTAAGCTTAGTTCAAGTTTGTCTCAGTTCACAAATAGCGTTAGGTGTGAAAATCAATGCAGTTGCACATTTATGTTGAGACAGCTGGCTTCCCCTCCACGTCAAACTTGGGCAGTGCAGACAATTCATTTGCGCTGAATCACTTTTCTAACATAATAGTTTTCTCTTTGCAATCACAAATGCGCACTTCTGCAAGAAACACTCTTGTATCGCAAAATGAGAGTAAAGGCTTCAATGAGTTGAACTTATTCCCACCCCTCCCAAAAAAAAATGCCACGGGTTTTCTCAAACCCCATCGGTATTCCTCTGACGTTCCCTTTGAGCCACGGAGTTCTGACATGTCACCCAGCGGGACAGTTCCGACCAAATGGGCACTTAGATGATCTACATCCAGTGCCATTTTGTTCCTGAGCAGTAAATTAAACTGACACATGGTAAATGAATGGATAAATGAGGCCGTGGATTGATGGGAACACGCAGTCCCTGGTCGAAAAAGGTCGGCATGCCACAAATCGCATGGTGAATAGGTAAGTATGAGGTGAGCACAAGGCTAACCACTATTCATGTTTTATAATACATTCTGTTCCGGTCGGTGTCCCCCTATCTTCCAGCAAGTGGGCCTAAATTAATACACTGACTGATGAATAGAATCCAATCATATACTGCTTCATCATCATCAGCATCATCGTCATGTGATGTGTCGCTCCAATGAGTCGCTTATCTGCTGGGCGTGTTAAGTCACATGTGTGGTATAGCTGTGAATCATGACCTGTAATGAAACTAGGAAGAACAAGAATTTCAAGTCATATGAGAATTTGGCGGCTAGAGGAGCGAAACAGCATGTGTCAAACTTCAAAGGCTCTGCAAAGCCAAATGGCATGTATTAATGTGTAAATTTTAGATGGAGACTCCTTGGATTTGCTGAAACAATACCCAGCTTTTTCTCTTCTCTCCAAACAAATATGCTTTAGTTCATTAAGCGAAAGCATCGGCGGTTCCATCAAACTGCTCAACAGTTGGCCCTCTGTGGCCAAACCCTGGACAACCTGCTGTCCTTCTTCCACTCTGCTGGACTCTGTGAAATATTGGCAGTGGCAGGCGAGTTATTGCCGGCTGCGAGGTGCGCCGTCTGTGTGCATGTGCCGACCTGGTCCCTCCCCTGTCGTGCATTATCCACCTGTCACAGAGTATCTCACATCTAGAAGGCCTGATGGATTCTGCTGCTTTCTGAAAAGCCGTGATGGAAATTTAGAACATGGGATGCAAGCCTCTGTGTCTGTGTGAGAGAGTGAGGTTTAAATTAATTGTTGGGGAGAAACATGCTTGGCAGCCCCTCTGTTGTTCCTTTTTTAATGTTAATCTATAAAAAAAGATTTATTATTACTGTTTGTGGTCCAGCAAATGCTAACAAGATTCATGGAATGTCGGAGGGGTAAAGATTGTTTTGGACGGATTGCATTAAGGTTTGGAGGACATGACTGGAATTTTTGCACTGTGATTTTGAACAAAAAAAAAAGGCACGTGAGATTATTGTGCATAAGAGGATTTTATCCTGTTAAGATGCCCTGAGAAATATTAGGCTTCAATACATCAAGTTATGCACTAATAAGCAGACACCCATAATAGCCAAACTGTGCCAGTGAGCTGATCCAAGTGCCCATTCAGTATGTGGATAAGCCAACTTCCTGTAGCGATCCTGACTGCCTGATGATATTGGTGCCAGGAAGGAGGCTCTACCACACACTGGCAGAGATTTAACACAAGTCAACAACACAAAACTCGTATATTTTTATTCTTTCTAAAGTAACCTAATTTGCAAGAAACAGTTACTTAAGAACTTGCTGCAGCAGTGAACTTGAGAGTGCAAAATTTGTATCATAAAAGTGTTTCTAGTTATTGTGGGGGGAAAAATCACAATAAAGAGTAATACTAATGTAAATGTGGGTGGAAGCTCCTCACAGCCATCACCCGCACTACAGGAACCCTGCATCTAAAATTAAATTGGCCTTGGGTACACTCTGGGAATGATGAAGGAGGCTTTGTTTCCACAGGCATCCAGCAGGACCTCCCAAGGTTCACAAGCTCATTAAAGTCATGCCCAGAGAAAAAAAAAGAGAGAAAACCAGTGTTATCTCACTGATATTGTTCAGACTGAAGATTTCCTTAGTAATTAGAAAAGTTGGTACTGATAGCCCATGTCTGCGGCACGTTCATCAAGGAGGACCCTCTGTATTAATTACTTTTTGGATTTTGTTCACATATTTGTCTTCTTTATCTCTCATAGGACAGTCGGATAAAAGTAAAGTACAGATGAAAACATAGACACCAAACATAATTCAACTGCAGAGGTGGTGGAAGGGTGCATTATCTTTGTAACAATAATATCCCATGAAGGAGGAAGACTTCTAAAGGCTTTCTCTCTGTTTTTAAGCCTGGTTTGAGGGTTTGGAGCAGCAGAAGTGGATGGTGACATGAATAGTATATTTTAAGGTGACCTGAAAGGTATGTTTACACTGACATATCTTTGTTTGGGTGTGTCAAAAATAGGTATGAATATGACTAGCATAGAATGCAACTTATTTAAGAAAAAGGAGTGAGACATATTCATTGTGCTGGATATACAGGATATACAGGATATATGTCTCTTTAAGCCACTCTCCCAGCCTGACCTTTGAACTTCTGGTGCCAATAGCTTAAGGTGTGCTTAGAGCAGTAAAACTTCTGCATCATACAACAGTTATTTTATAATTATACGTGAAGGGTATGGGAATGAGCGTGTTCAGCTTTGTAAGGAGGAACCCTGGCAAACTGCAGAACCACTATGTGAATGTAGAATCTTCACCAGAAGGCTAAATTAATTCAAGCATTGACATTCTCTTTTATAGTAAATTATAAACCCCATGCATATGGACTAGAAGTCTATAAATGAAGGAACCCAACCAAATGATATTCTCTGATCATGTCTGTGCCTAGCTAAAGAGATATACAGTATATTCTTTGTTGTTTGTCTTCTGCATAATGCTGTGATCATTCTGTAGTAGCGGATGTAATGCTGAGCGAGTCAAGTGCAACGGCTATTTGAGAAAATAAAGGAGGTTTTGAGATAATACTGGATGTGCACACATAGTGATTGCCTCAGCATGAGTCAGGCCCAGTGAGCATTCACTTTGAAAGGTCCTACAATACTCAACGAAGCTCTTTATTTTTCCACTATGTCAGTGAGCCAAGGCCACCCACAAAGGCAGCTTACTGAAAATATTGCTTTATAGTGCAGATCACACCAGCGTCTTTTGCTGTGTTTTGCATTTCTATTCGTTCTCTCTTATGGGATGGTCGCTCTCTTTTGCTTGTGATGTGATTGCATAGCTGCCCCTCACTGTCTTTAATTAAAGTTTTAGCCAGGGATACTTTTTCACATTTAATGAATGCCAGATGAATGATGGTGCCAGATGGAAAGTAAATAGCACTGTGTTGAATTTTTAGAATTAATGTATTAATATGTAATTAACCTTTAATATCCTTTCAATGCAATTAGTCATATTTTGATCATATTGCTACACTGAGAGGCAATGGGCTATTTTTATTCATAACAAAGTACTACATAAAAATTCTCTTATTGTTGAAAAAAAGCTATTTTGTCCTGCAGCATCGTACCCTGTAAAAACACTTTCCATTCTTTGGTAAAAATGCTGTGCTGGAAGCAGAAAGTGGGCAGGGAGAGTCAAAAGCAAAGGGAAGCAGTGACCTGAGGAACAGAAGCTTTTGTGCACTTGGGTTTGCTTTTCATGCAGCCCTGTTACTTCCGGCTGTTTGCTGTGCTATAAGAGAGCCTAAGGTGTCAGCATTTACAGCACTCTGGCTTGGCACTCTGCAGTCTCAAAGAGTGATGTGCATGACAGTAGCATTTAGTAATGTATTATTAGTAACATTTATGTGTAGGATAAAATGATTATAATTATTGCATTATTATGAAAATTCAGTCATTATAATTAAATTATCATCATAATGTTCATTTGATTTTATAGAAATTAATACGTTTGCAAATTTTCCTGTTAATATTATGTTTTTATTTTTAATATTGCCACCGTATTTTGCCAACGTTTTTGCTTTCTCTTATGATGCATTTATTCCCCAGCTCTAGTCCTCTGCAGACACATTAACAGTGTTTTAATAGCTTCACACCGATGAATGTTCTTCAGTGAAATGTGCATCCGCATTGATACCACGATGAGCGCATTTCCTGCGGCGAATATGAAGGTGAGACCTATCTCACGAAAAAAATTAATAAATAAATACCGATGGCTCCACTGTGACTCATTTGAAACATATCTTTCCATTTGGAGCTAACTGCCAACGTTATCAACCTGCTTCGCTGAAAAGACGATGCATGATGCAATAATAATCATATACAAATAGCTGGTGTCTATTTCTATGCCCAGTTCAACTGTTAGGTATTTGCTGCTGTTAGAATTGGAAATAAAGGGCCCCATGTACCTTACCCAGTTAATAAAACCATTTGAAGGATAGGGTGGTCCCTGAGGCCCGGTAGTCCAGTCAGTGGTCCGAATCTCTGTTTTTACAGCTATGAGTCTGTGACCTGGACTTACTTTGTACTGTAACATGACTGAAGCGTTTCCCAATGGAGGTCAAGCCCTGAAGCTCAGAGGCTCCTATGGACATGCTCCAGGCTCCCTTTGAGTGACACAGCCATGTTTCTGCATCCCTGTGCAGCGCTCTGTAGCCTGCACTCTTGTAAAGACAATAGGTTGCTTGGGTGTATGGATGTAATGGTGGAGCAATCCAGTATTTTGGAGATAATCATGAATTATGTTGTGGACAAGGTTCAAGTGGGGGGGGGGGGGGGGGGGGTCCAAAAAGTTTGCACAAAACTT
>JABFDZ020000109.1:22145697-22158152 GCA_019775955.2 Pollimyrus isidori | reverse complement strand
ACTGCAAGATGCTATCCTATCAATATGGGCCAACATTTCTAAAGAATGCTTTCAGCACCTTGTTGAATCAATACCACATAAAATTAAGGCAGTTCTGAAGTATGGTGTTCCTAATAATCCTTTAGGTGAGTATACATAATTCCTTATTATGTTTCTGACTTCTGAATTGTTGATAAGGTTGAAAAAATTGTGTTTTTCCTTTTCTTTATTTCATTAGAGATTCGTCCACACCCAACCCTCAACTCATTCAGAAATTTTGGTAAATCTCATTACTCGTCCCTCTCTGCTGCACTCAGCCCACGGTACAAACTGCTAGCAAATCATCCCAATTACTGCTATCCAAGCTCAAAAGTGAATCCGTCGTTCTTCATTATTTTCCCCTGGGATTTGTGCACCAACCACTGCATTAGACTGTGCATATTTTGATGCGTATTTCCCTGTGGCTGCACAGCCTAATTGGACTGGGCCTGCTGTTTACCAGGCACTGGGCTCACTTGATGTAATTTACCATAATCAGCGTGGCCCCAAAGAGAAAGTCTCTGGCTCAGCAACGGCTGAATTACGGTCCTGCATGCAGCGTTACAGCTGTGCTGTCTGAAAAAGAAGGCTAGACTGGAGACTGATGCTCTTCAATCCCATTCCTGACTTCAGGTCATCGGCTTTTTGAAAAAAAAAATGAAAAAAACTCGACTTGCAGATTCAAAGTTTTGTTGATCGTGGTTTTGCAAACAAGCATTCAGAGATTAGAACCTCATGACTCATGGTGGTGGGGGGGAGGGGGGTTAATTAGAAAGCAGTCTTGGGGTAAAGAATGATGGGTTCACTAATATGCACCCTGCCTGTCTGTCCTTGATGGTAGAAGACTGCTTTATATTACTGAGATATTGGGATCAGATACTGATGTGATTCTTGCTTGCTGCTGGCAACTCCTAGTGAGATGTAAAACAACATGCACTTGAAAGTGCAATGGAGAGCTTTATAGAATTGCATTTAATTTAAAAGTGTATACTGCCTGATACAGTTCCTTCACGATGTAAAATCATCAGGTTATTTCCTTAAGGACATTGCAAAGGTGTTTATACCTAATTCAGATAGTCACCTACTATTACTTACTAGCTTTCATTTAACAGGGTCAACATTTTAGTAAACTCGAGGAGTATTGTATGATAAAAGGGATTTGAGATTTGTGTATTTGTTATTGAAATTACTGACAATTATGGAAAACAACCACATAACTGTCAGTTTACAGCATTATCATTGGTAAGTACATTGCAACCTTAGCAAGTGGAACAGACATGATAGAGTAATTACAATAATTTCGATTTGGCCTTATTTGTAGACAAGCTTGCTTTTAAATCTTTAAACCTTGCTTTCACAGAATAATAGGGCACACTTGTGTTTTGATTTTGAAAATGATTGCTGTAAAATTTAAATTTCCGTTGCCTTGGTAATCATGTGAAATTTGCTAAATTTTTCCAACTAGGTTGTCTTGTTCATATTATTTGTTCTTGTTTGTTTAATGTGCATGATGTTACAACAAGGTTACAAGTTCGTAGTTTGTAGATTTGGACTGGGGGCCAGCAGAGTGCTGCCACCATGGGGCCCTTGACCAAGGCCCTTAATCTTTGTTTCTCAAAGGCTGCTTGTCACTGGCTGACCCTGTGATCTGACCATAAAACCTGCTGTCACCTTTATATATGTCTATGTCTTTCATGGAGTGCATTATGGGATTTGTGAAAATTACCCAGCTTCCATTTGGTATGACTAAAGTACCAGTATGCTGTTCTAAACTTATTGAGTTGGGTGTTGTGTTACTTACTTGTATGTATTGAAACTGTGAGGTTTCTCAGTGTTCTGTTGCTCCCTGCCACCAATGGCCAATGTGTGAAGCACATATCTTTGGCGATGACTAATGATAAGAGGATTATGTGGTGTGCACTAGCTACCCAGGCTATGGCTGCATTACCATATAACACAGCACAAAAACCTCACCACTGTTTCTCAGTAGCATATCCATTACTCTAAAACGTGAACTACGTGCTCGGCTAAACAGCAATAGCAGCAAAACTGGAACGGTGAGTGGGTGCGGAATTTACCATTGAGATTTGAAACATGTTCCTCGATGAAACACATTGACCATTACATTTTCTTGGAAAACATTTAAGTTAAGTAGATGTACTCTACTTTGCAAAGTATAGGATGTACTCTATTTAACACCTCAACCTTCCCCAGAGTCATCCTATTCCTGATAAGATATGTAGCAATTGATACATGGTCAGATGGATAGATCCTACAATAAGCATGATTAATCCATGTTACCTACAAAAAGTATGTGCAATGAGCCTCTTATTTAAGTGACATAACTTTGGCTGCACGACAAAACCTGCGTTACTTCTGAGGTAGCATTTATTTCAAGGTGAGCTTTTAAACTTCAGGATGCCTCTACCGGATCTCAAACTGACATGCCATGTTTATGTGACGATGCTGCTGTTCTTCTTTAAAGTCTACATACCCACTTAGAACATTTTTCTCTCTCCTCCATTTCACAGCTGGGTGCCCTAAGTCTCCTTTCAGCACATATTGAGTCTTGCGTCATGAAAGCGAGCGCAGCTTGGTTACATGGCTGAGAAGGAGACGTCTCCCCTGGGGCGACATTTATTCCTGTACTGCAGTAAGGAGAATGTACTTGGTGTTATGCTATGGCTGAGTCCTCTCTTCCTCTAAAACTGCTTCAGTCAGGTGACCTGCACTGACATGACCATTGGCTAACCTTGGATTTTTTTAACAAGACAACTTGCAAAAGTGGTCAGAAGAGAGGAATGGCAGTGTGTGTTAAATGTCATTATATGCTAAGATAATAAAATATAATGTTATAAGTATGGTTATATTATGCTCTTGGTTTGTTTACTGGTTGTCTGAGTTAAGCAAGTATGTATTGAGCATAGTAATAAACCTAATTTCTAAGCTTCTGATCAGACACACACCACATTTTTCTTTGTAGTTTAAGTCAATTTTAGATTTTACATGCCATTTAAAATATTCTTATCAATATAAAACCACTGGTCACCGTTGTTATGCATGTCTAAAGAAGCAATGGAAGCAGACTAATGATGAAGAGACAAAATGAAAGCTCCTTGATGGACTGCAACACAGAAGTGATCTTTTGTGCAATTAGGCAGCTCTGTGCTCAGTTTGGACGGCGCTTGTCCAGATTGCCCTCCGCACATTACACTTTATCACTGTTTGGTGATAAATGCAAATCGTGTCCTAGAAACATAATAGCAATTTGGCCGTGGCTGTCGAGTTCGGAAATGAACTAAAAGGGAAGGACAATATTATGCAAATGCTCCCTCGATTATAAGAGGCCGCAGAGGCCCCAGCCACTGGGGGGCTATTTCCAGACGCCCGCACTGGCGAGCAACACAAGCATGACTGGATTTATAGCCTCTGCAGATGCAGCTGAAGCAGTTCAATGGGTTCATAGTGCATCCATAGGGACCCCGTCACATTCGGCCAACCCCCTCCAGCTGCTACTGTATCTCAAAGTTATCCGACACTCTTTGTCAGGGTCACTGGGGTCTCAGTCTTATGTCTCAGTCTGTATGTCTTTGTCACAATGTGACCTTGGGAGGCTTAGGCATCGCATTGACTTCATCACAAATTGTCAGAAGCCAGTTTCTCCATTTTGTACCAGTTGGTGAATGACTATGGGTTAAGTGGCGACATCCGTTTAGAGCGTAAAACATGGCCATTTATCCAGTGAAATGATGCCCTTTCATTATGAACCAGATGTAAGACCAGCTGGCAACTGACTTCCTCACACTGATCTTCTCACCCTGGTTTCTGGATTCCTGTCTCATCAGTTTGACTTGCTAAACATAAATACAGGCTGTATAGCGTCTTTTGTAACAATGCATAATATTGGGCTCCTACGCCTTTATGGGATGTGTGAGTGAGGGTGTGTCCACCATCTGCCCCACACAGGGAGGGGTCAAGTGACAGGCGTTACATATTACATTCCATCACAATGAGTTTAAATCTGTCCACTGTTCCCTGGCTTAATTTTGTCGTCCTTTTTATTGTTGGTTCCACTGTAACCGTGGCGACGAGCGCACAGCAGTCCAGGTTGGAGAGAATTCCATTATGTACATGCAGTCCTTACCTGTTGTTTTTTTCTCTTTTTGCACCAGGTGGTTTGGTTTCTCTCACCCTGTTATTTTCACCCCCCCATCCTGGTCTGTTGCCCACCCCCCCATGTCCCATGCATCTGTTCGCCCCTCCAACCAAAGCTTTCCCACAGTCATGATCTGTTATGAGCTCCAAGACAGTGATAAATAGCAGGCTTGTGTTAGTCTATATTTTTTTCTTAAGCTGAAACCATGTAAAGCACATTTTCAGGATTGTGATCTATGGTATAAAGCCTTTAGCAAAGGGTAAAAGTGGTGTTTCAAAAGTGCACATCACAGCATATACAAACTTCTTGTCATAAATAAAGTTATCTCAAAGAAAAAATTTAATTCTGTGTCCCTAAAGAAGGGATATGCAGAGAATACTTACCTGCAGAAGGCACAAATCCTTTCATGCTGCATGTCCTTTGAAGAGTACAGGACGGAAGAAGGTTAAAATATGCATATAATTTTAAATGGCCCAAATATAACATTAATATTTAACATATTATTTACATGCTCTTGCCTCCATTTTAGAAACTTCCTCGGATTGTTTCCTTGCAGTTTTGGTTACATCGTTGTTTTATTCAGGCATCTAGGTTCTTTTCCTGTCCTTGATCTTGGTGTTTTATTTGGATTATATTCTATTGCGAGCATTATACTAAAAGGACTTCATCATTTATGCCTGACTGACTGTATTTTCCACAGAACATCCACTCATCCAAGCATGCTATTAGAAAGATAACTTGCAGGAGGCTGCTGTGTACATCATGTAGATCACTGAGGCAAATTGAGTTTTACTTGCTGTTTTTATGCTAAGACGTACAATGTTTGATGCACTGAAATACATTAATAAAAACTTAAATACAGCTGCTAGGATACAGATAGGGGAAGGTGAGACTGAAATGCGGATGTAGCACTACTGCTTACAATTCACTAAATCATTTGTATATTTATATGGCATTATCATTAATATATACAACATACCATAAAACATGAATGAGAAGCTTTAATTTAATTGCTTGCACAACACTTGATTGGAACCCCTAACTAGGCATATTCCCTTTATGTCACATTGTCAATTGTCCAGTGGAAAACCAGCACTGCTCTTGCTCTCCTGCATTAACTGATGAGGGCTTCTCATCACTAATAGCACATCAGCATGATATTTTGAGACTGATCTATGTTCTCTCTCAAAATCAGCTGCAGTCCCAGAGATAGATAACTCTGTCTAATTCCTTGAGATATTTCACTGAAAAGCTCAAAACTCAGCTCATTATGCTTTTACTTCATGGCCTAGTTAGTTATCAATGACCCTAGTTAGATACCCTACAATTTAAACGTTCACTTCTTTACAAATGATAGTGTAAAATACAAAGGAATGTATGACTGCTTGTTCAGAATGCATTCACTGCTGAGAATTCTAAGCAGTTACGTAATTTGCTCTGCCTAAGGGTGTCTGCAAAATGCTGTAAATGTAAATGTTAAGTGCATTTAGAACAATAGGGCAAATTCTGAAATATATAATATACAGTGTGCTACATGTATAGGTCTAGCGACCTTTATGAAATGTCTTGGATAAATGCCTAGATGGATAGATGCCTAGGATCCTACAAAATGAAACATGACTATACCCCAATCATAGCAGTCCCTTTAAGCGACATGTGGTTATTGTGCTTGCCAATGTTCAGGGAAACAGGGGTTCGAAACAACGTGAGAATGTACATTTGGTAGTTGATGATGCGGTCTGCGAGTCTCTATGCGGGAATGACGGAGATGTCGCTAAGGAGTGACGACAGGGCCGCGATTCGCTGCTGTACCTATCGCCTCAGTGACAGTTCTGCTCTCTGAAGTAAAACCTGTAACATGGCAGTGGAGCCTAGCACAAGGCAATAGGCAGGTATAGCTAAGACAGAATGTCAGTCCTTCACAGTGCACATACACTCACACACTACCAGCAATTCAGAGATGCCAGGTAGTTTAACAGCATGTCTTTTCACTGCAGGGGTAAACTGACAACAAAGAGAATCCATGTGAACCCCTTGCACAATCAGCTGGGGAGGTGTTAGGCAACCAAGCTACCCACTATATTACTGTGCTACCCTGTAGCAAATTGAAATTGAAACTGTAAATATACGTGTATGAACTCTCTATATAAATTTCTGCTGCACAGCCTTGCCAAATGAGACCCTGCGTCTAGCTAAAGTAAACAGATCAATACTGCCATCTGCTGTCTAAAAGGCAGTCGTGTCCAAGCATACTGTGGTCCATCACTTTTCAATGTTCTCCTCTTGCTGTTTTTCCCTTAAAGACACATTCAAAACTGGACATGGTGTGTGACAGAGCCAATGCGGCCTTTTTTCTCAGCTAAAACATTTTGCCATGGTGATGAAAAAGTCTTGTTACAGACACAATTGTCGGTGTACAAAGAAACTGGCGACCCTAATAATGATAACCTTCTATAACAGGATAAGATGCTTACCTTACACACATCCAGATGTGCAACTCATAAAAGAATGTCTACAAATTGCACCGTTTCACTTTGTTTTTTGTAAAATTCTTAAATCTAGAAACGACTCTGTCTTGATTGTTACTTATACTCTGTGAACTCAGGATGCAGGCAGGAATGCAATGTAGAATTTCAAATCAAGACAGATCACTGACTTTCTTTCAGTGCATATTTTAATGGGTGTTCAGAGGTATTTAGTAGATTGCTTTTTTTGGGAGGTGCACACATACTGTGAGAATCTGCGTTTGAATTTTTGGGATTTTTAGTTTACACAGTCAGTTTTAACTATTACTTTATCTGCTTGTGTGTATTTGAAGGAATACCACTAAAACCTGCACAGATCTCATAACAGCCCAGACCACCTAGCACTGCTGGTTTTGCGCTATGTTTGCAGTGTTGTCTTCTGCTATGCACATACATTGGACAGAACATATTTTTTCTTCCAGGTACACCAATATCGCCATACCCAATCATCTTTTTGCTTATTTTAAGCGCCGTCCTATGTCTTGTAACTAACTGCTTGTCCTATCTCTTTGCCCTGTGCCTGTCTACAGGAAACACACAAGTATCTCAATGTATTCAGTACTTGTACTAGTGCACAGGACAATAAACCTTTTAAATTATTTTAATCCTTTGAATCCTATACATTCAAATGATCCAAAACTAGATCTTGTTGGGGATGTCTACTGTCTGTTTTAGAGTCCAGGTTCGTGAGAACCTGAAGCATTAAAACATTTACATCGTTAATTCCTATTATTGGTTGTTATTTTGGTTGTTTCTAATATCCTATTATTGTTGGTTATTGGTGGCTATTGTTGGTTAAACGTTGGTTAGTGGTTATTGTTACACATATGTTAAATTGCCTGTTTGGATATTAAAGCACTGTTTATCGTTTATACTGCAATTTCTTAACTAACCACTTGAAGGCAGTGTTTAACAAAAAGTTACCAAATCGCTTAAATTCACCGTAGACTATGCATGACAAAGAAAAAGTGCGGGGAAAAGAAGAAAAGAACGATTGAAACAGTCAACATTATCCCAATTGACCTGACCATGTAACTTGTTTAAAGTCAGTGCAATTTTTTTTGTGTGTGTGGGAGGGTCACTCTTTTAACTTCGTTTTTCCTCGTTTTCTTTTTATTCCAATTGACGATTACGAGTTGAGCAGACACAACAGAAACCTGAAAATGCGAAATCACACATGCATCAAAAGAAAAGATGCGCATATTTCAGTTTCAGGTTTATCCAAATGTTTTACAACAAGCCCACATGTTCTTTGTTATAAATCTGATTCCTCGAAGGAAGTATAAAATATCTATTTATCGTTTTTTTTCAGGTTTTACAAAATTGAGATGAGACCATATTAGGCCATATTACTTAACACATTTTCTGTATACAATGCTAAATTTAAATAACCAAGTAATTAAGTAGGGTGTTTAATGGAATAAGAATACAAACTGTTAGATAAAAAATGTTAGATATCATGTCTAAAGGCAAATAAAAATGCAAATGACTAAGTACCTAAAACATTCATATAGTGTGATTCATCACAAAGAATAAAAAACAATAAAAGTCATGTTTCATTAGTATATAGCCTACATATAGTCTAAATGCATCCATATAGCCTACTGGTTAAATAATAACTTAAAAGACTGTGCTAAAAACAGAATATTTGAGGTTTATACTGTAAGAGTACGTACTTGTGAAAAGGAAAAACATCATGTGTCTCATAATCTTTCTGGTTGACATCTCTATCAGAAGGTAAGCTAATATGGCGTGCTAATAATACATAACAAAATTAATTGCGCTTAAGTAATATATTTACAGACAGTAAATACGATGATTTAGGGTCTGCGTTGCATGATTGTCTAACACTTTTGTACCTTAAAGAAATAATTAAGACGCGAAAAATCTGAAAAAAATTTTGATAATGCATGAACGGTATTTATATGCTCACAAAAATTACGAGAAGAACTGTTTTTATAACCGGGTGTCATTGAAAATACGGCAACGAAGGATATACGCTGATGTAAAAGCACGTACATGAACACTGGCATGTAAGAGATTGTACTACCGTCATACTGAAAAATTCCTTATGTTAATCTCTACAACCGCGATTACTGCAAGCTTAATTCTGAATTTGTGAATCTATAATAAAATTCCAGATGTTTTGTGATTCTGATCAACGCTTGGTAAAGGTAGAGTTAGTAATAGTGAGTCGTAGTTGTTGAAGGGATTGTTACTGTAATATGTTTTTCAGCAGATGAGGGCACTTTTACTGTGTATATATAAGGTACATAGCGAGATATTTTGCGGGGTGCAAAAGTGTAAAATAAAAATTAGTATAGGCTACATGTATTCAAATTAAAATATTGAATAAGTATCATTATTAAGCTATTGAGTGCAAGGACGATACGAACAGAAGAGGGAGCTATTACGCTATTTCCGTCTGAAAGCGCTTTCAGGGTGGGGAAAATACATACATATTATCTGTATTCAGACTACAGGTACACTTTCTGGCAGAATAACACAAAACGATACCTTATCTGATATATTGTATTTAAGTAAAAAATAATTATAAAGAAAACTCACCAAAATATTTAGCAAATGCTGTTAATAATTATTCTTCAATAATATAATAAAAATTTTAATACGTCATTCGCTGTGTATATATCTGTGTATAAAACAAATACTCTTACAAATAAAAAGTAGTCTACCAACAAACGTGCTATTACTTTGTAACGTTATGTTCAATGTTTATCTTATTAATTATTTATTTGTTTGTTCCCTTGATTAGACAGCGGAGCTATCGTTTAATTACCCAAATATCCGCCTATAGTATTTGTTCAGACTCGTGTGCTAAGTACATTTCAACATTTTAAACATTGGTTTGTTACCTTGAAATATACTGGATTCTATTATCAGAAGGCAGTTTCCCTACTTCAGACTCGACAACCCAGGGGAACACCCACACTTCAGCCAATATATCAGGCTGGTCGGCTGCGTGCGCTCCGATCCGGTGAGTTTTCCGAATGTTGTAGTGCTGAAATAATCATTTTGCAGCTTACCAGCGCGAGTCTTTTCGCTAAACAAACGAACTGTATTAATCGGCTTGCACGCATTTTACTAACTTTATCTTTCCGCATCGATTTAGCATATTTCCATGTCATCCTGTATAAATCTACAATATTTTTCTTGAACAAGGACGGGAACAAGGGGGAACGCCTTCTTGAACTAAGACACTAACAACATCCTTGGGAAGCTGAGGGAATTGGGGTATTGCCGCTGTATGCACTGGAAAAATTCCGGGCTCACAGTGACGTCTTCTCTCTGTCAGGACTCCCGGGGATCAGTTTTTTTTTTTTTTGCATCGCTCTCCGATTTGCATTTTTTTTATCCTGATCTGTCTTTTCCCTGAGAAACAGCCTCGTATATCGGCCATTGTAGTTTCTTTATTCAAACGGCTTACGCAAAAAAACATCGGAAACTTAAAATAATGCGAGAGTGGCCGGGAAAAATACAGGCTTGAACGTGCTTCACATTTTTTCTCTGATTTTTAAAGCTTGTTTTTTTTGCTAGTCACTTGACTCCATATTAGTTGTCGCCCCTTATTTTTGTTCTTCTATTCGTTTGTTTAATTTGAATCGATCAGTGTCGAGTGTTTGGTGGTGGGGGAGACATCATGTCGGATGTATTACCCTACAACGAGGAGAAAATAACTCACTATGGCGATGACGAGGACGTGGGGCAGATCTCCATCACCTGTCGTCTGCAGGATACTAATAACTTCTTCGGGGCTGCCCAGAATAAAAGGCCCCCCAAACTCGGCCAGATTGGAAGAAGTAAACGAGGTGAGTGAAATTTCCGCATCTCATTTTATACGCTGCCGGCTATATGGCAAAAAATAAACGTAAGCAAAATAAAAATATGTCACATTATACTGCATCAGTCCTTATGAAATGGCTTATAGTGACGAAAAGTATTAATATTATTATTATTATAACACTTTGCCTTGTCAAAAGTTTGGTGGCCAGTGAGTTACCTTTGTTTTGTAGGCAGTATAATGATAATACAGCGCCTTTAACACAATTCTGATTGGCTTGACAGTGCACACATATACTTGGATTAGTTAAATCACCTTTTCTGTGGTTAATAAAAGCCGATGGTTTCTAATCTAGTTTGGTTTCTAATCCCCGGAGGCAGCAAAGAACCATTTTTAGGGAAATATTTAATGCTGTTGCCCTGTCAATCATGATATATAGGTCTATTCTATTAATTCAAAGACGCATATCAGGGAGAAGGATGGTAGTAATGGTTTGGTATTGCTAGTCTCTGGGCGAGCACCCCGCCCCCTCCGCTTCGTGGCCGCCTGGGTAAATGTAAACAGTGTAAGCTTGCTTTTTGTCTTCTCAGTATCGTGATGCGCTCCGGTACGGGCTGTGCCTCATTAACACCTGGAAACATAAAAGCGAAAGTATGACAGTTCTGTGTCTTGTCCTCTCTTCTTTGCAGTTGTCATCGAGGATGACAACATCGACGATGTTCTGAAAAACAAAACAGAGAAAACGCAGACAGGTGTCTAAAGTGATCCAAAGACGTTGATTAGAGGAGACTGGTAACCATGCATCACCATCATTTTTGGCAAAAAAAAAACAGTACTTTGAAATCAATCACAAAAATGGGCTGCGGTCTACTATAGTCCTTTTGCAGGCTTGTGAACAGTAAAGGCGGAACATTTTCTGTCTGATGGTGCGTCTTATCGATTGTTCGTAACCCATCCAGATGTGCAGAGGCATGAAAATGGAATTGTGTCCCCAGATTTAGAGCCAGTATTGTACAACTCATAGCATGGGAAGAAGGAGAATGATACAGATAAGCACACCATGTATCTATCTTAATCCCTTTGTATTCTTCTCTTGTACCCTGGCTAAAGATGAGCACTTTGTTTACTTTGTATTTTTGCAAAAAATATAGTCATCTTTTTTTTTTTTGGTGCACAATGGATGTAAAACGCTCTTTGATGTTGTTCACCTGTACAAATAGATCATTTATTAACTTTTGGATACCTATTTTGCAGTGCTGAAGGATGGAACAACATTTTATATAGAATGAAAAATTAAGGTGTTACTTTTTTATTATGAATTTGATGTTGCTTGATTTCTATTCTGTTGTTGCTATAAACTGCCTGCTCATTTGAAAGTGAGAAGCTGTTTTTGTTACCCAGCTATTTATAGAATACCTGGTCTCATTTCTCTTTTTGGTAAAAGTGTTTGTCATTACTCTTTCTGAATGAATAAGTATATTTTGGGTATATTTTATTGAACATAATCATACCTGTGCCAAATATCTCTGGAGGTTCCAGTCAGCTTGACTCTCCGTACTCTATGTAAATGTGATATTTTTTGTTAATGTTTTGTTGCCCGTCATGTTTACGTTCCAGGGTCTTCATAATGGTGAAATATCAGCTTTTGCATGAAACAGGCAAAGTTGCCTAATGCACCTGTGAAACTGGTAAACTATTGAACATCTTGTTTGCAACTTCAGATAACCGACCTCAAGAACCCTCTTTAATTGATATTGTATATGTTGCACTTTGAACTCACTGAATAGGGCTATTTCTGCAATGTACAAAAAGAACATTAAAATTATTCAAAACCAAGATGGTGTGATTTTTTTCATTCATGGGCATAACTTTGGGTTATTGAGCACTGGATGGGGGGGGGGGGGGCGGTGGAGGAATATACCGATTTTAAGGGGGTAAAGTAAAGTCAATTAAAGTC
>JABFDZ020000109.1:22119904-22131134 GCA_019775955.2 Pollimyrus isidori | reverse complement strand
TGGCCCCCCATCCAGGGTTGTTCCCTGCCTCGTGCCCGTTGCTTCCGGGATAGGCTCCGGACCCCCGCAACCCAGTAAGGATAAGCGAGTTGAAAAATGGATGGATGGATGGATGGATGTCATAGAAGTTCCCGTAAGTCTAATGGCCAGGTATTCCAATACATTTGTCCATATAGTGTGTTTTATTATGGTTTAACACACAGATATGCACCATTGTTAGATAATTATTTCAGAAATCCCGCAAAATAAGACTGTACATCTCTCCAAAACAAAGGTTCATGGGCATATTTGGTAATCCTACCCCACATATCAATTTCACCTTGTTTTTTTAAATCTGATATTTCTTTCATATTCAAAGATGTAAACTAATTTAAGGTGACACAGAACTTTAATTTTGCACATGCAGCTACATGCCAGGGGTCAGTGGTGCAATGTGAGAACATCACAACCCTCTCACTGTGGATCACATGATAGCAGGGAGCATTTTTTTTCAAGCCACAGGTACAGTGTAGGGCAGTTTACAAAAACATGGTAACATCACAGAGGATCATTATAGGTTTTTCAAACTGTTACTCGTCCCATAATTACTCGTCCCATGTGAGACGTAAATGGTAAAAGCTGCACAGGATTTGTGTGACTGGAACCGAACTGCAAACCCCAAGCTCTGCGGAGGAAGATGCACACTTGCAACCATTTTGTGACCAGCAGGTTCCAATTCTGCAATTAGAACAGGAGCCGTGATCCTCTGCTGACACTCCTCAGATAGCCGCCTGGCTAATGCAGATTGCTAACTGTGCTCCAGATAGCCGTCAAAGGCCAACTGCTGAGCTGTAACTGCCGTTCATCATGTTATACTGTTTTGGCATAAGGCTGGGACACTGCAAAATGCAGTATTAAAAAAAAGAAATTGGTACAAATGTGCTGATCTTTTTCTTTATTTATTTTACATTGGGTAGCACAACTTCAATCCTTCTACTGCTGTGCATTTCCAGTTAGAAATGATAAAGTACTTATCCCTTTAGCAGATTCTTTTGTCTAACGTGGGGTAGAATGGAGAAATCAGGGTCAGACAGTCCTCAGAGCAGTTGGGGGTTAAGGACCTTGCTCTGGGGGCCAATTCTGAAACCATTCTGCTAACCATGGGATTCATACCAGCAACCTCCTGATCACAGGCCCTGCTTCCTAACCTGCTGAGACACACAACCAGCACATGTTCTCCCATATGGGTGTCCCTAGGTGATATATAGCAAAGCAGGCCATACCCTTCAACTAGTTGCTGACACTGAGTGAAGGTTTCACATAAAGGTGACTTCCATTTTAGTCAGATAGGTGTACTTTGTAAAATATGGCTAATAACTATGTATAATAGGGCTTGAATCTAATTATTTTGCAATGGTTGCAAATGTATACCATTTTGTTATAATTCTTACTGATGTAGCTGTGAAATTAGTGTCACTGCATTCTGCATCCAGAGAGAGAGAGAGAGGTGCACTTTTTGAAAAATGGATAAAACAATTTTGTGTAAAATGTCTGATGTTCAGAACTTTTGCAATGCCTGCAGATATTGTAAATACCGATGACCGTAATCTGATTAAGATTTAATATAGTTTCCACATTTTGCATGCACATGCTCCATATCAAAGGCTTGACTAGTCTCTGGATAGTTCAAGAAATAATTAAAGTCACTCCTTCTGAGAGAACAGTAGCCACTGGTTATACTTCAATATCTTGGCAAGGCCTCTTCCTTCTCAGCATCTATCCTCTCAAAAAATCCCCCCCACTGACAAACTGGTGCCAAGCAAGCTGTCACAGAATTACCAGCTTGTTTATTAATTGATTTTAGTTCTATATCCATGGTCAATGTCTATCTGTCAATGTAATTCCATTACGTCTGTGTGTGCTGATCAATCAGGAATATTGCAGTGGTCATGTCACCAACATCCTTGAATACTAGAACATTGCAGGATGTGGAACCAATACCTGGATCTACAAAAACTACAAGTTGCCTTAAGTATTTACCCACTGGCTGATTTCAGACAGAAAGGAGAAGGAAGTCTGAAGGAAGATGAAACTTCTTATTGCATACAAACATCATTCCAGCCAATTTAATAGTGTTTAATTCTTTTGCTTATGTTTTTTAATCTAAAGAGTCATTTTCCACAATAAATATATTTATTGACTCTATGATAGCTGGGAACCCTTTATACTCTTAATGGAGCATAACCCTTGACCAAAAGATTCTCACATACAAGCGTCTCTTGCAATTTAGATTCTTGTTTTGTCTATTGCAGAGAGATCAATCATAAAAAAGACTTTTGAATTAATCATCACCCTCCTTTGTTTCTTCATGCATGATGACAAAAGCAGTTGACTGCATGCTGTATGCCAGAAATAGCCATCTTACAAGAAATGAGATAAAGGTAAATTCAATACAAATTCAAAACAGATGACATATTTTATTCATTGCAAAAGGTCATAAGCTAGATTTAGCCTTGGATGCAATCTGTAAACTATGAATATGCATAATGCTATGTGATTATTGTGCACTAGATATTCAATGATGCACAATTGTTATTTGTTTGGTGAGAAATGGTTTTGGCAGCATTGCTGTTTGCTTACTGCAAAGCAAGCTCTAAAAATTATTTTAACTACAATCTTGAGTTTTAATCAAAGATTATGTTAATATTTACAGTGATTCACAATTTATTTCCTCTGCCCCTACACCATTCTCCCTGGGAAAGCGCAGAACCTGACAAACTAGTCAGGCTCTGGAAATGAACACGAGGAGTGAGAATCCATTATTTATGTTTTCTGTCCATATGTTCCTTGGCTTTTGTTTAACAGGGGAGGCGTTCTTGTTATTTACAGTGTGGCTCAATATCTACAAATTAATGTTGACACCAAAAATTTACTTTCCTCTCTATTAATATCATTTGTACTTCCTGTCTATGCCAATAAATCTCTGCTTAACGTGACAGCAGTATGAGTTATGGTTTCTATTAGCCCGATGTGCATGCTGTTTTTGTTGTTAAGGTAAAATTAATTGTGAAGAACCAGAAGAGGCTCATTAGCAGCCATTTCTCGTTTCTTTCAAGTCATTAACTTATTTGCTCAGAATAATCCCAATGAAGATGCAGGAGTCAAAAATCTCAGGCAAGAGCATATAGACATAAAATCCGATTATTGCGTAGAAATAACAAAAATACTAGCTCTCGTGGGTGGCATGTAGCTCAGTAGGTAGCATTGCTGTCTCACCTCTCTGGGGTTGTGGGCTCAAGTAAGTGCTGCTCCTCTGTTTGTGGAGATTGTGTGTTTTCCTCAGACTGTGCATGCAGGTCTGCACCCACTGAAAGACTGGAATCCTGTCCAAGGTAGAACCCTAATCTTGTGTCCTTTGTCATCTGGGATAGGCTCCAGGCAACCTGTACTTAATGGATGGATGGGTATTTCTACTGTGAAATTAGCATTTAATAGTCTTTTATATAAGAAAACACATTATATTATTTTTATAAAGCAGTGGTTCTCAACCTTTTTGCACTGCAACCCAATTTTTACCATGTGAGCTCAGTTGCAACTCTATATCAAGCATTGGATTAAATTAACGCTATGCTCAAGTATGCAGTGCACTTTGCAATATACACTAATCAATGCTTGTCTCATAAATCTGATTGGATGTGCCAGTGAATTTTAAGTTAAGCATCTGTGGTTTGGCTTCTTGGATTGGTTTTGTGTTTAGTTGTTGCAGATCCTGGACCCATTCATTTAGGCTAATTCTAGGACTGGGGCAAGGAAATCTGATCTTGGATCAGCATAGAAGCTTGCTGGTTTAAAAATGCTTACATTTATAATTCTGCCCTGTAACCCTATCAGAACTTACTGTGACCCAAATTTGGATTTGGACCCATGAGTTGAGAATCGCTGATATAAGGCAAATTAAGGAAACAAATGCACAATGTAGTTGTTATGTGAAGCCTAATATTTTTACACTAAACCAAGGACAAAATCCTGGGTCCAGAACAGCAGTAAGAGATAATTTCAGGTGCTACCATTTTTTCCAATACTGAAAAGTAAATAATGCTGGCAAAAGGTAAATGCTATGTAGGTTCTAGAAGAAAGGTGTATCCCAAGGGGCGAAAGTAAGAATATTCATGGTTCTTTGCATGCTGCATTTTCTGTGATTTGCAATGACCACCCTCTGTGCATCTAGTATGGGAACCAAGATCTGTTCAAACCAGACTGACCTTCTGGGGAAAGAAGAGGACCCTGCTTGTTATTGTTGGAGTGCGATGGCTTATAACTGGCTCCCTTGAATAAGTAATGCCCTCATTGATGAAATGCGGCTCCTAGCTGATTGTTGAGAGTCCCCATCCCCACAGGCCTGCCATGGTTACATCACCTCTGGTCACCCAAGACGAGGGACATCCTATACTCCTGCAGCTTCGGCACAAGGCCAAAATGCAGTCACTCGGGTGTCCGTCATGATTAATTCAAAGTTGTGGCCTGCAGGCATCGTCCAAATAGAGAGCTGCAGTGGACACACTTGGGGGTTAGTACTCAGAGAGCTAAGATGATCAGGCTAGATGGGACAATGGGAAAACATGCATGAAGGCCATTTCATGTACATACCCGACAATGTTATGATGGATAGTAATCTCCATATCCTTAGATTTCCAAGATCACTCCGTCCAAAGAACATAGATGAACTCATATTGGCACAGTGAGTGTGATTTCAATTATATAAAAAAAATACATATACAGTAATTATGAAAAACATCTGATATTAAAATAGTCTTAGATGGCAGAATGTTGTGTAAAAGCGCTGTTTTTATCTTTCAGAAACAACATGAAGTCTCCACAGCATAAGATAAAACTGTTAGCACCACTTTTAATTACCTGTAGATGTGAGGACAAGGACATTGCTAACTGGCTCTATTTCCTTTAGTTTCCAGCAAATGTTTTTTCAGTGACAGGTTTCCAAATCTATTGGAAGGAACTAACAGTCTCATACACACACTCACTCTCACAAACATATAGTTGAACTGCAGGATCTAAGGATTATGGGAAATAAAAGTGACTGCAGGGAACTCACATAAACACAAAGAGAAGAATGTTATACACAGTCCTTCACACAATGCTGCCCACTCATCAAATAAAAGAGTACAAGTTAGCAATTAATTGAGAATAAACTTAGAATTTTTTAAGTACTACAAAGGACCTCTACATAAAATAATCACCACTATTTACTGACATATTCACATTTTTGTGTTGTAGTATAAAAAATGTTTTTTTATCCACACATCTTGTGTCCACAGACCTACACACTAAGACTTACGTCACACCTAAGATAAGTAATAGATATACAGGCAGCCCCCAGATTAATAGCAGCTGATTTAAGGACAACTGATACTTATGAACAAACTGCCATAAAGCCTATTATATATAACAAAGAATCAGGTTAAAAGAATAGTTTGTAATAACATACACATGCACAACTTTGTGATGTTCATGAAGACATTGTCGTTTCAGTGATTTGTCTCAAGGTACAGTAAATACTGTAGGTATTTATTTTATTATTACTGTACAATTATTATTATTATATACTGTTGTCACGCCCACGGGGGCGGGTCCTGACAGGTGGAACTCTTTGAACACCGATCAAGCTCCCTTATAAGCGGGACCTTCGCCAAGATCACGTAGCGAAGTATTGAGCCCTTGTATTGGAGCCTTACCAAGCGTTTTTCCTGTCTTCCGTCGACCTGCCTGCCCTCGCCCTACCTGTCACCCTCGTATGCGATCCTGACACGTCTACCTTCCTTCCTCAGACCCGCTCCCGACCTTGACCTTTCCCTCCTGCTGAGCCCGGCTTTCCTCGTCACCCTGTCCCTGTGTGTTCCTGTCCTGTCTCTCCCTGTTGGACGACCCCCTCCGGTAACGACCTCTGCCTGCCATCAATGACCACGATTCCTGCGCGCTCCTTTGGTACCGTGTTATGGGCGCCCTCATCCGGGGACCGCGCCCACGCCCACGGGGTTCGCCATGGGCGACCCGGCAGCAAAGACATTGCTCCCCTGCTGCACAGACCCTTGCGCCTCTTTTCCGTTGGGTGCTTTGACTTCATTAAAGTCTCCGTTCCCTTGTATCCCCGGATCTCTGTCTCCCGTCTTGCCCAGGTATGACAACTGTATTATAATTTTTCCGATCTAAGAATTTATAGATGCAAGACAGACTTAGGCAATGGATCTCATTCTTAACCTGGGACCTGCCTGTAGGGTCTTTAGCACCATGGTTCAGAAACAAAGAATTAACAAGGATTTCTGGCAGCATTTAACTTTCAAAATAACAGCATTCTCTGTCAGAGGCCCCTATTTTTCCAAACAATCATGGAGTCCCTTGGCCCATGTGATCCATATGACATAAATAGTTGTTTAAACTGTGTGTTTCTTCTCTCCATTCTGCTTTGCTTCAGAATTTGTCATTCTGGATCATCTCTCTGCATCAATGGTTACTTTGAACTCTTGAGACACGAAGGACCTCTATATTATATTCATATTAAACCTTGACATGCTCTATAAAATAAAATATGGATATGGGGACACTTTGAGACAACCTGAGAAATATATAAGTATTGACTTATAGTCACCAGAGGAGTTGTGTTGAGCAGTTTTGCCAGTTATCATTGAACTGGTTATTGAAGTGGCTGAGCTTTAATTATAACCAAATATATTACCTTGCCTCTCCTCTGCCTCCCCTCTGGTGTTGCCATGGTGACCAAAATCTTTTGTCCAGTCCAGCATGCTCATTGCATATAGCTAAAATGTGAATGCACCGGAGGCTGCAATAAACCATCCTCTCACTTTAAAGCCTTTGTCTGTCTAGCTTTTAAGTGAGAGGGCTCAGATTTGAGCCTTCCTACCGCACAAATCAGTTATGATCAGTGGAACTTCTTTTTTAATTAAACTCAGCAAGGCAAAATGGTATACCTATTCCCCTTGCTATAGTACAGACCATGATGGAGATATTTTCCTCTGCTTTAATCCGTAACTGCAAAGGCAGCATGACATACTAGCCCATGTTCTTTAGGGGAACCTCGACCTCAGAGGTGAAATGAAGCTTCTTATTAAACAGTAACTCTTATGCCACTGATGAGAGCCCATGTATGGGGTTTGAATATAACCTCAGCGGAACTCACGCTGCTGGTGAACTTGTTGAGTAGGTGGGCTGGCAGGGTAAACTGCAGTGTCAAGCATAGGTTGCCTGCGGAGCAGGGGAACATGATCTTAATTGGAGACCTGACCTCGTAGTACATATCAAGTGACATTAATGGCACAATCCACTGTTCTCCATGCCCCCTTCACTTGTGCTACAGTTCATGTAAATAAAAGATAGCAACTAAACTCTTTACACTTCAGAAACAAAAAAAAATCTGTCCAATTGATATCCTATGAAGGTATTAAAGGGTTTGATTGGGCTGCGTTTGCAGAAAAGTTGAGAGCAGAAAGAGAGCTCCCATGTGTTTAATAATGCAATATTTTTTTCTTTATTTTTCATGCTGAGGCACAACAACGGAACAAGAAACAAGATGCTGCTACTGTTTAACAGGAACGTTATGGTGTGCAAATTAATAATTATAATCTACATTGATTAGCACTTAAAACTATAACATATGAATAATGATATAGAAATATGCATAGCAGTAAAAAGTATTTTAATACTTTATGAACTATTTAGTACAACTGACAGAAAAGGTTTGTTGAATACTTCAAATAAAAATGTCTGCAGAATGAATATATTTCAATATAAACAACATTATTTTTGGAAAGGCACATGTTCATATATTGCGTATAGATCAAAAGCTCATAAGGCATTTAACTGCCGTATAGTTGTGACAGTTCATAACTGAATATTCGTTCCCCTATCCATAGCTAAGGGGAGGGGAAATCACCCCGAAGCCTCTGGTACACAGGAACCTTTGTTCTTTTTGGTTTCATACTGTACCAACACACAGCATTTCCTTTGGAATAACACAGAATCCATCAAGTGCAGAATAACAAGACAATCATTAGAAATTAGCTATTAAAAGAATGAATGGTTTCTCATTGACAGCCATCCACATGTGATCTTACAGCTAATGGACATGCTGAATGGGTGATTGATTTTATACTTGATGCTGACTATTCAGCTGTTCCAGTGGCCCAATTCCATCCTACTACTGATACTTGTCTCTAGAATTATTAACAATTAGGACATTGATTACAAGCAGAGCCAGACATAAACCTACCTGGAGCAGATATTAGTATAAATGTGACAGTGCAAAAAACATTGAGAAGGGTGTGATTGGTAACATAAAATTTTTAGTCAAACTTGTGATGGGCTCCGTCAGGAAAAGCCATTGGTAGGATTTGATGATTGTATATTTCCCAAAGTGGTGGTTACAGTTGCTATAAATTTTGTATCAATCAATATATGCATTATTTAGTGTATGAAGAAAGCTAATTTAAATAATTTAAGTAAACAACAATTTCCCTGTATGGCATGTGTCACACCCCCCTCTTTAACCTCATGTTGATTCCCAGTGTTTTACAGCTGTTTTCAATTGTCCGTATTAGTTTGATGTCCACGTCAGAGTTTGTTTCCCTAGGTCTGTCATTGCATTGTTACTGGATTGTTATGTGTAGTGTTACTGGAGTTTCCGTGTTTTCCCCTATGCCCTTACGTTTCCCGATTAAACCCTTTCATTTTACTTTGCTCTGGCTTCCCTTCACCTGCTTCCCTGCCTCGCGCCCCGCAGCCCGTGACAGCATGGTGGCACAGTAGGTAGCAGTAGCTCTCACACATCTTAGGTTGTGGGGTGTGAATCTTGCTGTTGGCCTGCATGTGTGCAGTTGGCATATTCTCGCTGTATGTGTGCAGTTAGCATGTTCTCACTGTGTCTATGCAGCTGGCATGTTCTCTCTGACTATGTGCAACTGACATGTTCTCGAAGCATGCATGCAGTTGGTATGCTCTCCCTGCTGTGTGTGTGCAGTTGGCATGTTTTCCTTGCATGCATGGAATTAGCATGGACTCCCTGCTGTGTGTGCAGTTGGCATGTTTTCCTTGCATGCATGCAGTTGGCATTCTCACACTGCTATGCGTGTGCAGTTAGTATGCTCTCCCTGCTTGCATGCGGTTGGCATGCTCTCCATGCTGTGTGTGTGCTTTTGGCATTCTGTCCCTGCTGTGTGTGTGCAGTTAGCATGTTTTCCTTCCATGTATGCAGTTGGCATGCTCTCTCTGGTGTGTGTGTGTGTGTGTGTGTGCAGTTGGCATTCTCTCCCTGCTTGCATGCAGTTGGAATGCTCTGCCTGTTATGTGTGTGCAGTTGCCATGCTCTTTCTGCTTGCATAGCAGTTGGCATTCTTTCCATGTTGTGTGTGTGCAGTTGGCATGTTTTCCTCTCATGCATGCAGTTGGCATGCTCCCCCTAGTGTGTGTGCAGTTGGCATGTTTTCCTCTCATGCATGCAGTTGGCATGCTCCCCATAGTGTGTGTGCAGTTGGCATGCTCTCCCTGCTGGCATGCAGTTTGCTTGTTTTCCCTGCATACATGTAGTTGGTATGCCCTCCCTGCTGGCATGCAGTTTGCTTGTTTTCCCTGCATACATGTAGTTGGTATGCTCTCCCCGCTTTATGTGTGCACTTGGCATTCATTGCTGTGTATATGTAGCTGACATGCTCTCCCTGCTTGAATGCAGTTACCATGTTTCCCCTGCATGCATGCAGTTGGCATGTTCTCCCTGCATGTGTGTAATCGGCATCTTCTCCCTGCATGTGTGCAGTCATCATGTTTTCTCTGTATTGCGTGAGTTTCCTGTGGGTACTCTGAGTCCTTGTATATTCCAAAGAAATACAGTTAAATGCCAGCAATTGCCCAAAATATATGTAACCTACAATACACTGGCATTCCTTGCCTTCTGTACTGTGGTATATGTGGCATCTCATCATGGACTCTGTATTGGATAAGCAGCTGGCGGGTGGATAAACTTCCCAAAAACTTCACAAGCAAAACATAAAAGTATTTTTAATTTGCATCAATTTTGTTCCATACAACCATTAGCTGGACACACTATATCTGTAATAAGTTTGAGAAAACAGCAGAATTATTTGTTACATTTTGTTCAGTTGTGTTGAAAGACAGAAGAACTTGTATCTGAATAAGATGAATGGATATCCATTTGTAATGAGAGGACTTCTCTGGAGAATGTATGCACTCTGAAAAGGTATAGTGGTGTAAAACATATGCAGCAGTCTGCAGTGACAATGTATATGTGTTAAGGTCCTCCGATGTGTAACTCCAATCCTTTGTTTTGGTATTTTAGCTGTCCACATCATTTATTAATAATGGTGAGTAAATTCAATCAAATATTAATAGACTCTTTTACTGTGCTCAGGTCTGATGCACCCTCCTCTAGCCAAGGGCTGGAACAGTATAAGAGCTGGATCTTTATTCTAGCAAATGCATTTATGTCCAAATGTTTGTGTTTAATCCCTACACGCGCATATAGAAAGGTGAGTATTGTCCTGTGAAAGTACACTTCAAGCTCTGCTTCTCTGATGCTCTAGAAATGCAGTTCAGCTTCCCACTTAGGTCACGGACATCCTTTGTGCACATTCTTGCAAGTGTGGCCTTTAAACTCAAAATGAAATGTAAATCAGAACATGGCTTCCACAGACAGACTAGCAGACTTTAAACAGGAATGCTGATATTTGAAAACACAGAAACATTTCAATTTCAAAGGCTGAAGTGTTGAAGTGAAGTAAAATACCTCTTCAAAATCCTAACTAAGCTTGGAATCAAAGAAATTGTCAGATAAGGTAGGTAGGTAGATATACCTTAATTTGTTCCCAGGGGAATTATTTAATTATTAAATTAGCTATTAAATTATTAAAGTATTGCACCAAATTGGTTTGAGTTACACCTCTCCAGTAGGTTAGAATATAAGAACATAAGAAACTTACAAACGAGTGGAGGCCATTCGGCCCATCAAGCTCGTCTGGAGGGAACTTACAGTAACTAATAGCTCAGAATTATTAAAATCTTATCTAGCTCTGATTTAAAGGAACCCAGGGTTTTAGCTTCCACTACACTAGCCGAAAGTATTCCATACTGTAACCACACGCTGTGTAAAGAAGTGCTTCCTCAAATTTGTTTTAAAATGTTCTCCCACTAATTTCCACTTATGGCCACGAGT
>JABFDZ020000109.1:22105772-22119804 GCA_019775955.2 Pollimyrus isidori | reverse complement strand
CCCGATGTAATCCACCTGTGTAGGCGTTGCTGCACGCCCGTCCTGTGATCCGTCTTGTGTGTATTTAGGTCTGCGTCAGACGCAGCATTGAAGTTGTCAATGTCCGTGTGTGTGTTTGGATTAAACCCCAGTTCCCGTCTTCCTGGCTTTTTTTCGTTTTGTTTGCCATACACACACCGGTGATCGTAACAGATGGGGTCTTACCAAGGAATTATATAAATGTAACATCACCTCCCTTATCTTAAACTCCACACACCTAGAGATATAACCCAACATTCTATTGGCCTTTTTTATTGTTTCCCCACACTGGCAAGAGAGGGACATGGAAGCATCAATATACACATTATGAGATCTTTCTCAGAATCAGCTACCTTTATTTCCGTGGAACCCATAAAATATCTGTACTTTATATTTCTGCTCCCTGCAATGGATCACCTTACATTTATCTGTGTTAAATTTCATCTGCCAGGTATCAGCCCAGTCACTAATTAAATCTAGATCCTGTTGTAGCCTCTCTGCTACTATATCAGTATCTGCTACACCACCCACCTTGGTGTCATCTGCAAATTTAACCAATTTACTGTATGTATTGGTATCAATATCATTAATGTAAATTAGGAACAATAGTGGTCCTAAAATTGACCCCACGGTACCGCACGATGAACATAGGCCCATAGTGACACTGTGCCTCTAATAACTACCCCCTGCTTCTTGTCAGTTAACCAGTTTTCTATCCACGCTGCCACAGTTCCTAAAATCCCTGCAGCTTTAAGCTTTAGCAAGAGCCGTTTGTGGGAGACAATATCAAAGGCCTTCTGGAAATCTAAGTAGATCACATCGTAAGCCTTTTTGTGGTCAATTTCACTTGTAGCTTCCTCAAAGAACTCAAGTAGATTCATTAAACAGGATCTACCTCTCCTAAATCCATGTTGGCTATCTCTCAGAATGTTATTTGCATCCAGGTAATCTACCATTTTCAGGTTGAGATACATGGTCTGGCCAGATCTCCTTCTGAATCTCAAACTCCTTCTCCTCCTTGTCCCCCCACTTGCTGACATTTGTATTACTGTTATGATGACAACACGTAACTGAAGCTGCAAAATTGCTTCCAGAGTTTCAACATGTCTTGCCAACATGTAAAACCATCATGATAAATAATCACCTACAGCTTAAAATAGTCTTCTTTACATTCTCTAACGTCCACATTGCTGCAAACTCACACTAAACAGGATCATGTTGCATTCTCCGCAATTGTCCAGTACCTTGACCAAAACAACCATCAGCATAAATTCACCTAGACCAATGAACTTCTCTGGGTAGGCTTCCAGTGTGCACTACCCAACCTCGCGAGCTCGTCCAACTCATATTAACAAATGTTCAAATGCTAAAATTGAGTTATTTTTATAGCAAATGTCTTATCCAGAGTAATGTGAGTAGGGTTAGCTAAGCCTTGGAGCAATTACAGTTAAAGACCTACTCAGTGGCTGAATGGTGAAATATCTCTGCATGCACTCTGCACACACCAACCTAGTTCCACCCCCCCGCCAATGTCCCTACACTGGTCACCAATCAGACCTCTAACCATCTTTATGATGATATCATATAAGAAACAAGACATCTCCAGACTATGGACTTCATCAAACTCTCTGTTAAAGGACTTCAGAACTGTGTATTAGGATAGGCATATTCCATGTGTGAAAGGGTAGAAATCAAATTAGCAACTTGTGTTGACGTTGACCACTTGTTAGCCATCCGAGCTTCCTCTCGTCCCACAGGCTCAGGACTGTACTTTGCCTCCCATCCTTAGAAGAACTGATGCCAAATTCCTTCATTGCTAAACTGAGAGCATCTCAGAATATTTCAAGAAATCACACCTTGAGATTTGATATTGATTGTTATCCTGCTCTGAATGTGTACTGTGTTTTTGAAAAATGTTTTGAACTAAGCACCAAATAAACAAATGTAAAATGACAAACTTGGAACATCTTCTACAATTAATGGTTATGAAGATGTTTTACTTCCATCTAATGTTGATATACTTATAAATACTTTTGATACAACTGTGCACCATTAGCTTGTTTTACATTCTCCACACGCTCTTAACATTTTTGAGCAAGGAGTATGCTGTTTATTATCTGCAGTTAAACCTTCTACTGTGTTTTCCCACACAAAAAGGTGACATTGCTCAGCTAGAGATGTGGGCATACCAGCTGCTCAAAGCCGCCTCTTATTTGTTACAGCATGCTATACATTGTTAGCAAATTTGTTTTTTTTTCTTTTACTGTAATATAGGGAGTGTCCTTACAGGATTGTCAAAGTAAGTTATATGTTAAACACAGGACATCAGGACTGTGGCAGTAGTAACAAGTGGTCTGCATGCTACAGCAAAGCCACCCTTCAACTAGGCTTTGAAATTATTGGAATCTACTTGTACCATCATTACTGTTAGCCTAAGGGCAGAAGTCGACCACACTGAAATGGGAAAGTCAGCTTTCCGATAACTGAAAAACATGTAAAACATACGTAAAATGTGGCAAACGTGTTGAACTGAATGAGGCAGAGGAGCACAGCGTACAGATAGGCAGTCTACTGGAAGGCAAATCCATCCATCTCCCATCTTATCATGGTCAAGGACACAGGACTGCAGCCTATTATTAACAGTCCATCGCACTATGGGAAATTTATCTCGATCTTCAAACTCACATACTTAAGTACCCACCAATACCATTTTAACAGCCTTAATCTTTTTGTATCTTCACCCTTTGTCTCCCTCTCTCTGACAACTCTGGCAATTTTTTCGTGATGTCACAATTGATACAAACATCTTAGTAACCATGACCACCTCTGTCTGGCTAGCATTACATCATAGGCAGAGCCATCCTACCAAAAACATAGCTGCTAGCTATTTCTAACTGAAGCAAATACCTTTGGTTCTCTAAACTTCCAAGCAAATACATATTAATGTATCGAATGTAACTTTTACTATTGGAGACATTTTACTATTCATTTTGCTATTTTACTATTATGTCATTTTGCATTTTACTATTAATCTAGTTACATCGCTGCACATTATTTTATATGCATATCATTTATTTGTGTTATCTAATTTACTTTATCTCACTAATAAATTGTAATAAAAGTACAATATTGATTCAATCAATGTGATTCAATTTCATTGAGTGTTAAGTTTTACTTGAATTTGAATTTTAATAGTCTATTGTTTTGCTGCAAAAATGACAATACAATAGCAATGACATAAAGTCATCTTTGAATTTGATCTGTTCAAAGCTAATATAGAACAGAAAAAATGTTCTTTTAGAATCTTAATAGATTCGTTGTGACAAGTTACACCTGCAGTGAATTGTGAGCGTAACAAGGCCACGTAATCCCATGCTCTGTCCTGGACTGTGGTTGTCAAGTAAAGCAAAATGCATATACAGTACTTGGTATTCCTACCAGTCAGAGAGTGTGAAAAAGACTTAACAGGACAGCAGTACAAAATGCAAAATATAAGACCATGCAGACATTAAGCGACACTTCACCCACTGTCAAAGTGCTCATAACCACTGTGACAAGATGAACTCCATGACGCTGAGTGAAGTTTTTTATAATAATGCTGTGAACCTTCTGATACTCTGAACCTTTAAATATATAACAAGTCCTGGCCCAAGGAATATAGTGCCAACTACACACCTACAAACTGTGGGGCCCACGTTATAATAAGGCTCCTCATATAAAGGGTTTATGAATGGCTTATAATCTGGTTATTAATTAGGCTGTAACACTTTTTAAATTATAAAGTTATAACACCATTTTATTTTTATTCATCAATTACTACTATTTAAAATTGGCAAAACGAAGCCTTATTGTAACGTGCTACCAACTGTGACATAACAGCTGACATACATGACAAAAGATTATATTTTAAATGCAACTATAAAACAACATAATTCTTAATACTGTTAATTTATATTTTTCCCCATATTGTGTTGTAGACTAATTTTACAATCGATGCAGTTGATTTTTTTTTGCTATCAGTCAACACAGAGTTTCCCGTCAGTGAAAATGACTTTGAGATATTTGATCAAATGTAATAAACTGAAATTTCCCACTTCCATATTTATTCAGACCCTTTATAAAGACACTATATATTTAAGGTTTCTCTCTTTATAATGCCACTGTATATTTAAGGGTTCTATCTTTATAAAGTTTCTGTACATTTAAGGGTTCTCTCTTTATAAAGACACTATATTCAAGGGTTCTCTCTTTATAATGATACTGTATATTTAAGGGTTCTCCCTTTATAATGATACTGTATATTTAAGGGTTCTCTCTTTATAATGATACTGTATATTTAAGGGTTCTCTCTTTATAAAGACACTATATATTTAAGGGTTCCCTAGAGCAGGGTTTCCCAAGCGGTGGTCTTTGGTCTGCATTCAAAGCGAAATACCATTTAATCATCCCCCCCTCCCAACACACACACACACACACACACACACACACCAACTCAACACATTTTATACATAGCAGTAAACCAAGGTTTTTATTGCTGATGGAATTTGGCCCCAGGAGAAAATAGTTTGGGACCCCTGTGCTACAGCTTACTTGTAACCCACCTGGTCATTACAGAGCAAAAACCGAGCTGTGCACTGCAAGTAACTGCCTGCATACCTTTAAGATGGGATTGTGGCAATGTATAGACTTGGAAAAGGGTGCTGAATGGTTGGTAATGCATTAATAGTTGCCAGGAGAACAGGGGTTTCCTTCATCAAATGGAAGGAGATTCACATTAGCAATCCTGGGGTGGGAGGTCACTGGGAACCCAATGGCCACTCTGAGATTCCATTGTCCTACATAAAGAAGTGATAACCTGCTCGAAGAATGACTATTTCTGCAGAAATCCACCAATCAAGTCTCTTTGGTAGTGGTCAGGTGGAAGCTGCTCCTGAATGAAGGACATATAACAGCCCACCTTTTCATAGCTCAGTTAGTGGCTTCTGTCCGTGTCATGAAATATGCACCTCAGTCATCTGACCCCATTTGACTGGCCTTAGGATCCTTTGTCATTGATTACTGCCACTAGAGGCAGTCTCCTCAGTCACTTGATGGCACTTTACTCAAACAAAGCCCAGGTGGCACATGGCCAGTTGAGAGGAAGTTTCCTTCACAAAAACAGAAACCTTACTGAACAGCAGAAACTGCCAATGTGATTGTTGCATTGGCACAATCAGCCAGCATTCCTCTGTGAAGGAATGAAAGGACGTTTCATAACACAATCGGCATTAGTGAAGCTAAAACAAGCTTTACAAGAACATTTTTAATAATGTTTTTTATTTGCTCATCTTAACATACTGAAAAGAACACAGTAATTCTGCTTACCCTTTGCAGCCTCTTCATCTAATGCTATGATATTGTTTGCATGTCCGTAATAATGGGATCAGGAAGAATACCTTTATTTTGTAAACGTGCTATATCCATTTTTGTATTTTATATCACATTTTTTGTCATTGTGTCCAAAAACAAACATGAAAGTCATACGAAGCAAATGTTAACAATAAATGATGCCAATATAAGTCCACTGTGCATGATTGTTCATTGTTTGCTTTGATCTACTTGTGTATTCACCCCGACCACCCTGTGAGAGTAGGATTTAAGTGAGTATGGACAAAGTATTGTGATTCTATGCATGGTCAAGCGCAGCGCGTGTTTCTTAGAGAAACAGCTTCAAAAAGTGGGTGATGTTATTGACCTTTGCTGGCAGTTAATATTTAAAAAAGACCCAGCAGTTCTATAGAATTTTCAGAACTCTAATGAGAATGTTCACCATGCTGTGAGCAAATCACCAATATCGAGCATTCCTAACACATTCTTGTGAGATTCGGCAAATGTATCTGTCTGCACTTCTTATGTGCATGAGTTCCTATATGCAAATGAGAAGCTAGACAGTATTGTTACTATGATTCTAGCTGCACAACTTCTTCCAGTCTTAGTTTGTGGTTAATCACCTCACACAAGTAGGATTTCAGCTGCTTACTGAATTTACCTCTGAGTACGACCAGGGTATAAGGCTGATCAATAAATGAGCATTATAAAAGAAAAGCAGTTCTGATTTTGATATATACATCACATACCTTTCTTCTTCATCTGTCTTCCACACATGCTGTGAAAGTGGGAGTATGTAGCTGAGAAGTTTTCAGCATTGCCTTAGCCTCCAGTATTGGTGGTTCCTGACCTTGTCCTGTGTCTTCATGCATGTGCTTGGAGTTTGCATTCTGAGTGGGTTTTAGACGGAAGCCTAACTGGCATCTCCAAATTTCTCTTTGCAAGTGTGCTTGTCTGCCCTTTAATTGACTAGCGCCCCAGGTCTGCCCCAACCCCCGTGCTGAATAAGCTGTTAAAGGATGGGTGGATTATACTCATAAAAGCCTTTTGTGTGCATTATTATTTGCTAACTCCTTATTAAACATTCCAGCAAAAGCAAGTTACAACCATAACCTTATTCTGCGACATTATCTTCCCTGAGTAAAGGAAAAATTTAAAAATATACTCTGACCACTTCAAAGATGGTCATGGATGACAATGTCTATAAATGCACCAGACCCTGGAACAGATTCAGTTAGTTTCCTGATTGAGTCTCATAGCAACTGAGGGTCAGATATATTGTGGTCATGATCATATGAATTGGGGAGCAGCCAATTCGGATGAGAGTGTTTAGTGGACTGGATCATGCCAGTGCATGCTTTTCAGTGGATTTTGTTGCAAGCCAGATGTCTGGATCTTGTTGGTGCTCTGTGAGCTCAGGGCCAGATGGCCTAGTGTCAGTGACAGAAGGGGAAAGCAGAAAGAGTAGCTAAATATTTTGTAAATGCATGATTTGGTTAAATATGAGAAACCAAGTACACATAGCTATGGACATAGATCAATGCAATATGAAATATGCTTGCTTAATATACGGCAGCGTGATAGAGATTTGGTATACATGATAGCGAGCCATGAGATGTGCAGTACTAAATCATACCATGAGAGTTCTAGTGTGGTTTATTTTGGTTTATCCTGTAAATCATACAACACCTCAGGTTCCCTGAAATTCACTGGACAAATACTGAAAGATATTTCACATACTCTTTGCTTTCCACTAGAAATATAGAACTGTCTGATTGATTTGCCAGTGTTTTACAGTGTTATCTAATGGCAAACAATAATGTAATGCTCCCCTTGTATAAAAATTGATCCATAATCTGCAGCCAGACATCATATCGATGATTAGATATTTTTATTAATAAATGCAATTCCATTCTTTTGGTTTGATTTGTAGATGGTTGGCTACCATCAAACAACAACTATTTTTCATTTTTTTTGTGATTAATTGTCATTGTTGACACACCACAACAAAATGTGTTCTCTGCATTTAACCCATATGTGATATACAGTAGGAGGGGGCAGCTAATTCAGCACCCGGGGAGCAGTGCCTGGGGGCGGTACCTTGCTCAGAGTAACTCAGTGGTGCCTTGCTGGTCGGGAATTCAAACCTGCAATCTTTCAATTACGCTTCCTTAGCCATTAAGCCACCACTGCCCACTAAGGAGGCAGAAGTGATGCATAGTCGAAAATGAAAAATATCTCCATTAGTGGTCACCTATTGGCGGACTCTGGCATTGCATTGGGACTGTGAGACTGTGCAATTCCCACCCCCTGCTTCCACGTTCAGCTTTTTTTTTTCCCAGAGGCACTGGACCTTGGGTTTGTGGTGTGTTTTAGTGGTGAACCTCTGGTCTACTTTCTGCTGAACATAATTATCAGTAACATTTATGACCTGAAATCCTATTTAATATTTAAACATTAGGTTAATGGATTAATAAGCCTGGTTTTAAAGATTGTGTGTGATATATGTTCCTGCCGTCTTCAGTATGCAAAATGAAAAATATTACAAAATCAAACCGTGGCAATTTCTGTCTGTGCGGCTCTGGTTCCAGTGGTACATATGTGGGTCTGTGGGCTACAACTCTGTTCAGAAGGTTGCTGGTTCAGATCCTGTGGCTGGCAAATTGATGTCACCGTTGGGCCCTTAACCACAAATGCCAGGCCTGGCTGACAATGTTTCTCTGGTCCTGACTTATACGTAACTTTAGACTAAAGTATGTAATTAATCTTATGTTTAACTACATTCAAAACTTGAACCTAAATCATGCAAATCTGCAGCACTCCTCCACACTCCTACAGACTATACTCCATTTTTGCCAAATAACATTCCATTATCCTCTTGAGGGTAACTTCCTCAATCCTTTGCCTACCAGCACTGCTCTTATGTGTGTGTTATAGTGGGTGTTTGTTCCTCACTGGTTCTTGTCTTTCTCAGGAACTGCTATACCGAAATACTGTACTCCTCCTGCTGCTCAGACAGATCTGTGCCACATCATATCATTGATTATTTGCATCCTCTGATTGCTTCTGTAATAATAACTGGAACCACTTTCCTGTCATTCATCATGAGACAGACTTCCAGAACCCTCAGCTGAGCTGACTTTCCCATGGCCTGCTTTTCTAACCCCCATCTATCAGCTTTCCAGACTTCTTATTTGAATCCCAGCTTATGTATCTGTAAGTAACAGTAATTATCACTATGCGCAAATAAAGCCAAGGACACCTCAGAATAAAACTCACAAAACTCTTGCATTCAGATGTCAAAATGGCATTGCTATCCGTCTAGGTAAAAACTATCAATGGAACTGAAGTATGCAGAAACATTTCACAAAACCACTTATTCAAAAAAATGAATGTATCATTTTAAATGGCTGATGTCTACAGTATATAACTTCTGGATGAGGATGAGAATTTTACATCTTGTATATTCCTAAAAGCTTTTGTATATTATATTCATGTTTTGTCATTGACAACCTAGATATTTAAGAAAGGTATTTAGTTACCCCTAGAAAGGAAAAGGGATAAAAATGACTGTAGCTAATTTTGTCCAGCTTTCCTGAGAAAAATCAATTGCGCATGGTAACAGAACCGTTAGTGGTCTGTAGCTGGGTCCTGTCCTGGTTGGTGCATGTTATTATTAGAACACGGATTTCTTCCTGACATTTTTCATGCTTTTCAAACCCCCATCACCAAAGAATTAGAACAGCATCTATTTCCAACCACATTTTTAATAATAGTTCTTAGTCATTGTAGTCAATCAATTACCGCCAATTCTCAGTCAATCAAATAGTTGCAATATTAATATCCCGTGGTTTCAGACTTAGACATGTCCAACAATGCCACATTATCGTAAATGTCCATGTGAAATCATAAAATAGTCTTTGAGTGGGTGTTGTTTAAAAATAAGCTGCTCTTTTCAGTGAACGATATTGCATGGGGACAAAAAAACTGTTAGACACGGGAGAAAACTGTACAGTATGATGCAAGAATGGAAGAAAGACTTTTCTTTCAGTGAATTTGTCCTGGACAACAGACAACAGTTTTATTGCACTGCTGTTTGTCCTGTTTTTCTCCGATATTCCTGTCCCATCTCCTGTAAACTGTGGAACTGGAATTTTACTGTGTTACTCTGAAGATGTGACAATAAAGCTTAAAACTTAAAAAAAGACAGACTGCAAGACGCTTTGGTCATTATTATTATTTTATTGTACAATATTTCATGTGCAGTTGAGCCTGAACCTCTCATCACAAGAAAACATGGCATTGAGGGAATCACTTCTCCATGTGAGAAGAATGGAATCCGATAAACGATAAATGAAGTATTCAGCTGCAGTCTGCTCCTTTTCTCTGTGAGCCTATTGGCTATTGCTCTGACTCTTCCACTGTCTGGTGATGCCTGTGTGGTTATACATTTTGGTCTGTTGTTTTTTGTACATCCAAATATGTGTTGTATAACAATAACAACAACAGTGCTTATGATAATGATCAAACAGTCTTTAACGAAAACAGATGAAGTGCATCTCCAGAGCCTTTTATCAGGGGAAGGTCAAGCCTGTAGTCATATAGTATGTAAACTGTGCACAAAACTCGAGTAATGTCACTTCAAAACCTGAAGTATGTTACTGGACTTATAAGTTATCCTCACTGCCAGAGTCTGGTAGGAAGTTTTGCAGCATTGGAAAACTGACACAAGAGCAGTTTCTTCTCTCCATATGTGTTAATCATAAATAGCTGAGTTGGACTTCTGCAACTGTAGTTTCCACTGGACTACAAATTTAGTTAAAGGTCACTAATTTTCACTGTGTTATTGCACGTCTAAATGAATATTTATTATTTATTTGTTTGTTTGTTTGTTTGTTTATACATGGTTGTTTCTTCCACTACTTAGGTATAGATGAACAAGTATTCCAGTGTCACCTGGCCAATAAAACATCTGGCATCTTGATTTTTCGGGTGGGCGGGATATTTTGAGTTACAGTACGCATAACGTTTGATTCAGTTGGTTAGGTGGCTACGAACCTAACTGAGCTAAGCCTCTCATCTAATGAGACATTATTGTGTGTGACGTTTCATGTTACATCTATTAGTTAAGTTCTCCCCAAGCGAGCTTGATGGGCCGAATGGCCTCCTCTCGTTTGTATACTTCTTATGTTCTTATAATAGCTAGCCGAGTGGTGAAAAGTATTTTATTGAGCATGGTCTCTGTTCCCATTGTGCTGTGTAAACTTACAGAATCAATTTTCAAGCTGAGCTACCAGCCACAGTCAGTGAAACCAAACCAGAAATCATAGCCTTTTAAAGTCATATATCCTATTAGAATACTTCTTTTATTGAGCAGCACTAAGACATTTCAATAAATCCAAAGGCCATAATGAAAATCATAAAAGGACATATGAGTAGCAGTGCGAGATAAGCAATTCTGTATTGTCTTATTTGTCTGAACAAAATTTAAATTACACTGCGGTAGTTTTTGTATTACACTGCGGATGTCAAAAAAATATCACATTGTCAACTTACAATGCTTAAGTTTATATAATCAAATTAAAGTTATTGAATTAATAATAGGTGTATCTGTAACCCACTATTGGAGCCCCTTTCTATAATTAAAATAAACACATTTTATATGAAAAAATGTAAACTGTATGCAAAAATGCCTTCAAAAAAAAACACTGCATCTAAGATGCCTATGAAGTATCTGTACTTCTGCACTGAGCACCAGGCATAAAGAGATTCCTGTCACCAAAGAGGATGAAAGGATCGGCTTTATAAAACATTAAAAGCTCATGCAATCCATTTTTTTTTTTGCAAAAAAACAATGTTTTAGTGCAGTATAGAATACGAACCAGAATAGAAAACACAATGTGACATTGCTTTCTTAAATAAAACATTGCATTATCATCGGGGGTTAACATGCTGCCAATAAAAGATGAAAAACAAACGAAAAAATGTAGAATGACATTAAAATGTCATTAAATTATAGTAAAAACCTGTAATATTTGGTCAATGCACAGATATTTAAATTAAATTAAATTCAAATTAAAATTTAGTTAACTAACTATTGACAGAGATGGAGTAAAATTTAACCTTATAATTAATCTTTATAATCTCTGTAGCTTCATAAAAGTAAACACAGGCATATTTAGAAAGTTTCCTGTTCATGTGAGTTTGTGGTGACCATGTAATTCAAGCACAATTTTCCAATGTACTGTCCAACCTACCTTTATTTCCAGTTGATACTGTTTCCATGGACCCTCGGGTATTCCAAACTGTGAAGAAACAAAGTTAAGTTATGCTTAATTTACTCATAACTGGACTCAAGGTGTTTGCTGAAATTAGTGTAGCCTCTTACTCTGCTCTGCTCCCTCGATCAACCCATCTGCAGTATGGCTGATAGGTTCCAGATCTTAAAAAGTCAGTACAAAACACTGTAACGTTAAAAACAATCCTGCCAAAAATGACTTACTTGTCTTAATACAAAAGCTTCAAATCATTAAAAAACATCACCTAAACAGGAAGCTACTCACATAAAAATATTCATAAAATGTGCATTTCAATATGGCTACTAGTCAGACTGTGCACTTCATGTTTGTATTCATGAATAGCGTAACACTCATCATACAAAGTATGCTGATCTCAGCATTCATATCTCTGTAAGGGTCCAAAAATCAATATAGGCCTTTAGTCTAAAAACAAGCTAAAATGATCAAAAACAGAACACCACCCCTGTAAATATGGTGTCAATGGCATCATTAGTTTTCACGCATGGATTTCTGCACGTGCAAATAAACACAATGCACAGTATTAAATACGCTGATGTTGGCCTACTTAACAAAACAAGCCAGGGACCTACTGACCCTCCATTTTGGATGACTCTTGGCCACCAAATGACCTACAGCTCCTAGAACTCTGGAAATGATTGGCCTGGAAATAGTTCAGTTAAATCACAACATATCACAAGTGCCATCTTATTTTAAAGCTATTCTGCACAACAGCTTAGTTGCACTGCTCACTCTGGCGGTGGGGAAATTAGCCACTCAGTGGGGGGGAGGGGTTCTGGGTAGGACAACTCAGCATACAAAGTCAAGAATGGAATTAAGCAGAACAAAACAATCATGCACAGGTGAAATACAATTTTTCTACTTTTATTCAAGACTGGATAAACTGGGAGTGCTGTGGGAAAAGGTGACCAAATAGAGCAGCCGCTCAACCAATCCAGACAAGACGAGTTGTTTGCAAGAGCTAGAGCTTTAAAATAATGTGTTTTACCAAGGGTGGAAGTCTCCAGAAGGCTTATGATGCCAAGGGATGCCAAGGGCGTTATCATATCTGTGAGTCCGATTTTAGTTACAGTTTTGAAACTGGAAATTGGTTTGCTTTTGGTTAGTATGTCATGACTATCATTATTTAAACTAAGCCACAGACACATCCCAGTTGTATAACCAGGTTTTCTGAATGGCAGTCCCTGAATCTATTGGACAGGACATGGCACGAAACAGGTAAGTGGAAAAACTTTGGTCCACTGACCGAAAGCTGTGGAGCAAGGTATGTTGGAAAAGCACGGATGTAGGAGAGATTGTGGAAGCTGGGAGAAATCAAAACCAGGACATGGTGCTTGTCAGGGTCGGTGCCCCTCTAACCCTGCCCCATGTGTCTCGTCCCCTTTTGGCCAGTAGGTGAACATTAACTAGTGATGGTTAATGTTCTATAGTTTCCTGTGCTTATTAATTGTTATGTATTCCACCTGATGCCGGTTGTCCTGTGCCTTTTCTGATTTGGTTATTTTAGCTATGCTCCACACTTGCCCCTTGTTAGCCCTTATCATTTGTGTAGATTTAAGTGTCTACCCTCATTCTTTTGTTTAGTCTGTCATTGTAGATGTTCTGTACTGTATGTTAGTAGCGCTCGATGTTGTTTTCCAGTCTTGCTTCCAGTTTTTGCTCTGTTCCTTAGTATGTAACTTTGTGGTTCTTTTAGTTTAGATCTTGTCCTGTTTGTTCTTGACCATCAAAGTCGCTTTATTTCCGGGTTCTACTTTTTGTTCTGTTCAGTTTTGTTAATAAACCCCTTTTTCTTGGAGCTGCTCCATGGATCATCCCTCCTTTCTTTGATGCCCAGCCTCTTTGTAACTGACACAAAGCACATGAGATGGGAAAAAATGAGACAGAGCCCTGATAAAAGCTGGCCTGCTCAGTATATATTTGGCATGCAACATCCGGCTTTAATTAAGTCCTTAAGGACCCCTCCCATCCATCTCTGTGGACAGGGCTGTAACAGATTTAGTCAGGCCTTAAACTGGCAGGGTGTGATAAACAGTTGTAACAAAGCCCAGGGGACATCAGGGAGAATTCATCTCTAGAAAACTCTGGAAAGTGGTTAATTGAAGAAGGGATAGGTGTTTTATTAAGCTCACTAATTGCAGCATTCGTGAATTTCATTTTCATTTTTATAATCTCCATGTTAAAAGAAGTATTGTTACGTGGTTTTACAAGATCATCCAATTCATTCATTTTTTGCTTTACGTATTATGCTTTTATATCCATCCATCCATTATCCAAACCGCTTATCCTTACTGGGTCGCGGGGGGTCCGGAGCCTATCCCGGAAGCAAC
>JABFDZ020000109.1:22082334-22099131 GCA_019775955.2 Pollimyrus isidori | reverse complement strand
GCTGGACACGCCCTCATTGGGATGCTGGACATGCCCTCTTTGGGATGTCGGACACGCCCTCATTGGGATGCTGGACACGCCCTCTTTGGGATGTCACACACGCCCTCATTGGGGTGCCAGTTATGCCCTCACTGGGGTACTAGGCATGTCCTCATTAGGATGCTGGACACGCCCTCCTTGGGATGCAGTATAGGCATTCAAATCCACACATAATTCCGACACATAATATGAGCAAGTTATAGTTTTTTATAGTTATTGTTTTTGGACTGAGAGAAAAGACCAACTTCAAAGTAGCGTGGGGAGGACCTACAAACTCCACACACAGTATGTGTTGCCCTAGGTGAGCATCACCAGCATCCCCTGTCTGATGTATAGTGAAATTGGCAAGACAGCATCCCCTCCCAACCACTTATAGGACTGACCAGTACTGTGTACATGCTTAAATAATTTGTGTTTATATAACATGTGTTCCCATCTTGGGATTTGAAGCATTTGGCTTTAAGTTCAATTTGTTCTCTTCTGCTGTACCTACAAAAAGGCCTACAGTTTCTTATAATCTTCCTTTATCTCACACCCACAAACACGACTTACAATTTGTTATAATGCAGCCTGAAACATGATTTCTAATGTCATGTCCTCTTTAAATCAAATTCGTTCATATTGAATGGTTCACGTTTAGGACCATGAACATCCCCAATTCTCAGGCAGTTACCATAGTAACATCCTTAGTCAGCTCAATCATGGCACTAACATCCTTAAATCTAATTAAAATAATAAAATTATGTTTTCACTTTAGATGTATAGAAAATGCCACACTATCATCACAATAAAGCAATGTTAAAGTGTGGCAAAAAAAGAAAACTTTCATATGTAATAATAAGCAATGTAATATTTTGTACTGCACCATTGTAAAAAATGCTCTTGGGCAGCTAATGACTGGACTGTTAATCTAGTTTATGATGAGAGGAATATTTGACGAGGAGCAGATTAAACAGGTTAATTAAATGGGAGCTGGGTCTAGCTTATCCAAAAAAGCAGATCGTCGAAATGTAGTGTGTGATTTCTGAGGAGTTTTCACTCTTTGTCTTGTTTGCAAGATTGCTGTGTGACTCCATTGTCTCTGTTATACATGGAGTAGAATTGTCCTCGTGGTGTTCTGGTTGCATGGCAGGTTGTTTTAGTCTAAAGATAACATCATCTTGAAAGGCCAAATGGGAAAGATTTTTGAGAGTGATAATCAATTAATTACTGGACTTCGTAGCAATATATATATATATATATATATAAAGCTTAAGAGTGTTTACAATAATGGAGCATTTTGTATCATTTTCTCCATGACATTAATTGTCTGTTTCAATCTGAAAGTCACAGTTGCCTGGCAACAAATGATTAATTTAAACTGTCTTGGTAGCAGATTGTTTCAAGGAACAGCTATACTGGTGAATTTGTTAATATGTTTAACATCCTCATGCACTACTTAGACCTACTTAGTTTCACTGCCGTTTACAGATTGTTATGTCTGATGAACAAACATTTAATGGTTGTTAGTATTTCACATACATTTATTACAGTCATCGTTTTTGCTTTCAAGGTAATTTATTGTAAAACAGTCTTTAAATATTTGTACCACATTAATACATTAACTGCACCATCATAGTGCTTTTATATTGCATTCATAAAACGTTCAGTACACCATCATAATGTATTCATTAAGTATTTATAAAACATTCAGAAACAACTTGTATGTATACCATAACATCCTAACATCCCCTAACAGCTGTAATATACATTAATAACCAACATTATAATTGCATAATCATGTAATGTTTGTTATAAATATACATTAAAGTTGTTAAGGTATGTTAGGACGTTAAAGCGTACTTGCATGCTGCTTATGAATGCTTTATGAAGGTATTACAAAAGTGCACTGAATGTTCTATGAATGCATAATGAATCAAGTTCAAGTTATTTTATTGGTACTCAAAGGTAACCCAAACCCAAACAGGAGAAACACAAAAAAACACATGTCACACGTCACTCATTATACCACTATATGGTGTCCATCCCTAACAATAAACAGTAAAAACAGTACTATCAGTAAACAATAATAATAGATATATTAATAAAATACCAAAATCCTTACAAAATAAATAGTTATAACTTGTAACGTATTCCTTAGTGTAATTGCTGCCGAAATAAAACTGTTTCTGTAGCGTTTGGCCTGCACCTGGGAATTAAGAACCTGCGACCAGATGGAAGAAGCTAAAACTCAGTATGTAATGGATGAAAAATGTCAAGTAATATTGAACTGGTTATGCACTGTATTTGTCTTACGTAAAGAGTATGCAAGTTTGCTTGTGGTTCACCAATCAGCCTTCCAAACCACTCAATTATTCATTTTTATTTGTCACTGAAAGATTCCCAAACCAAGCCACTAACCCAGACAATAATTTATAAATGCTACATTAAGTACATTATAAAGGTGCACTTCATGTAAAGGATTATCATATGTTCTCTATTAAGAATATTATATAGAAGAAATGTATGCTTATAAAACTGAAAATCGCGTAGATAAAGAAATATTAACGTTATTATTATTATCATTCTTTGCAAGCTTTGGACATCTAAATGTATTTATGCGCGATACCAATAATAAGACACTAGTCTTAGAGGTATTGTGTTTGTAACATGGATAAACGCAACAAATTAAAAGACATTTAGAACATCTGCTGAATTCACTGACTAAAATGTCCATCTTGGAACTGAGACCGAGCAAAGCATTTCTCAGTTCTCTTTGTAATCCGATTTATTTCCTCTCCTTATGCATTGTTTATGAGACAAGGTGTAGTAAGTTCAGCGGGGACCACGATGTCAGTGCGATTCCCATGCAGCTCGTGTCCAGTCCTAATTTCAGATGCACAGTGCAGCTCAGCACAACTGGCCTGTAGAGTATTGGTCTCAAACCTTTTTTTTTCCAAGTGAAATGTACGTCAGATTTGGTTTCAACTCCTGGAATGCTGGCGTAGTGGGTAATGTCTAAACTACATGGAGGTAATCATGGTTCCACTGGAACCCCAACTGGATGGTGTACATCGTTGGATGTGATGCAGGTGCACTGGCATACGGTGACCTTGCAGTTTTTAATGAGAGCTGTTTTCTTGCCCCTTAGCTGACCAAGGCTCTTGCTGCCCCCCCTCCCCTAATGAGACGGATGCGAGCTACGCCTTGGCTGTCTGTCAGCAGCTTCACACCACCTCGTTACCATTAATGAGCTACTTAATCCTGGTTTCAGCACCGCGGGCTGTTATGCTTCCATCCAGGCACAAATGAGGTTGAGTTGGGTCTTGGGTACCTGATGCCGCAGCACAGTTAGGGGCTGGTATCACGTACCGCGGAATGGCCCTACCAGAAATTCCCCAGGCGCCACCCTAACCCCTGCAGAGATGCGGCATTGGAGCCGTGCTCTGCATCGACGCGGGATGTCGTGGCCACTTCTGAGCAGGATGGGACTGAGCCAACCCACTTTCTCAGTATTGAGAGAGTGGTGCAACATCTACTGGCTGTGTCTAGTATTGCTTTTTTTGGTTGCGGTATTGGGCAAATCTACAGCTCCTAATAGATATTATTTTCAGGAAAAAAGTCAAATAAGGTGTACTGATTGAATACACAACATTGAATGTGTAATCAATTTTCTAGCAATTATTGCAATATAGATGCAAGATTTGTTTTAAGTGCTGATGGTATGATTTTTAAACTACAGTGCTAAATGCTATTTTCTTTCCTTTCACAGAACCATAAAACAGCGTATGTTAAAACAGGTTTCACCTCCCTGTGACCCTGGGCTGATGAGTGATTGGAAGATGAATGGATGAATGGGTTTTATTTCAGAAAGTAGCACTCCTTAGCTTGAGGACTGCTTTTCCTATTTGTCATTTGTTTCACCTTTTTGTCTTGTGAAAGAAGAAATATGAGCTTTCTAGAAGATATTAGGATATTAGGTCATTAAACCTATTTAAAATGGTTACAGGTCAGATTTCTGTACATCAATAAAAAGCCAAGATAAACAGAATTTTATCCTATACTTTGAGATATTTAACTCAATGCACAAAATCTATATTCATAGATGTACACATAGAATATTTTACAAATAATTAAATCATTGCCATTTTTAAACCTCTTTTAACCTCTTTTTTTATGAAACTAACCTGCTTTCATTGATGATATACTGCATGATATACTGACACGTCATTACCGAGTATGAAACTGTTTGAAAACTCAAAACCAACAATTTCCTTTAACCTGGTTTGAAACTTTAATGTTATTACATGCAGTGGCACAGTCCATCACACCACAGGAATTTTATAAACCAGCACCAGCAGCACTTAACAGCATTGAAACAGTCTAGACCATTTTTTTTCCAAAACACAAGCACTTGAGAAACACGATTGAACCTTTCTGGGTTCCGGTAACCATGGCCACAGCAGAATGGCCTTACAGCTTGACACTCCCTGGCCTTACGCTGACAAGCGATTTCATGCACACCAGCAAACTCTCTGCATCTGGACTAAGCAGCATGAATAAAGTTTGGCGTTGTCCTATTAAACACCATGATGCATACTTTATAATCACACAATGCCTCAGAAATCATTACTTACAAATTAACAACATATCAGAATTACACACTGCTGATTTGGTCAAGTCAACCAATAACACACTTCAGTCATTGTTTTTTTTTTGTACAGGTATGTTTTGCATGCATGTAAGTGGTCACACTTATAATGTATGACTGGCTGTGCATATTTCCAAGGCAAACTGTGTGGTTATTACCCAAAAGAATATTTTAAAAACCAACATTTCATGAAGTTGATTACGTATTACTTGAGTTTATCAATATGACAAATATAGCCTGCAAAGAAATATGATAGTGACCGGTTAATGATTAGTGACTGGAATTGATTCATTAATTAAAAAAATAATTCAATAAAAAAGAAAAACTATAATTATAATTTTCATTTAACCTTAATTCAATTTATGTACTTGATTACTACTTCTGTACTATGATTCAGATGTGTTTTGTTATTGTTTATTAAACACAAGATCATGGTGAGAGGTAAACCTTAAAAATAATTTCGGTGATTTCAAAAAAATAATTTCAGTGGGAATTCATGAGTAGATCATTTTTCAGAAGAGTATCAAGACATGTTTACCATTTTAATGAATGTAATGAAATATATCTGGGGCCTGTTTCAAAAAGCAGGATTACTTGCTTAGCCAGGTAACTTGCCAGATTTAAGGTAGTCTGGGCTAAATGTAAGTTGATGAAAATAAGGTCTATTTAGCCCAGACTACCTTAAATCTTGCAAGTTATTTGACTAAGCAAGAAATCCGGCTTTGTGAAACAGATCCCAGGTTGAGAACAGACAAGACAAAAAACAAACAAAGAAACAAAGTAGGTAGCTCCATATTTTGGAATAAAATTCAAGACTGACATCTAGATATATAAAATAACCAGAGACATGCAGTAATCAACACCAAACATTGTAGATAGGCACTTGAGGCTAAAGAGCACACAGACAGAATATTAATATATTAATCACAGATGTCTGATCTCTTGAATTACTTGATATTGTTTTAGACAATACAAACCATCCTAGATAAAGGGGTATTTTAACTGGAGAGCGACATTTTCATGTATCTATTCCCTACAGTTACAGATGTGAAGGCAAATGTCAGTGAGATGTTTGCATTCCTTGGCAGATACAAACTTCATTAGCATAAGCAAACATTAATGAAAATTAATGGTACATATTTTCATTATCAGTGCGGACAAGGATATAGTGATAATAGTTGAATTAACTTGCAATTTTATGCATACTTTCAGACAAGTGTGGCAATAAATATTTAGTGTTAGTATAAAGAACATCCAGCTTTTGTCCATCTTTTCGCTTATATTTTGTTTCCAACTTGTTTAAATCATCACGGTACCATTTAATATTTCAATAAAATCATTTTTATTGATCTTAATTCATGTGAACATTTTTTTTTTAATTAACAGCTAACACACACAATTATTGACACCTAATCGCAGAGAATATGTGAAGTGTAAAATGTAGGTTCGATTATGTTTACTGTTTCTCTGTTGATCGTATTATAATCTGCACCCAAAGTGTAACACTGAATTTGCTGCATACATATTTTGAACTGTTTTAAACTTTTATATACTTCATGGATTTTATTTGTCATTAAGATTACTGGATTTCTGACTTTGTGATTCTTTTTGATGTTATCTTAAAAGCATAGTACCCAAGGGTGGATTATCTTGGGAGCCCTAGGTTGTCATCAGTATAGGAGACTCAGGAGTTGCTGGTTAAAATAAACTTTCCATTTATCCCGAGGTGGGGTGGGACCCTGCTGTTTACTGAGGCCTTAGGCTATAGCCTATGCACTAATCTGCCCCTGGTGGCACTCCGTTAGCCATGGCTCAGTTGTAGGTTTACATGTGAGCTGTCATCTCTGGCTATTTTCATTTACCTTAAACTGGCATCCCATTTTCGCTCTCTAATAGATTTGTCCTGCTCCACACTGCTGATGTGCTGCTCCACACTAGTGATTCTTACAGAGCTATTGGATTCTTTTTGGTCTCCAGCTTCTTGTCAAGAGTTGTTTGTTTATCACCTTGTTATTCTATGACTTTTTTCATTTCTATTTGTCTTCTTCATTTTACAGTTCATTATCTTACTTTTCTGTCCGCAGTGACTCCCTTTACCTGCCAAGAAGTAGATGATGGAACCAGCACAAGCTTCTCCAGTTTACCTGCCCTTAACCATTTCATTCTTATTTCCTGCAGTACATCACTGGGAAGTTTGCAGGAGGACTGAACCCCAACCACAAATGCACTGCAACTTGTACAGTTAGGTAGATGCAAATGTGGGAGTTCTACTTACACAAAAATGTTGTGAGGGCAGAAGGAAAAATAATTGATTCAGAGAGATATCCAATCAAACTGCAGAGGAGGTGGGTCCAAGCAAGAATGACATAAAGAAATTTGATTGGTTCGTCCTTCCTCCTCTAGGTGATCCTATAGGCCAGTGGTTCTCAGTCCTGTTCCTGGCGACCCACCTGCTAGAATGTTTTCATTCCATCCCTACCTTAATCAGGCTTACTGTATATGGTCCTTAATAGGCTAAAGCTGGTTTCAGAACAAACGTGGCATGCGCTGCGCTCACTGCAAGACTTCTGCACAAAGAGTAGGCATGGCTTTCAAAACTCTCTCCTGTCATTTCGGTTCGCGGTCAGCTCTATAGTTCTGGGAACTCAGACACAGACAATATAAGTTTTTCCTCCATTTCATTTTCTGTGCCCGGTTTCAAAAGCAAAGAAAAACTTTCCAGAAGCAAAACAAATTAAAGAAGAAGACTTTTCAACTTTTTTGATATTTGGAAAACATTTTCATTCAGATACAAAATTTTGATCAATACTTTTGGCACAGAATTATCTCCATAATTGTTTCTATTGATCATGAGACAATGCGTCGCAGGCACAACAAAGGCATGGAGCAGTGGGAGCACAGGGTAGCACATGCCGCGTTTGGTCTGAAACCACCTTAGCCTATTAGGGACCATAAAAGCCTGATTAAGGTAGGGATGGAAACATTCATGAAAACGTTCTGGGAGGTGGGTCGCCAGGAACAGGACTGAGAACCACTGCTCTAGGCCATCTCCTCTACAATCTGATTGGCTATCTCTCTGAACAAACCATTTTTCCTTCTGACCTCAGACCAATTATGTGTATGTAAAACTCTCATGAGCTAACACTGTATTGTACTCTGCAACAATCTAGTCCTTTCATTCCACTGGCTAAATAATGTCAGCTGGTACTTCTGTCTTAGGCTTCCCAGTCATATTTAACATGTAAATGCCCACTAACAATGATCTGTAGAGCTGAGCATGCACTCAAGATAAGTATTTTAACCAACTGCATCAGTTAGTGCTAAGCAGAAAAGTACAAGTTTAAACATAAGTAGACACACTTGACTACCACTGTATAGACAGGCAACAAGTCATTTAGCATGATTTTTGGACCATAATTTTTGGCTTTTAGTATTCACACGAATCGGTAGTAAAGGAAACTGGTGAGTAAGTCCCTGCAATTTGATCCATGTGATGTGTTACAATTTGCAAAATGACACCACAGTTCAAAGGTCAAACAATCACTAAAGGTACACGTACAAAATGCAAAATAACCATGGCATAATTGCTGTTTGCACCACAGGTTATTATCAAGCTACAGTAAAGAGGGACAAAAATGCTTTCCTAAGTGTACTGTAACAGGATAAATGAATGCTCAAACAAATTGCCATGACTATTTGCCATAACCACTTGCAAATCCAGGCACATAGTAAGATCAATACTTTCTGCTCTTTTGCACTTAGAAAATAATTCTGCTTTTATCATGCCCTTTGTGATAAAACATTTTTTTTAAATTGCAGTATCTTTTTTTTTTTTTTTTAACCTCGTATAACATCAAGATACCCAACACCAGAACAAGTCACCATACTGGAATAAAAACAGAGCCACTTCAAACTGATCAGAATCACACAGGCCTTTTTCAGCAAACAAATACGCAAAAGAAAACACTGCTACGTATGCAGATATACTCAGACACTGTTGGGGTTGTAGCAGAGCATGTTGAGCTGCAGGTTTTCATCCCAGTGTCTGAGGATGACGAACAGCTGATTGGCCGCAGCCTTGACGGATGCCAGATCCCGGCCCTCAGGAATGGGTTGGCTGCTCAGCCACATGCTGGCTTTGGCGGCCACCAGCTCCCATTCTATGAAGTAGCTGGCCGAGCCGTGCTCCAGCCAGGCCAGCGCAACCGCTGTCGCCCAGACAGCGCCCTCTGGCTCGGAGAGGGCCCACAGGCTTCCGGGGCGGTCCGGAGGAGTCTGCACACCCTCGGACTCTGACCCGCGCCCACTGTCCGTCTGCGAGTTCACGGGTGAGTGAGGGGGTTCGGGTGGAGCGCAGCCGTAAACGGAGGCTGTCAGCAGGGAGGGCTCGGTTTCAGTCAGGGGACGTCTCGTGTGGTGGGTTTGGCTCAAGCTTTTTTCCTCCAGGAGCTGCCTGGCAGTCTCCTCTTTCAAGCGGGGCTCTGGTGGGGACACGGCTCGCCTGGAATCCTCCTTGCCTCTGCTCTCTGTCCCACGGCTGCTGAACTGGGAGACGTGCGCCACACTTCCTCTGTGGCTGGCGAAGGGGGAGGTCCACCTCAGCTTGTCCATGGGCACGTTGATGGCCTCACACAGGGCGCGGTTCAGTAAGAACGCCCCGCAGGCTAACTGCAAGGACACCTACCTCAGAAAACAAGGACATGGAATGAAAAAAAAGAACATTTTCTTCATAGGATCGCAAATCAAAGACTAGTTCAATTCCCTGAGATACTGGGAAACAAGTTCTTATTATTGATTAAAATTTCGATTTGACAGGAAGTTGGCAAGATCACAGCTCCACGCGTGATGTCATCTTGAAGCCCTAATTGTCTTTAAGGTACAACATATTTAACAAAATCTGACACACTTAATAAAGTATGAGAGATATGGGCAAACACAAAATGCCCTCTACAGAGTACAAAGACGAATTATTGACATGGGTCCTGCAGTGTTTAATTTGGGTGTAGTTTCATATTTCCATTTCAAAGTATAAAACCTAAAACATGAGAACAAACCCATCTACAAACAATAGTATATTTAGCAACACTCACCAGAGGGATATAGTCCTTGTTCTCATTCTCACTTTCGCCCATCGATTCACTGGTCTTGGGTGAGCGGCACATGAACCCCTGTGCGGCCCGTGTTAACATTCGCACCTTGCTCAGACTCAGTCTGTCGATAAAGAAAGACACCATGACAAGTGTCAGTCACATTCGCCATACTGTCTTGCCCACCCATTTGCCAGTCTGTACAGTATTATACAGCAAATTTATTCTTGTGGAGAAAGTTGCCCCTTCGATCCTATCGAAAATGGCATCAACAACTATTACTTCCAAAACACAGGCGAAGACAAACTGCATCATCACAAGTACACCTTGGGTATCTGTATAGACGATTCTTCATTTCACCTTGGAGAAAGGAGTCCAATTCAAGGCCCAGAAGAATAAAACTGCTGGCACACAGCGGTCAGATGCATGACTGATGGCCAAGCTCAGATGGGCCGTGAGGATATGGTACCAATACAGACGTTAATTTGTTCATTGTTAGCTGTGGTGATGTCTGTGGCTAGAAGCTGAGCAAAAAACCACTAATGATGTATAGAGAGCCATTAGTGGAGGTGAGGGCAGCTCGCCACAGATTGTTTCACAAAGCAATTCTTGAGGAGGTTTTTTTTTTAGCACATTCTGTGACAGCAAAAAATGGAAAAGTCAAGGTAACATGACTCTATTGTCCTGAAACCATTGCTTAAACAACCCCTGTGTGACGATAGTGGGAAGTGAGTGGAAAGTGACATGGTTGTTTTTTGTGTTCTGGTGTCTTTGAGCAGTAATGACCGGTCACATGACTTAACTACAGTGAGAACTGAGATCCACCCGGACACCAGCTGGATGGTCAGAGAGCCGCAAAGATAATAAGCACATCCAAGTTGTGGTATCTTGGACTATTGGAGAAATCTAAATGTGAGATACTTTTCCAACATGTGCTACATAATAAACACCACCTATGTCTGACATTTTGTTATTTGTCGTTGCTGCTGAAAAGTCCAAAATGAGACGGAACTTCTATCATTTTGTCCATAAGTAATCTGCAGTCATAATTATCATTATTATCTGCACTTTCCTGGTAATGATGGCAAATGGCTGCGCTATTACAAAGGCCGAAATGTGACCACCTCTACACGTAAAACACATGCAGACAGACTCCGAAGCAGGTCTCATTATGATACTTTGAAAGAAAAAATTGCAAAACCATTTAGTCTGGAAAGATAGCCCTAATAGCTAATTAGAAGGACTCTGGTACAAGATGACAAGACATTTATTGGACTGATGATGTACAACACATGACTCCAAATTAGGATAAAAGCTTTAGAGGCATAAAATGCTACACTTGGGATGTTACAGACATAGGAAGGAATAGTAGAAATTGGTTTTATGCCTGAAGTCATTCAAGTACCTGTTAAAAAAGCACAACAGAAATGTGCTTTCTCAGTATCTAAAAAGTAACCTGGACACCTAGTCTCAATTAATTTACTTTATATCATTTTATATCCAAAAGCTTCATGGCTTTATCCTTGTAGACAAAAATAAATACAAGAATTCTCAGATTAAAGTCCCCATAGCTTGCTAATTGCCTCACAGCAGTTTTACACTAGCCCAGGACTATTCAAATCATGGTCCTTAAGGTCCATGTACTGCTCGTTTTCCAGCCTTCCTATATCTAGGAACCAGGTGTGAAGCCTCTGTGGCCAATCATAATCAGTGATTATTAAACTAATTACCTGTGAAAGCTGAAAACAAGGCCTAGATTTGGAATCGAGGGGCAGATTTGAAGAACCCTGCCCAATCCCAAACCGCCCAGCTGAGGTTTAAACAGAGATGGTTCTACAGTTCAAAGTTGATTGGCCCTCAGAATGTCCTCGGTCCTGTCACTCATCAATTTAAAAAAAAAAGAATTGGCTAACGATGTTGGCCCCCTTACCCACCTGGCAGAGAAGAGACTTTCGACTGATCTTTGGGAGTGTTCAGAGGCCGATGAAGGGCTCCTTAGCAGCACTGAAAGAGGCAACAACTTCTGATTAGTCACATGGTTTTCCCTTCCAGACCCCCAGTGTACGCTCTGCATACATAACAGATGCTCATGCCATACACTGTTAATGAGACTGGAGAAAAACAGCCTCTGCTCTCTCTACAGGCTTAAGACATAACCTCACAGTAATGGATATAATACACTTAATTTATTTACCAGATCCTATTAACCAAAGCAGCATACAATTGAGAAAGCAGGGCCAGAAAATCACTGGCAACCTAGGGATCTGAACTGGTGACCTTCTGGTTACAGGCCCAGCGTTCAAAAATACTGAGCCACACACTGCGCTGCCGTGCTCCTGCAGCGGCGAGGAGTGCAGTGCCGTTCCCTCACACGGGGACGATAAGCGGCAGGGTGGCTCAGAATGGCACGCAGGGCCACACAAGCAGCTGGCACATTCAGCCTCAAGTCGGCTCTTAGCACACGATTAATACACCGTTCGCTTCTCCCTCTCAGTTACACACTCACACTGTCTGTCCTGGCATGTGATTACAGGGGAATAAGGCAGACGTACCTTCATTAAAGCTAAACCTCTCCCATCCAGAATTTGTCGATGTGCTGCAGGGGGATGTGGCTTCATTATAGTCTGTTTCTTTTCAAAATATCAGACAATAATTATATAAACACGTATTGGTTAGTTTGTCATAACAGATATTTAGCAAGGAAGTCAGTGACAGGAAGGAATATTTTCAAGAAATAAACATATTTAGTATTCATTTTGTCAATCAACCAGTGTGAGAATCATATATTTATTAAATATATTGATTCATAAAGGTATCTGTGTTTGTCGTGTGGTTTGAGCAATGTCAATGTTCTTAATAAAATACTTTCTCCCAGTAAAATAAAATCTGGCTGTTGTGAATGCACAGAAGTGTCCATTAGCCCCCCACCCCCCCAGAGGATGTGGAACAGCCATTCGTCTCACTAAACAATTATCACTCCCAGCTTGCTGTGACCACACATGGTCAGGGCATTGTCAGAATACATAAAGCACATTTTTTACTACTACTGAGTTTTTGTGAAACCATTACGAAGCCTTCTACAATAAACTGTGGAAATAAGCACATGTAACAATGTTCATCAACATCCATTCATCCAGTTTCTGACTACTCATCCTGAGATGGGCCCAAATTTCCTTCTGGGATTATAAATATGTAATGCATCTAAGATATTTGTTTTTTGGACTATCGTTGTCCAAGGTCCCAGATCTGCCAGCAGGAGCATGAGACCAGAGAGACCAGACATCTCAGGCTCACATCAACACCATCTACTTTTCACCCAGTAAAGTCACATGACAAGCCAGTGACTGTAGCCTCAGCTGAAGGATCAGCTTGATTCTCACTGTTGCCAAATAACAGATCAATGACTCTTCACTATAGCAGATAGCTGAGATACCTGGCCAACAACCCCCCCTCTTGGAGAAGCCCCTACGTTTCTACACACCATATCATACAATATCATATCATGCATATCACGCAAGAGTCTAAGTAAATTATGTCTACATGATCATATGCTGGTGTAAAACTATAATATTATATCTGTTAAAGTGTGTCAAGACCTCCCCTAAAGTCACCCCAGTGTTTGCAGTAACCAACCGATATAACCATTCATTTGTTTACTCAATTAGAACACCATTTCTGGTAATCATAACCTCATTAGTTTATTTAACTGAATAATTTATAAAGTGTATTTAAGAAATACACAGAAGGACTGGGGTGACCCCATGGAGCAACGTGATGCTAAAAAAATTTAGTTAGTTTTACTGTAGAAAATTATTTAATGTTGCATGCAAAAGTGCCATTGTGCATAGTTTTGTGTGTGTGTCATTTACATTCTAGGGAATCCTGCATGAGGCACACACAGAAAATGCATGAATGGATGGAATCCTACATATATACAGTACTGTATATTTCTCACTCAGTAGGTGTTCCAGATCAAAATATCCCAGCTGAGAATTCATGAGTCCATTTTCATAATTGGTGATATACTAACCCTAATATCCTCCATTGCCTGCTCGTCCCACTCTCTATAGCACGCTTGCTCTGCCTACTATTGAAAAAACTTAGATATTTGTTTGGGAGGTAGCCCAATAGGACTCAATACTTACAAAAATGCATAATGGAAGAACTTTGGTATTTCTTTATGAAAAGTGCTGAATGATGAAGACCTAACTGGAACTGTAGAGTACTTTTAACGTTAGTTGTGCACCAGTTCTGTGGAAGAAACATGTATGATCTTACTTATGGGCATCAAGCCTTCCTCAGCCCCTTCAGACACACAGTCTGACTGGGAGCGACCCAGTCCCCTGGAGTACATGCGGGTCTTTCGACTCCCAGAACGCGAGCCGGAATGACTGCTCTGCCTTGATGTGTCTCCTGGAAAACACATGAGTTTGTTCTGAATGAGGGAACATGACACTTCATTGTAAGACAGACATCTCTGAACTAACCATGCAGCTATCAAGCTACAAAATAATAGCAGTCAAAAAGTCCTGCAACACTGCAGGATGTCGTGAACATAGTTGTAAGGGAAAATGCTTCTCTGACACTGACATTCCAGAATGAGCTGCTGTAGATATTACAGCACAGCTTCTACAACTGAATACCCTTTGAGAATAGATTTCAATGTCAATGTTTGCTGTAATTTATTATCTAACTGTAGTTGCTCATTATTCATTTTCCTCCTTTTTAAATCTAATCGAGTTACTATATTTGGTTTCCCTTTAGCAGCCATTTCTTGAAAAGGCCATTTACTTAACCTCTGGCATTTCATTCAGCATCAGACAGTCAACAAGTAATCCCCACAGAGCCATAATATATAAGCCACACACCTGGGCTTGTGTATTCAATGCTGGTCCGTATATATTCATTCGTGTCCAGATCTATGGGCACAAACGCTGTGTATTTGCTTAGAATGTTACAGGCCTTGCTGGTTTGAATGGCATAAAGTTGGTTTCTCCTGCTAGAACCTGTGAAAAGAATACAACAACTACATGGACCTTGGTGTGGGTACAATTTGTGGGTGTCTCACAATGGCTAGTTTTATCCCATAATATTTATCTTGTCTTCAAAAAGATATATAAATTAGGATATCAGCAAAGGTCTGTATTTATGGATAAGAAAGAAGCCTTCCTTACCATGCTCAATCTCGCACTCTTTGTCTGCCATTTGCTCAAAGTCCTGAATGATGGACCTTCCCGCCAAATGATGAAAAGTTTCATTCCACAAGTCTTCATGAACCTTCTCTTCCCGTTCTCTCCCGTTCAGGTGCGGATCAATATCAAACACAACCTCCCATTTAACTGGCTTCCCACAGAGAAGTCCTGTGACTACTGCTTTGCAGTCTTTCCTCCCCGGTTTGCTGGGGTCTCTGTCTGTGGCGGGCAGCTCCGGGGGCATTTCGAATTCACAGAACTGATGAGTGTAGCCTTCTGTTACCACAATAACACAACATTTTCAGGCCACACATCTGGGATAACTCATTAAGGGCCCCAGTCATCATTGTAGCTTCAGGCAAACAACTCAGTCACCAGACCATCAGAAACAAAATAAATTTCAGTTTTTATCCAAACAAGGAAAGAAAGGTCATTGTAATCTGACGTAGAATACAGACAAGATAGGGAGTTTTCCAACAAGCTCTAGTAAAAAGGCAGGGAATTCACACTAATGGACTGACCTGGATCTCCACCACTGCTCACAGAAGGGCTGTCCGTGGAGGACCTAGAGCCTTCCTCCATTGTGGTTCGTCGGACCGCATGGACGCTGGCGCACTGATGCAGCTGATCCACCTCTGGGTCCTGGGTAAGCTCTTCGTGCGGCAACTGAAGTGCCCTTTGCCCGGCATTAGACCGGCATCTGCTCGAGGCGGAGCACAGACTCGCCAGCTGTGGCTGTAAGATCAGACAAACACATAACCTAAAATACAACTAAAATATATCAATCAAAGACTTGTGGCCAAATGTATGATGGCAAGCTGTGCAGGTTTTGCCATTGCTATTGCCAGATGTACCATTGTCCACAGGCTATGCTTCTGTTCATTCTGACCCATAGCTGTGGATTACAATTAGCAGCCGGACTATTCAGCTCTAAAACTGCAGAATTGTGAACAGTGGAAATCCTCTTGGATTAGGGTATCTATTGAACAGATACTCAATAATTAAAGAAGTTAAGGAAGGTTTCATTTTACAGGCCTGAAGCAGACCATAATCAACAGCACGTTTTTTTTATGTCTACATGAAGACAATATAGGCTTATATTTTATATTTTTTAATTATATATAAAATATGTGGTCAGTCCACCAATTTCAGAATTCAGAATCATTTACCTCTGTGGTGATTTCTTTCTTGATCATATACCTCCTTCATACATTCTTCACGTGCCATATAAATATTAATAAAAAAATTGTGTTTCAAGTGTTAATGAAGGCCATTAACCAGTGGCATGACATGAAGGAAGCTGTGATTTCTCCTAATCATTAATTTGATTTCGGCTAATTTTTGCCTCCTTCATCAATCATTCTCTTGTCAGTGCATTTTTCACTTCGCTCTCTGCTTTTAGCAAACCTTAAACTTTTTTTTTCCCCCACAGTTGTATGCCATCAGACTGATCAAGTTTCAATACTAGATTCAATATGTTGTGAAAATAATTCATATTTTTTTATTATTCAAGTGACAATGCAATATACTTTGTTAAAGATTAGTGATAAAGATTAATACACATTTTCAGTAAACACAAACATCTGATCACAGTAGGACTAGAACCTATCCAAGGACGCACAGCCTACCAAGTATGGGGCAAGGAATCAGGAGGCATTTCCAGGAGGGTAAACTGGGTGGGCACTAGAGTGTCACAGGTCTTTGAGGGTCTTCTGTTGAATGGGGGGGGGGGGGGGGGGGGCTCCAGCCAACCCAAAACCACACTCATGCATGTGATGTAAGTCGTAAAAGGGCACAAACACACACAACGACTGGTTTGGAATCTGCAGTCCAAAAAAAATTTGACAGT
>JABFDZ020000109.1:22061161-22082118 GCA_019775955.2 Pollimyrus isidori | reverse complement strand
CCAGTGGGATCTCCCCAGCGGAGTCCCACTCCTGCCTGAGCTCTTTCACCAGTGGGATCTCCCCAGCGGAGTCCCACATCTCCCTGAGCTCTTTCACCAGAAGAGACCCTCCCTAATTTGTTGCAGAGTCCACTCTATGCATGAAGGTAAGACCGACTCCATCCAGCCAAAGTCTTTCCTTTTCCTCTGCTAGCTCAGGTGCCTTAGATGCCCGGTCCTTCGGCAAGGTCTGCTCCATTTGTGTTCTGTCCGGTTTTTTAGAAACAATTACTTAATATATAAAGAATGTGTTCACTGTAGTGATGCAGTGATGAAAAAAATTCCATTGATCATCCATCCATTTTCCAACTACATACCTACTACAGAGCTATGGATGAGACTGTAGCCTAACCAAGGCTGCACAAAGCAGCAGTACATGCTGAATTAGACACCAGTCCAGCTAATAGCACACACAATAATGATGTGTCGTCTCTGGGCCACAGGAGGAAATCAAAGTATATGGTAGAAATCTGTGCAATATGAGAAGAACGTGCAAATTCTACATAACACAGAGTTTCTAGGGCTACCTGCTGTGTCACCATGACTCCATGTAACTTGCATCATACTTGCATTCAATGCAGTTTCTATTTAAATCATTCATAGTCATTTGAATGAACAATTTGCTAGTACTAGGAGCTAATCTCACTTGGTGTTCCAAAGGTCAATCAATTGCTTGAAAAGACCCACAAACAGTACAGCCTTCCAGGACTGAAATCTCCTGCTGATACTATAGACAGAAAGGAAACATATAATTACACCACTTGATTAAACTGTATTTTAAAAATATTACTGCAATATGCTGTAACATTATGTTGAATATTGACTTTTTTTTTTAAATGGATGTATTTCCTGACTTATTTTCAAATGGATGCATTTCCATAGGGGTGATGAAAGATTTACAGTTTAACCAAAATACTCTGTAAAATAATAAGGACATAACATGTACCTCATTTTTTATCAAAAGCTATTTTTTTGATTTTGTCATTTTTTTTATCCAGGATTTCATTGCTTATAGTTCTTTTCTAATATTTATACAGCTGTGTTATATTTTTGCGTCACCAGCACTCGCTTAGTCCTCTGACAGGCTGCAGATGCTGATTTCCCAAATGCCCATCGTGCATTACAGCCAGGCCTGTTGCCATCAGATTTAGAAGGGAGTGAAACGCCTATTGATTCCATTTAATCAGGCAGCATAAAAGCCAGACCTGAAATGCACGGTCCAAGTTCACAGCTGCGGCCAGTACGCCATGGACCCGTCACTCTGCTTGAAGGGACGCTGCTGAGGCCCTCACGTCTTCTCTGAGGCTGCCACGCTCCATCTTACTTAATGAAATTAGTCATGGCGCATGGGCCAAAATCTCATTTACTCGCTCCCCACAGAATTCAGTCAGCACAATCATTTAATCTCTTATCGTGCTAGCGTTCGGGCAAGGAAAAAAAGCAAATCTCCATTTTTCCACCTTAAGAGTCACATCAACGGATTATCTTGCTATGTAATTTGATATACCGAACCAGTCCTTGCTTTTACTTTCAATTAAAGACCACAGATTTTAGATAGAATTGAGATGAATTTCAACTCCAGTCTTGTTCTCCATGGTGCAGCCATGATAAAATGTGCATATACAGTATTTCTTTTTTTGTAACAATTTATCTTCTAACCGGCATGAGTTAAGCACATAACTTCAGAACCAAACCTTGTAAATATAAATAATCAATGCTAAAAATGCTTTGCAGCACTCAAAGAAAATAATTTCAATGATTATTATTAGGTTTCTCATTGTAAACCCCTCTGATGTCCTTTAGAGCACTATGTAAACTATGTAAAATATGTAAAATATATTGTCACTATGGGATAACTGGAACAATATGTGGACTAATATTATATATATAGTAGACTAACCTGATAGTCATTCATCCATTGGGCCCCATGGGCTTGGCTAGGATAGTTGGTCAGTTCCTGGATCTTGGTCCTCCTCAGTGGGTTCTTACCCATGACTGAGCTTGGGTCACTTGGAGTGTGCACCTTCCTCAGAGGGTTATAGTCCACAATCTGATTGGTGCTATATGCCCTCCTTCTAGGTGAGGTTTTCATGTCTGTTCCTTCGAAAAACAAAAGCAGGTCATTGGGTGACATCTTTTTCACTGTGCTTGTTCCATTTATTTGGAATTGAACATGGCTGAAGAATAGGCATGCAGGATTGGGCAAAAGAGACTTGGTATGCCCCGCTTCTAACATCATAAAGACGTGACCTCCCCGGGCACATTAATTCCCAATCTAAGCATTGTCCATGCTATTTCCCAGAAAGTGTGAAGCATACCAATCAAATCCTGCTCTTTGGGAACTGGGCTGCCCTCTGACTCGATCTCCTGGTAACTGTCGCTAGGGGACCTGGCAGCTTCCTCGCGTAGTAATGTCCGGCTTTCTGTGGCAGTTTTCTCTGATTCCTCCTCTTGGGAGTGGTAGAACACCGAGCTGCTTGACTCGTTCAACCGCATCATGCTGTAACGTCGCCTCTTGTCCTGTCAGAAAGCTCCTGATGATTAGCTGTCCCTTGCCTCAGGGGTAATCTAGTAACAATCTTCTCTCTTTCCTCCTTTTATTGGCTTACAGATGGAAACCTGGCTTGTATGCATTTGTATGCAGGTTTTTTTTTTGCTTTAGCTGATTATGCTGAGACCTTAAAATCAAAGACTTCTAAAATACTTAAAGACACAGTATTGTATCCTCTGGAATTTTTGCAATATTTAGTTTAATGCTGCAGATGCTCTTTTCATCTAAAAATCCTACAAATAAATTATACAAAATCTGTCACTGACAAGCCACAACAAAGCACTACAGTTGCAACTCACAGACTTTGGGTTGGGATGGTAACGTGTTGTGTCACAAATGACACTGTAGCCAATCAAGTGGTCCCCAGGAAACAAGAACGTAGACCCCACAGGGGACAGCAGAACCTCTTTGGTTTCGGGGAACAGCCAGTCGATGGAAATGTCACTGAGCACTGGAGACATGGATTTTTTCAAAGACCTCACCATCTACCCAAAGAGAGAAATATTGTTATATCGCTATAGTTATATACAAACTGCTAGGCATTGCATGTGGTCAATGGCTAGTAGGTACACCTACTTACTAATGCAAACAACCTGCTCCTCTAAACAGTAAACAGCAGATCATGTGACTGCAATGTATAATATGTACAGACAAGGTCAAAACCTCATTTATGAGTTTTTGTTAACTGTGATTTTTGGTGCCATATGTGGTAGAGTATACACTGAACGGTGTGGGCTCCAGCCTGGTCAACCTAACAAAGTGACCGCAGAGTGTATGTCTCAGTATCTATCCATCCACAATCTAACCCTCATCCTGCATGGTGGGCCTGGGGCCTGGGACACACAGCAGGAGCACTCCCAAGGCAGGGTCCCCATTCATCAGAGGGCACACAAATCACGCACTAAGGGCAACATATTATGGGCAATTTCTCTGGGAGGAAACCTGTACATCATAGATGAAACATCTAAACTCATATACATACACAGAATAGAAGCAGGATTCACATCCTCAGCTTCAGAGGGGTCAGGCAACAGTGCTGCATGCTAACCCATCATGCTGTGATTTTTCAAAATTTAATTTCTATGGAATATTTCAGTTCCTGTTTTTAAATTAAGCTTTGAGAATATACTATGGTTTCCTACCATTGTTTTTACAACCAAAATAGTTAAAAACGTCATTTCTGGTAATCTACCATTCACTACATAAAATTTATTTATTAAAAATGGGGTCAAAGTAATAATTTGGTATCCATATATAATTGCTTCCCTGTGACAGTTACAATTGCTGGTTGTCAAGAATATGTGCCATTGGAAAGAAGTACCTTCAGTTGCAGTCTCTCTCCCTCCGCCAGAAACTCAGCAGTTCCTCTTGATACAGTGGAAAGACCAATCACAAGCCTCCTGCATGCATTCTGACCAATCCCAAAGGTGTAGCACCTACTCAGGTGACATAGATATAAATGTTTATATTCCACAAGAACCTTGTAAGAAATACTTCAACAATCAAAATTATTATACTTCATTGTCTCATTTTTATAAGATAACAGAAATACTCTTTGTTTGTTTTAAATTTTTGAATTGTCTTCATTATTTCAAGCTTTCTGCACCTTCACTCATGATTAGTTTTTCTGTCATAGAACACAGTTTGTCAATTAAATTTCACAGTCTAGTACTTGTTCGACACACCAGTCTGCCATTTTTATGACCAGTGAGGGCAAACAATATATACACTTAAGCCCTACTGTTATTATTAATCATCATAAGGATCAGCTTTTTGCAACAGGGACATTACATTTTGTTTGGTGCTGTCCAGGAAGAACATATAGTAACAGTGAATCCAGTAAGAACATGAAACATGCAATGCGCACGGAGATCAAATGCAGGTACACAAGACTGATTGGGGGTTAAGTAGGTACAAGAAGAGGAATGGGGTGGTTTGCAATGAGATGTTCCTCTCTATAAATAAGACTAGCACATAGAAGGAATAAAATAATTAAGAATTGGCTTATTTATAGTGCAGCAATCTCTATATTTACAGTTTTTTCATTATAACGGGTCTTGCGTTTTGGAATACATTAGGTGCATGTATGAGTGAGGTAAGCGATGAACACCTTTCCAAGTTTGCAGTCTTTGTTCTACGCTTGCATTTTCCCAACATGTTTTATTGTACTTTTAGTAAGCCTTCATCTTGATATCTACTTCAGGCATCTTAACAAACAGAACTGATGTGTGGGCTTTGGGTATAAATTATGGGTGGGTTGTAACCCCCACCTAGAATTAAAACCAGTTAATATTACTCCCTGGATCCCCTTAAATGGGTGGACACCTCAGCCCCCTAATGCATGTGGACCACCCTCTTTAAGGTTATTTTCGTAGGCCATTGTTCTATTGATATTTGGAATATTGTTTGGGTCTTTTTTTGGGGTTGTTTTTTTTTGCTTCCCCATTTAAAACAATGGATTTTAGCTTTAGGGTGGTTTTTCGGTAATGAAATAGATACATGAATAGTACACTTCAGACATTATAATTGTTACTTTGCATGTCAGAGGCTGATAGAAGTGTATAGAGACTAGGAGGCCAAGCAAAGATGTGAGACGTGGGGATGCAGCTGATTAAATGCCAGGATTTTATGTTTCTCAGAGCCGGGGGAGTTTCCTAGAACTGAGTTTCTGGAACAAGGGGTGACCCGGTGACCTGATGTTTGTTGTGGCTCTTTTTGTCCTGCAGCTTGGCAGATGGAGCTCCTACTGGCAAATCTGGACAGAGGTGTGTAACCATGTTTCCGTGAAGCAGAAAGCAGATGTCCATTTGTGGCCGAGTGAACACACACCGGAGAGGAGCAAGCCGGAAAGCCATGCACACCAGACACGTCTTGCTAACCTCCAAAGAGAGCACCTTCTTGTCCTGCTTACAAGTTTTAGTGTGTGTTGGCAGCTTTTTCCAGTAATACATTTGGAAAATTGATGCTTAGAAAAAAATCATTCAACAGTGAGTCTAATTGAAAGGGGATATTCTCTTGTAGCTGTATGAACACTGACAAAAGAAGAGCAATATACAATGTCAAATGACAAAAATAACAAATAAGCAAACAAGCAGTGACTAAAAATCCATACAAGCTTCCCTCAGTACCAAATTGCAACATTATCATCAAACTGCTTCTTCTGGTCAAGGTCACCAGCACCAATTTCACAGCCATAGACCTACTCACTACCTGAATAACTGAGGCCATCAAATTAATCAATCGCTTAGCATGTGAAGAAGCTACTGAGGTCATTAAACTCCTTCACTAAAGGCAGACTCCCCCCTGCCCCCAAACCTGGTACAGTCCACTTCTTTTCCAAAGAGCTGATTTTCATCCCCACCAGTTGACGCTCAGATCACTCATGTGCCTGCTGGAGGTCTTGGCCAGATGATCAAATTGAGAAAGAAATAATATCATCCGGAAACAGCAGAAATGTCACCTGTAGCTCCTGACACCTGACAGCAATGATACCCTATCCATGAAAATCACAAACAGGAGAGGAAGCAAGATGCATGCTTGCCAGTGGCCAAAATAACTTCAGAGTTGTGCCAAGGATGAGGACGTGACTCTTACTACATCCATATAGGGATTAAATATCACAGAGTCAGATTCTCCCAAAACACCATATTCCTTTAGTATGTACCTGGACACGTCCCACTGAGCACAAACACGTAAAACAGACGTAGAAAAAGCAGTTTTTCAGCATGTGGAAGAGATAGATTAATTAGGCATAAAAGGCACGTCGAGATCACATGGATACTGGCACATGGAATATGCGTGTTGTGTTCTACAAATTCTGCAAAGTTTAAAATGCCTACATCCTCCTGTGCTATGCAGACTAAAAAAGACATTCACTGTTTAATTTTAATATATTTATTAAGCTTATCATGCTTCAAAACTGTTAAAATAAGAATCACCTCACCAGTTCATGACAAGGCACACTCACACCTATGGGCAATTTAGTAGTCCCAGCATGTGTTTTTGGACTGTGGGGGGATACCAGACTACCCAGAGGAAACCTGACAATGACACAGGGAGAACACTCAAACTCCACACATATAGAACTCAGATGAAGACTTAAACCCTGGTCCCTGTGGTGGAAGGCAACAGTGCTAGCCACTACATCACCATGCTAATTCACATTATAAGAATGGCTAGAATAACATTCTTTAAAGCAACTCCTGCCTTCCTTTTACGCTTTGGTGCATTTTTCAGTCTAAATAATGCCCGAAAAACGGGAATAGATACATATAAGACGGGATTCTGAGTTGCTACTTCCAAACTCTTACATTGCTTTATTCCATCAGTGTGCATAAAGGCTTTAACTAAAGAGGTTTTTTTCATAAACTTTATAAAACATTTGTTACCATAAACAAATGTAAAGATTTATTGACATTATTCAAAATTATTCTTTCACTTTATGTGTGACTGAGTTAAGTTTATATTCCTGGTTTTGTGTTCAACATACTACTACTACTACATTTTAAGCAAATCTAAAAAGCCTATTTTATTGTGTAAAATATATCCATTCTCAGGAATAATGCTTGTTGAGCAAAATTAATTTTTTCAGTAAAGACATTTTTCGTAGTTAGATGTTTTAATGTTACATGTTGATAAACTCATACTATGGCACTCACATTTATGAAAAAACAGGTGAATATTCCTGTTTTAACTGAGAGTGTATCTAAAGTTAGATCATTATCAGTTCCATGTTCAGTAGGCAAACACTGATAGTGGGTTCTAAAACTCCACATGGACCTGACATTAATTTTTCCCACATCTTTTCCGCATGTCTATAATCACATAAAATCTGTGTGGTTATCCGGTGAAAACTGGTGGATCCAGCACTTCACCAAATATCCACAAAAAAAGAAATCCATGTGTACAGTATTACATGGGCTGTGCTCACTGGGGTGGTTGTAAGGTCACAGGCCGCACAGGTCCTATAAACCTGAGCTATGGCAACTATCGTGTAAAAGAATCATGTAAAAGTATCGTGTAAAACTATTGTGCAGCCTCTGAGTTGACCACTGAGTTGCAGTAAATACTGACTGAACCTCTGAGGCATTGTATAAATCGCCAGGCCAGACTGGCTGTCTAAGCTCTTTGTGTTAGTTGTAGTGATCCCTCAACCTCTGAACTGAGCCCTATGTAGCAGATCTGTGGATCACCTTATTGGTCAAAGCGAAACTGTAGTAACTCCACCACCCGGAACAAATGAAAGTTAAGCATTAGTAAGTAAAGCCCAGAAGTAATCTGAATAACAGAAAGGTAATGAATAAAAGAGTTTTTTTAATGAATCTTTAATCAAACTGGAGTCAAATTTGGTTAGATTTTGCTTTAAAGGGTAAGTAACTTTTCAGGTGCTCTCGGAAGGACCTGCACACATGCAGATTCTTCGGCTGCCCAATTAGATTCTGTCGTTGGGTGAGTGTGTGGCCCCCTACATGGTTATATGCCTCATCCACAAAACACATGTACTCTGTGTTAGCACACTAACCCTGTCTTATGAGGAGAGGTTAGCTGAGCTGAATCTGTTAAGCCTCAAGTAAAGGAGACTAAGGGGGGATATGATCCTGGTAATATAAAATAACAGGTCTGGATGCTGTTCAGGCAATTTCAATATTAATTTAAATACTAGAACTCGAGGTCATAAGTGGAAATAGGCAGAACATCATTTCAAACTGGATTTAAGAAAGCACTTCTTTACACAGCGTGTAGTTAGAGTATGGAATAGTCTTCCTGCCAGTGTAGCGCAAGCTAAAACCCTGGGTTCCTTTAAATAAGAGCTAGATATGATTTTAACAACTCTGACCTATTAGTTAAGTTCTCCCCAAAAGAATCTGATGCGCCGAATGGCCTCCTCTCTTTTGTAAATTTCTTATGTACTTATGTAAACCCTCACAAAACAGTGGGGGGGGGGAGAAGAGCTAGCTTTCCAAAGCAGCCTGAGCAGTTTGGTCCTGCAATAGTTGTAACACAAGAGCTTTTTAAAAATAGGGATTGCCAATCTTCTTCATCAGTTCAAAGGTACTTTTACCTTCCACACTATATTTATAAGGCACATCAACTATGTCACCCTCAACCAGCACTGTCATTATCTAGCCTTTGTACTATGGAGACCTTTGACCACCATAGCAACTTCACCATAGCAACATCATAATGTCCCCAGATACGTTCAGCTGTACATAATTTCTGAGCTACATAGCTTGTCTCCCCTTCCAGAAACATCAAGCAGCTTGCTTGGTGCCACATGATATTCTTTCTCTACAGTATTGCCAAACTTCTCCCATGCATCAGCTTCAGTCTCTACGGCATCGGCAACCTTCTCCCATGCATCAACTTCAGTCTCTACGGCATCGGCAACCTTCTCCCATGCATCAGCTTCAGTCTCTAGGGTATCGTCAAACTTCTCCCATGCATCAGCTTCAGTCTCTACGGTATCGTCAAACTTCTCCCATGCATCAGCTTCAGTCTCTACGGCATCGCCAACCTTCCCCCATGCATCAGCTTCAGTCTCTACGGTATCGCCAACCTTCTCCCATGCATCCATGCTTCTTGGTTGACCTTGCTGTAGCCCTGCAAGCCTGTCGGTACCTTTCAGCCATCTCAGAAATGCAAGCATTGCCCGGAAGACCACCTTCTTCAGATAAACAACTTTCTTCGCCACTGAAATGATGCTTTATATGTCATTGCCATTTGAGACATAACCACACATATATATGTACATTTGACCAGTAAGCTTGGGATCCAATTGCAGGGACAGCTATTTACCCAGTGCCCCTGGAGAACTTTGAGGTGTTAAGGACCTTGCTTAAGGACCTCATGCAATTATACTGCCATGGAAGGGCATTCGATCTCCCCACAGCTTAAACCACTGAGCCATACCCTAAAGCAGAGGACCATCAGTGGACCTGAACTCTAAACCTTCAGTTTAAGGAACCACCAACCAATCTACTGCATGAACCTGTTAGGGCACCGGAGTGCAGTGCAGCAGCAGCAGCAACTGAGGTTTTAAACATAGTACACAATCCCCAGGCTCATAAAGCATGTGGAAGAATATTTTTCCAGACATGTTGAATTTATCCCTATTCACAGTAAACTACGCTGCTGAATCCCCAAATCATCATGGTCCTCTTCCCCATCTTAACCTGAGTGCTTCTTTTCTTATTCAAAAATGTTGGGCTCACATAATAGCTTTTACCTATTATTCCAGCCGGCCCTCAAGGTGCTTATGTCAAGCACAATGTGCCTTACAATATGCCTGCAGAATCGGGTTAAATGACGTAATGATGCAGATGAACAGACATTTTTTAACAAAATGTGCACAACAGTTAAAAATATGGATTAAATGAAAGCATGAAGCGGGGTTAGTATAGCAACATGCCAGGATTCAGGTGGAGATTAGCACATGGCGGGTGGCAAGGAAGCCGCAGCACACCTGGTGAATCGGGCACGGCTGCGGACCAGCTCGATGACATTCCCCGTGTTGCTGACCGCGCCGTCGGTCAGCAGGAAAAGCAGACGGGGATGACCCCGGTACAGAGGCTGCCTCAGGAGCCAGCTGAGAGGAGCCAGAATGTTGGTCCCTCCCATGTCAGCTCGCATCTGCCTGATGTATTCACAGGCAACGGCAAGTGTTTCCTGCACCATTATGCAGAGAAAAATTTAGAATGCAGAATGCGTTACTAATGTACAACGCCTTGCGGAAATATTGAGACTGTTGACCTGCTACACCATATTTTATTTTGAAGCATCAAAACTCGAAATTTAATATGGTATTGCTTCATGTGAAAAAAAGTATCACTACAAACTGAAATATGCCGTCTGCATACATATTCAATCATTCCTCCATTTAATATTTGAACCAGCGGCTTCCCAAACACAGGCACCAAACCCATTGATCCACATCGCCAACTCACCTTCTGAGTTTTGAGGGACAGCCTTTTCTGAGTAGCGTCTGGATGATTTGATGTGGTAACTGAACCAGCAGTGCCCACTGCGCCATTCAAACACTTGGAATCACTTGGCCCTTCAGCTATTTATGCATCTGTTTTACTTTATCTCTAACTTTTTTGGTATGTTCTTCAGTCTTCACTTTCACAGCTAGCTTTCATATTTGCAACCTGAATAATTATTCCGTAACTGTGAGGTCATCCAGAATGTGTAACAGTTGTTGTAATTATTCACGGGTCGAGACCAGTTGCATGACAGCTTATTTTCACCTGTGTAAATGTAGAGCTTCCTCACAATGAGAACTGATTTCTTACACAAACAGCCTCCACCAGCCCTGGAGGTGTGAAAAACGCTGCTTCTCGCTGTGCCAGCGTGCAAATTACCACAGCAGTTTGCTGATTTTTCTAAGAATACTTTGTAACATAAACAACACCATGTGAACTTTATAATACTATGCTTTGGTGTTTAGAAATAAACATACAACACAGAATTATGTCAAAATTCAGCAAAGTGACAGAACTGTTCAAAGGTCTGAATAATTTGCAAGCTACTGAATTTGGGAGATTGGACTGTATGCAGAAGCCTACAGCTTTCTTGAAAATCATCTTCTTTAATTATTCCTCATAAAAATATGAAATAATAAAAATATTTGACAGAAATATAGAAATTACATACATAATGATACATAATATGCCTATTCGTTCATTTTAACTTGTTTTAATCTTAATTTACATTTTCATTATTTTATTATTGTATTATTACTTTTATTATTACTACAAAGGAAAAGTTGACCAACCCTGACATTGGCACTAAATGTGTAATATCTTTCAAAGAAAAACAAAAGTCTAGGACTACTAAAAATGTTCATGTGAAATCTGATGAACTAGCAATCAGTCGTATTAGCAATAAAATGCCCTGAGTCCTTCACTTATTTATAGCTCGGGGACACGCAGATGTCAGTGATAGACACCAGGGTGCAGTTACTTACCTCACCATAAACTTGGCTAGATGGAAACAGAGGTTTGAATGTGGAGCCAAAGCCTATGATGTTGAATAAGCTGGCTGGAATGAGGCTCTTCAGTATCACCACCATGGCGTCCTAAAGGAGCACAGGGTTAAGCAAACACAAAAGCCTGAGTCCGGCATCCAAGTAAAAGGTTAAAGGAAGACAAAAGACAAGCGCCTCACAAAAGGCGAGGTAACAAGCATGTTCTTGCTCACAATCGTGCCAAACCTTTTTATGTCTACGAAATTTCCAAAATAGATATGACTCATGCTAAAGAGCCATCAGTGGAGTCTGTCTCTCCAGTGGCGGATAAACTGCAGAATGCATTGTGGGCAGACTCCTGTGGGCTAGGATACTTTAGCGACAAATGAGTATAGTGAGAATCTTGGCCGCACTGCACACCAGACAGGTTAATTACAATTATGAGTGACCCTCAAGTTGTTCACCATGCAGGAGTCAGTGATTCTGAAGTCATCATTTTGCACATCAGTGGGCACTTTGGGAAAAGGTGACACCAACAGGAAGTAGACTGTCACTGTCTTCATTTGGATTTTCATGGTAGAAAGTCTGTATTTTGCTCTTTGCTGTTAGCCCCTTGATTGGAGATCTGTCTGAAGATCTACCAAGTTGTGAACCATCATCTTCAACTCTTACCGTGTCAATGTTTACACACTGAGATATTTTCACAAGTCACATTTATAACTAAAGTGTAGACAACTTCTGACCCTGTTTTTAACAATATATAACTTACATACAACAACGATTATTTAATATTAAAAGAATTTCTCAGAATAAAACTTTTCCCAATGTATACAGTACTATACAGTATAGGCTTAATTTATTGCTTTTCATTATTCCCTTCAATTTCCCTTCACAAATGTTTTAAGTCCTAGAGCAGAGTTTCTCAAAATGCAGACTATGGTCCGGATGTGAACATAACCGCGAGTTAATCCAGACCCAACCGACAATGCATCTCATAAATCAATATGGTTTACGTAAAAAACACTTAACATGGTTTGAAGTACAAAAACACAATGTATATCCACCAAACATTGTACACACATCACTTATCCTAATTCCCCCAATAAGAGTGGAAACAAGCAGCTAATGTTAAACCAGTCTTTACATTTATTTATTACATTTAATTATTATTATTTATTGATGTCTAATATTGAAAATCATTGATAAAGTAAAATAATCAATCCAAATTTAAAGTTCACGAAACGCTATTATGTAATTGAAAATGGTCTTTGAACAAAAATCTCATGTTGCACTTTGATCAAAAAGTCTGAAAAGCCCTGTGCTATAGTTTTATAATTCCCCTCTTAACATGAAGACAAAAGGCATATAATTTGACTGTTGATGAAAAACAAGTCTCTGGAATGAAGCAGACCACGCACTGGCAGTAGTCCAAGAGTTCTGAGAAAAGCAGTAAGCACATTGCAAAATGCACACTGTTCTTAAGGAAACTGAATTGTACTTTCTTCAAAGTCCTTGGCACCTTGTTATACAATTCAGTCATAATTACTGGCTACTCATCAGTATTGTGCCAGGTTGGAAAAACATTAACAATAACACACAACAATACAGGTGTCCAGAATATCTGCATTTCTTTCTCTGAGGTTTACAAATTATTAGTATGTAACCATTTATCTGTTAATGCCTTAAGGTAGTAGAATTAATATTGATATGTAACATATATTACCCAAAATTTCTCAACGATATCCATGTACCAGAGAAATCCACTCTTAGCCACCCTAAGCCATTAAGCATATGTGCATCGTAAATTTGGACTCTGCTTCTAAGTCTCATGGTGTGAATATGCTTTCATCAGTGCCAGAGAAGGGGCGTCCTTCCATAATCAGCATCAGTTTATGCACCAAGACCAAACTAGCAACACTGACAACTCTAGCGAAAAAAGCAAATGTATTGGTTGATTAAGATAAATTCATATTCTGTGCTTTCAGTTTGTGTCAGCAGGTAACAACACCACTGTGACCATATATGAGATTATCTTTATTTTCTTCTTTCCAAATATAGTCACTGTTCATGTTCATGGCATACAATTGTAACAACCTTGACTTGAACTTACACTGCCTCTCCAATAGGCTTGAAAAATCTCCAACAAGCATCAAAAAGAGAATGATAATCCCCATATCCTTACCCTCACGCGGTTGATATTTATCCCACTCATGCTGCCGCTGCGGTCAATCAGGAAGATGAACTCCCCCTGTACCCTCCTCAAATCAGAGGTCACAGTCGTGAGGTCGGGGCAAAAGTTCAGCATGACCACAGGGTTGTGGAGGATATCTTTATGGAGTCGTTTGCGGAGAATCTCCACCTACCATAAATTCAGCCACAAGGGAGGAGGAGAGACTGGTGTAAATTTTGATTTGTTGCCTTTAGATATACTCCATCACAATAAAATGATATATGATATTAATGATATTAAATAAAATTACCATATATTTTTTATTTATGCCTCAGGATTGAAGAGAAAAGAAAGCATTTTCATTTGTCTGTGTTAAGGTAACAAGCTGTTTTGAAAAACATTTTTTAATGGTTTCCATAGAAACATTACTTACTGTCAGCTGGAAGTTCTCTCACTTCCTGATACGATGTATTTGGCCGTAGAAAAGTTATGCATATTATAACATGCTTCAAAGGAATTATATTCTTAAAATAGTGTGAGATTATGAATTAAAATGTATAAATCACGATAAAAAAATTGCAGATGATATGTTTAGATATTTATAGGTGTCGCCCATGCAATTGATAAACAACAAATTTCCTATTGGTTACAGAATCAGTTTGTAATTTTAAAAATTAATTTCATAATTTTTAAAAATTAATTTAAGAACAGTTTTTGTCCAATTTCAAAATGCTTTTTGAAAGTAACACTGAAATTGGAAATACAGTGGTACCTTGGTTCTCGAACTTAATCCGTTCCAGACTCCGGATTGAATCCTAAAAAGTCTGAATTCTGATCGAATTTTTCTCATAAGAAATAATGGAAAACCAATTAATTGGTTCCCGGCCCCCAAAACTACACCTAAATATGTTTTTTAAGCATTTAAACTCAAAATAAACAGGATAAAATAAGAAGAGCACTTTTTTCTTAATGGCTTCCAAAACAATAAAGATCTTATCCCAACATCCTGTCCTGATTGTCCACTCCTTCCATGTGCCACGCCCCTCATTAACCTTGTGTAGGATCCCCATGTGATCAGCTGTTTCTGGTTCTTGTCATTAGTCCTCTGTATTAAGTACGCATTTCAATTTGTTTCCCCAGTCTGGTCATTGGGTGCCATCGACTTGCTTAAAGCAACACATTCTGATCCTGACGCAATGCATTACGCTTAGATGCATTGCGACCTCTCACCCGGCTGCACAAACTGGAACTGCCTCCATGACGACTTACCTTTGCCCTTATTAGCTGAAAAGTTTAGCTACACACATGATGTTTGTATCACAGGCAGTTCCAATGCGTAATCTGCTATTTCTCCTGAATATCACGTAAAGCAGTGAGAACTGGTTTTCAGTTAATTTACCTGCTAAAATAAAATTTTAATAAATTGCATAAATGCTGTAATAGTACGCATAAGATAGTCGCTTATTTATTGTTAGTTACTGTAATGTTGCACTGCTTTATTTAGTCTGAAGAAGGCATTCAAGTAAGAAATGCATTGTAGTATGACTCATTTCCTGGCGCATATAATTTACAATTTATATTAGGTCAGTGTTCACAGTTTGACTTCTGATATTCAGATCGAATTCTAGGTCAAACTGGTTTGTTCAACTTTAAAGAAATTCAAATTCTAGTGAGTTCGAGAACCAAGGTACTACTGTATATAATTAAACTGAGAAGTGGAAAGTTCATGGCCTCTATTCACAAAGCACTTTATCTAACCAAAAATTGGTTATAATTATCACTATAAACATTTTCCACTGTATATATGACGGTTTGTTGGGGATGTTACTGCATCCCTCACCAAACTTTATGCAGTGGTATCATCTCCATGACATTGCCACGCGGATTGACAGAAGTCATATTTGACGACTGTTTTTGAATTGGTCTTAGTGACTTAGGAGTCCTCTTGAGTACTTTTTAGTTCTCCCATACCTAGGGGTAATTGTGGCACTAAAGGGTTTTGTGAATTATTCTTAGTCAAAATAATGAGGAGTCCTTCATTTAGGACTGACATATCATTTCTACTAAATCGGCAAGTTAGGACCTTGTTGTAGGACCCTAAAATGCTTTGTGAATATGGGCCACGTCAAGAAAGTACAAATGTAGACTATGGGTTTGCAACCAAGTTGAGTTCTCTGTGAAAGTGATTCTTTATGCTCGACTGGTGGGTGGAAACAAAATCCTGACCTGGATTTGTACTTTCTGAACCTGAACTTTTCGCCTCTGATTAAAGTAACTAGAGCTGGGACTCACTTTCTTCTCATTGCTGGAGTCCTTCTTGGTGCCTTTGATGAAGTCACTCCTGCCTTTTAGGTGCTCGTCATATTCCTCAAGTGTCATGTCGCCCTCCTCAATCAGAACATGCGGTACGTGTGGCTCTGGAAACATAAAAAAGGCGCAATTAGACTGTTCTGATGTCTAATTGCGATTAGTAATCTAAGGTGTATTATAACAAGATAATATAATAAACTGGAGTAGTACCATCAAATTATGGTAGTGTGGGATTGTTTTTTTTCTGACCACATGCCCACATTCAGGCACAGGCAACATGGGAGGTGAAGGGCCATTTTGGGCTCACACAGCCCTTTAAGAACTTAACACTTGATGCAACAGCAGAGACAGAATGGGGGGGAAGGGGGGGTGGAGAAAGGGTGGGTGGCATTAAGTGAGCAGTGATGACAGGGAACAGCTCCAGAACATTCTGTAAATCTACATGTGGGAGACCACAAAAATAAAGGCAGTAGGATCAATTATTTTATTTGTTTGTGGATTTTATCAGTACATTTACAACCAAAGATAATGTGAAGCTTTCTAGTTAATAGCTGAAGTAAACACCATCCATCCATCTTCTGTAACTATTTGTCCTATTTAGGATCAATGTAGGCCCAGAGCCTATGGGCACAAGGCAAAGAGCAACCCGGCATAGGGCACAGGGCACACCCACATACCATTCATTCATATGTGCACACCTACGGGCAATTTTATAAATCCAGTTCAATTCAGCATGTTTTTGGACTGTGAGGAGAAACTTGAGCACCTCGATGCATCTCCACAGAGAAGAAATGCAAACTCCACACCTGGACCCATAACAGAGACTCAAATCCAGGTCCCAGAGGTGTAAGATAACAATGCTAACCACAACACCACCCCTGCATTCAAAGTTTAATTTTGAGTGCCTGTTTGTGCACCTGGTTGGTTCTATATTAGCCATAGACTATAGCTTTAAGGCAACTTGGGGAATACACACCACTTAAGTAGATGATGATTTCCACAGGGTAGTCATACGTGTACTTGTCTGCCAAAGTCACAACAACATTAGTGGCAGAGCGGGCTGAAGCGTCTGCATCCGCCCGGATGGCATGACTTGGGCTTTCAACACCTGTCAAAGAGTTTGCATGTCAATCACCTTCAGAGGCCTTTGTAGCTGAAACAATAATTATACTGAGAAGCAAAGTATAGGAAAGGGCAGATCCATGACCCATTTTAGATCTCAACTTATCCCCTGCCCTCCTGATGTGTGATAAAGTACTTAATGGTGCCAGACTTGCATTAAGTGATTAGCACTTAGAACAAATCTCTGCCTTCTTCAGAATACGCAGCATGCAATCAATTAAAACACTGGAAGGCTGTAACATTCTTTTTGCTATGACCTTTTTTGCAAGTCTCAAGAGGAAATGCAATTCCAAATGAAAGATCTTAAAATCCACCAGGGGAGAAGTGGCTGAAGGCACTGACCAGCAAGCAAGCAAGGGCCCCGGATTTCTAGCTGAAAGTTGAACTCATAGTCGATGGAATTGAGTTGCTCTTCCTCCAGTAGTCGGGCAAGGCAGAGGTGGCTGCTTGCCAGGGTCTGGTCATGTGGGCTGAGGGTGCAGTGGTGCCTGTCCCTTCTGGGCACAAAGCCAGATCTATTGTCAGAAGTCATTGATCCTTGCATTTGATTTCCTTTTTAATTCTGATGAATCAGCTCATCTGTTTCACTGTTGTCCCTTCATCTAGCCCTTACTGCTTTTCATCTCACTGTTTTAGCTATATTGCCACACCAGGCAAATACAAATTTCCCTCTACTAATGGTTTTCAGTGAAAATACAATTCACAGTCATTATTCTCCAAAGCATCTTACATGTTTATATATTACGCAGCACACAATGGCAGTAAGTGGGTGGAGGGGGGGCAGATAAGATGATTCCAAGGGCCTCTGAGCAACAGGGGCCCTAAAAATATCTGGAACATAATATACTTAGTCTAGGTTGGGGCCCAATTTGAAATACCTTCATGAGGTGCAATATGATATACCTTTATGGGGTCCAATATGATATACCTTCATGGGGTCTAATATGATATACCTTCGTGCTGCCCAATATGATATACCTTCATAGGGTCCAATATGATATACCTTCATAGGGTCCAATATGATATACCTTCATGGGCCCCAATTTGATATACTTTCATGGGGCCCAAAATCTCTAACAACACCCCTGTCTAACAATCACCCAACACCCCTAAGCTATTTTTACCAAGAAGCAGGCATGGAGACACTCAGACCTCTCCGGTACAAAATGAAATTTTTGATTTTGACTAAAGAGGATAAAACATCACCTGTAGCTGGTCTGGTTTTCTGAATTTTAAAAGTACCACTTTTGGGTTGAAGAGATCAATAACTGTAGTAATGATTGATGACATGATTTTCGGACCTCAGTTTAATACACCACAAAAACCACCTTACACTCTAGCTAGGCTTGGGCTGAAGCAGTGTTCCTCACTGACAGACTTCTGCACCTTGGGAGTACATGCAGGTGGGGAGGTGACCCTGATGGCTCCACTGGGGAGAGTGGGCAGCTCAGAGGACGTGCTGACCAACACGTTGACAGTCTCTAAGGGAGGTATGATGCCCAGGTTAACCACCAGCACCGTCCGCTCCAGGTCCCCATCCAGCATAATTCTGCCTGCAAGGCGACCCATTACATTGAAGATGAGTACACCCAAACACATACACTTTGACCTAACAGTGTTTCCCACCCCGGTCCTCTGGGACCCTATACGGTCCATGTTTTTGCTCATTCTCAGCTGCCAGTAGCATTAATGTGGGATGTCTGGAAGAGAGGGAGCAAAAGAATGGACTACCTAGGGACCCCCCAAGGATTGGGTAAGGAAACAATGAGCTAACATCTATTTTATTACTGTGGCCGATTGTTGCCATTCCTGGAAGTGCAAAATTCCTCATTTTAATCCTCTGAAATTAGATTGTACAAAGATGCAAGCTGGAAATATTTGAACAGGTTAAAATACAACTTGCTATTAAAAATGTTTTATTCTATTGAACAGCTTCTTAAATAAACCCTATGCTCCAGTATTATTACCCAGTGACATTGCCTTATTGTGGTTATATTCTCCAGAAATATAGAATCAAACAAAGGCATTTTTTCTTCCCTCGGGGTAGCTGAGTAGTTTTGACATACCCCATCTTGTTATCCATGAGGAATACAGACTTGCATGTATATACTGGTGACAGCAAGTTTTTCAGGTCAGTGTACTGGGTCAGCCAGTGCTCAGCACCCCTTGAACAGTTAATGTTCAGGGCCGTGCTCAAGGGCCAATGGTGAAATAATTACTTTTCTGACCACAGGATTTAAACCCATTGAGCTACAAATTGTCTCATTTTTTGTATAATTTATATATTTATATATTATTAAACCATGAATTCTTGAAAAGGCGAAAAAAAATACATCATGTTTGCAGTCTACATAGATACATGGTATTGACAGTCATTGCCAGCTCCTGTTTCAGATAGTTATATGGTGGCTAGACACAATACAGTATTGATGGAACATGAATCAGCATGAAAAATCACTTTGTGCAACGTCTTATGACCGGATCACATTCAAATACATGCCACCCTATTGAAGCCATTGATCAAACTTATCATTTTTGCCAATCATTTTATTTATTGTGGATTAAGCATTACATCCCAAAGGATTAAGCATAACTGCATTGCCAAACTCTGAAGCAATTAGATGGTGCTTTGGAAAGAAACTGCAGTAGAAACATGATTTATGTCTGATACTTACTGCAGTGACCTTTGTTCTTGTTCGCACTGTAAAAGTCAGTCAGGAGCCCAGCTAGCTAAGTAGATTTGTCATGCTGAATTATTTTGATCGCATGAGCGATAAATCCTGACTTCGTAAGAAACAAATAAAAATAGGAGCTAATTGAATTTTTAGAGGACTCTTTTGGCTCCTGGCTGAGAATTCTTATAACGTTCCTATAATAATCTGTCTTATTACAGCATTCCTGTATAGTACAATGATGCATTTCATGTAATTGTTTGCCATGTAAACCTCAAGGGCACTCAAATGACCAGTCATTCAAAAATCAATGAGGAATCACATTTCTTCATTGACTCTTGTTTTTTTGCTTGATTTGACCCCTTCGTTTTAAACATCCCGTTATGTCCTTACCAGTGCCACTCTGAACAGCTTCATTAGCAGTCGAACAGCAATCAAAGTAACAGTCATCGATTTTGGTCTTGTCCTTGATCTGCAATGTTATGATTTGGTCAGAGATCATGGCCTCGAATCCTACTACTGTTGAACATTCGTCCAAAGGGTAGATGAAGATGCCTGGAATGAAAGATAATGAAACGTTCCGTAATGCTTTACTTAAGACTATGCTTTTAGTCATATATAATACATTATATCCATAATGCTTTATGAAGCTCTCATCTATAATGCACTATAGGTCCCTTTATAATGCATTATAGTGGTCGGTATTAGCATTACGGGTGCTAATTAGCATTGTACTGTACTGTGGATGATATATTCATTAGGCAGTCATGATGCATAATAAACATGGATATAATGTGTTACCTCTCTCGATGAGTGTGTGTTATCCTGCTTTATGAAATGTGTTTATAAATTACCTGAAACATGGCTGTAAGTAAAGTGTTACCCAACCTTCTAAAGCATACCTTCCATAATTTGGTTAGAAAGGTGCTTATACCAGTTTTGTAGGACGTTTTGCAGCATCAGAATTCAAAAGCAGCAACCAGACTCAAGAACAGCTCTTTTCTTTAGGCCATTCGAGTTTCAAAGATCCAAAATTCCCCTTGACTTTGTCATAAGTTGTCAGATTTAAGGTAGTCTGGGGTAAATATAAGTGAATAAAGATCAAGTTAATTTAGCCCAGACTACCTT
>JABFDZ020000109.1:21980186-22012964 GCA_019775955.2 Pollimyrus isidori | reverse complement strand
TTGCTTTGGGGGAATTTGGTGTTTTATTTGTATGCAGCGCACCCCATGTTTACCTGGACAGGTGGTAGGGTCCAGTTTGGTGAGGTGATGAAGGGGAGGTTCAGAGAGCGAGAGAGAGGGGGTGGCAGCTTGCTGGGAGGTTGCAGTTTTAAATTTGTTTGGTTTTCTTTGGTTTCTCTTTTTTCCCCCCGGGAGATTTGTGCCTTGGTTTCATTATTATGTGTGTTAATAAATTTCACAACCTTTTTGCACCTGCTTTTGTTAAATTGGATTGCTTCTTAAACATCATTTTTATCAGATTTGTTCTTGGTTTGCCAACACAACCCCATTCCGTTTGACTTCCCCTACAGAGATAGGGGGTGGACAGACATCCCCATAATGTGATAAAAACCTGTTACTTCCTAGCTTATACGGACATTCTTGTATTTTGTTTGGTTACTTATGGTTAAGGTTAAGGGCAGGGTTAGTGTTAAGGGTGTCATGAGTGGGATTAGGGTTTGCCCATTAGAAATGAATGGAAGGTCCCAATTTTAGATAGGTGCACCAACGTGTGTGTGGTCTTTGTGTGTGTGTGTGTGACAGAGAGAGCATATATTAACATAGGGACATGGCTGTTTTGTGTTTTACAGCAGCACAAGTCTGCAGCTCTTCTTGTCTTATTTTTCCTGATGTCAAAATGTGGGAAACATTCGCCTTCATGCATGGTCTTGATCTTCTGGATTTAAATCATACAAAAAAAAACATGTGTAGCCCTCTCGTGTCCCTCTGACTGACCAATATGCCTTAATAAGCATGCAATGACCTGGGTGCAGTTCTAGCAAGAGCTGCTAAAGATTGTCCTTTTAATTAAACAACCAGAGTAGCTCGATCTAGGGATTAACAGATTCACAGAGATATGCCCGGAGTTCCTGAAAGCTTGCTTCTCCCCTGCACCAGTGTACTCACCTTGTCCCCTACACTGTCCATAAAACAGGCACATACAGTATGGCACAGACGCACAGCAAAACCACAGGCTCACAGCGTCCTGGTAAGTACCAGCCAGCAAAATCCGGGAAATGCACCAATAAACAACTTAGTATTCTTCTACCTGTAGTTTTACTACTCGACACGGCAAACTCTCTGTCATCACATGTGAATTTATTACACAAAGGGAAGATAAAATGAAAAGAAAAGAAAAAACAAAACTGAATGTTGAAGAAACCGGTTACTTCCAGATTGTACGTATTCAACTGATTAACAGCCTATAACTGCTGGCGTGTGCTGGAGCTCCTTCTGGCAGCACAGAACAATCCAACCGATCACTCACAGTCCGCTGACCTGCTAGGAGGCTGCTTCCACCAGTATCCAGCGCTCAACAGTCCCGGCACAAACTCCCCCAAAAAACGTAATTTTTCTGGTCGGTCCACCTGCACTCCCTCCTCTGCCATTCCCCCCCACACACCATCCGCTATAGAACAATTGACAGTCAATATAACCAACTATATTGTTGCCAATTTATTGCATATGACTTTTAGGTAAGAATGTAAATGGACTGCATTTATATAGCGCTTTTCTACTTTTCGGAGTACTCAAAGCACTTTACAATTTTTGCTTCACATTCACCCATCCACACACACCGGTGGCGGAGGCTGCCATGCAAGGCACCAACCTGCACACCAGGAGCAATTTGGGGTTCAGCATCTTGCTCAAGGACACTTTGATGGGGTCAGGAGAAGGCGGGGCTCGAACCAGCAACCCTCTGGTTGCCGAACGACAGCACTGCTCTCTGCACCACCATCTTCCCCAATATATGAACAGATAGCATAAACCAAAGTGCATTAACAGTAATAATATATTTTAGCCATTGTCCTCACACGTGTCACTGTTACACTAGGGGCGCTGTGCATGAAGAAATAATCACCCCAGGAATCTCAATGCTGTTCACTCACAAATGGCACGCAGAGTCAGACCAAAATCTGACATGTCTTAACTGCAGAATAAGCGATGAAAATTGTGTAGTAAAGTTAAAGTGGATGTCATGTACTGAGTAGTCAGTAATCCGGGTTACCATAACAGGCTTATTACAGCCCAAACCCAAACTTAAATCTCTGAGATTACCTAGTGCGTTCCTTATCCACCACACAACGAAATAACAACAAATTAAGAATGATAAATAAGTCTAACGTAAGAATAACGTGATAACAAAACATTTCAGAGAACACTCTGACATTGACAGAGAACAGGTTTACTTTAACTTAATAGCTTTAAGTTATCTTTAATTTAAAACACCAGTTTCGCTGAAAGCATTCATCCATTTTCCAGATCCACTTAACGAGTGTCTGAGCCTTTACCAGGAAGCAGACAGGATTCACTCTGGATGGGCTGTCAGGTTGTCACATGTACACACATGTACAGGGCAATTTAGAGACGACAGTTTGTCTAAATCATGTCTTTTGACTGTAGGAGGAAACACACATAAACTACAAATATGCAAACTACACACACACACGCTAGACTTCAAAGGTCTGATGCACATAAAAGAGGCATCACGCAGAACTGGGTCTTCCCACCCACAATCCATATCTCCCACCCAATGACTGCTGAATCTATCAGAAACAAAACAGGCAGCTAATGGAACTCTGGCCTGTGGGAGGCTCAGATGCCTGTGGAGCAAGTTTTGAGTGGGAGGACTGGGAGAAGAACCAGTCTTGAGATGGGAACCAAGACACTGAAACCCATCTGAAGGCAAACTAGGGACTAGCAAACACAACTTTGAAATGGGACACTGGAAACTGACATGTTACTGGTAGGCAAAAATTGCGTGTGCACAGTCATCACTCCCTCAGTGATGAAGTTCAGTGGTATCCTGTGATATAAAAGTGAAATTAGATTTCTCTTTCACCTAGGTTTCAACCTCAAGCCAAAGACCCCAAATAAAAGTATACTAGAGCTAGTTTCATGTCACATTCTGATTAAATAGGAATCTAAGCACTATGGCATTAATACATATTTCTCTGGAGGAACCTTTTAATATTTTTGGCACATGGATGATAATATCAGAGTTTTGTAAATTTATGATGCGTCTCCATGAACTACAACTTTTCTGCGGATCTTTATCTGAAAACCCCTGATCTACAGGACTGAAACATGCTAGTGTGTTTTCAACAACTTCAAGAGAAATTTGAATTTGCCATCCCAAAACAGCACATCTTCAATTACTGGCAAATGCAACATTTTATTCTGGCTAAGAACTCCTTTCCTCTCAAGTGATTACTGCATTATTCTGTGTAGGGGCTAATAGCTCAAGAGACTTTTTCCTCCCCTTTCTCTTCAACATTTCACTTATTTCCTAAGCATGGTACGGTTGGTGTCTGCATTAATAAATATATAGGTGAGAGACTGTGGCGGTGGCCCACCCGTTAGGACGAGTTTGGACAGAAGTAATGAAGTGTACAGGCGATGTCTATATGAGTAACAAAACTATGGTAATACAGTCATAGAACACATCATACCAGCTTTGCTTCTGACCAGGAATATCTCAGCTTTGGCTGTATTTTTTAACCGTGGTTCTTCATTCTGGCAGTGACTCATGAACCGACGATCACATCCTTTAATACCCTCTTGACCCACAAGTTTTCATTAATCAGCTGAAAATGCATTTCATTCAAACAAACTAAAGGCCGTCCTCGTCAGTGCAGCTGCAGTGTGAGGTTTTTAAGGTTCTCCCAAAACTGAACGAAGAAAACTTTCATTCCCTTTCTGTTCTGCTTTACCTGACATAAATAAAGAAACTTTGGAGTAAGGGCAGAAATGTCTTAAGAAAAAGGTGTAACTGTTCTTTAAAGCAGGAAGCACTCATCTGTGTTTAATTGTGTGTGGCCAGTGTGTGTTTCCCCATTGCTATACTTCTTGTTGTTGATATTTTAGTGTATAATGTTCTTCACATTTTGGTCATATTTGCTTGAATTGTCTGTGTATCTTTTTAATTTTATATGATGCATATGTGCCACAGTGTAGCTATATACTGAACAACAAAAAAATCTATTAAAAATTAGATGGAACAAAATAGATGACAGTGAGGGAACAATGAAACGTGGTGAGAAGTAAGGGCAGCAGAAGGTCATGTTGTGATATGATGCTAAGTGACAGTCTAAGGAACAGCTGCTGACGTGACACTGTAGCGAGAGAAAGTGCTGACTGCATGGAAATTTATATGGGCTTCAGCCATATGAGAGGCTGGTGACACACACAGCATTTCCCGAGGTCAAAGTCACACTGAGCCAATATGGTTTTGTGATATGTACTGATAGGCTTAGAGGGATGGATGCAGTCTGAATACTTACAGGATTGTCACAGCTGACTCTAGGAAAATCCTGCAGGCGAACTTTTAATTTTTGCACCATCATTTGCAAATATCTGAAAGTTCAGTTATAAAGTCCACCTTCTATTACTGAAAATCTTTATACAATGTGAAATTACCAGAAATTATAATTACAGGTAGTATGCTTTTTCATTATAGAACACAACGCAACAGCTAAACTCCTTGAAATTATACTAATACATATTTTGAATGACATAATAGTAGTTAATCTTCATGATGAGACATATGTGTATGTTATAAAATCATCTCTTTTGCTGTACATGCTTCCAGTTAATATATTTAGACAGTATCCCATCTATAATGTGACTGGTATTTGTTAAGAGGTTGTTAGACAGAATAAAGACGTTATGGCAGTATGGCGTGGCACATGGACATCCCACATTGCAGCATTCCAAATATTATTGACCTGAAAAAACAAGAAACAGAAGGAACCATGAGGAGTCTAATGATGGCAGGTAGGTAGAACACAGGAACTAAAGCAGGGAGAAGCACGGGAACAAACAAAGCAAATCAAGGGGTAAAACATTAAGCAACTTATACATCTAAATAGTAGCAAGCAAACATGATGACTGACTGCAGACTGAAGCAAGGGCAGACACTTTGACATGACAAGGATCAATAAGAGACAGGTGTAGGCAGCAACAAGCACAGGCGATGGAAAACAACAGATAAAGGATCAAACACTAGGAGAGACTACACAAAAAGGGTAACTGAACTTTACAAGCTGGGAATAAAAGGGACAAAAACCGGGAACCGCAGCAGAAATACATATTAAACCAAAAATAAACATAAATATCAAAATTAGGGAAGTCTGGATAACACAGCCATCTGCTCAGCCCATTAAGTGACACTGTGGCCCGAGGAGCAGAAAGACATATTATGAGCAAAGGACATGGGATGACCAGCGACACCTGCAGGCCAAACAGGGAATAGACATAGTACCAACAGACTTAGGACCAACAGACATAGGACCAGTCTATAGTGTATCCTATAGCTAACCCTGTGCTTAATTTCCTCCCAAGAACTGAAATAACATGAAAGTACAACAACCTTACAGGGTGTCTGTTTGTGCAGTGTTGTCTTTAATACTGGAAACACTCTAAATACAAAAATTACGAAGCTGTACCTTCTGTTTTTATGTGCTTTAGTCATACCTGAGATGTACTATAGTAACTAGATGCATTACTGATACTGGATAATGTGTCCGTGGTCTTCGTGTCAGCAGCTGGCCTCTATGTCAAGGCTTTGAATCAAATTATCGCAATAAAAACACCTGACAGGATAAGGTATAACTTGGAAAACAGGAGAAACAACTATATGATTCAATATAACAGTTTCTTCTGGACCAGAAAAGAAGAGTAACTGGAAAGCCCAGTGTGTTTAATCAAAGCGGCCTGTGGCTAGACTGATTCTCTGGCTAGAGATAGCAAAGCCATGGTTTGGGAATTATGTAGCTTAGGTGATCATTAACATCTCTCCTTCTTCTGCAGCTCCTTATAACCCTACGGGCAAATCTGTCCAGCTGAGGTGCAAGGATATCCTGATGGAAGTGTGCGTTCTGATTAAGGGAGCAGCTCTCTGAGTCACAGTGCAAGCAGTTTGGCTGAAAAATATTTTACTAGCACTGCTAATCAGTGCTAACAGGCCAGGTGCATGAAATACTGTATCAGTGGCATAGGCAAGCATGCTAAGTGGCTTTGACAGATTTATTCCTAAGAGGCTCTCTGCCTTTAGGGCAAACATGCCTATATTTCAGAAAAACCCTCTTGAGTGAAAACTTACCAGGCTATGACTTGTTTTATCTATGAATAGTTATGCCGAATACTTAATGTATACATGTCAAAATCAAAGTAATATTTATTGTCAACTTCAGATATATGATGCATGAAGTCATACACGGAGGTGAAATATCGTTCTTTTTGATCAGTGTGCAAATGAGAAGTAATACATACTATATAAATACTGAGAGACAGAAATATGGACATTAAGGCAAAATACAATAGAGATACAGTTCATGTGTATGTGGTGTACTGGTGTCCAATCCAGGGTGAATGGTTTCCTGCACCGGCTGCCTCGCTATGAACAAAATGTTACTTTAAACAATAATCCTTCAGTGTCTTTGTGGAATAGCCAGAGGTAAGCACTGACTTTACATTTTTAAAGGTGACATTCAAAATCAACACACCAATTTGTGAGTACGAGCCCAACGTAAAAGTTACATCAGTAGAAATCTCTGAATCCCATTTGCCCGTCAGATTTCAAAGCAATACAACAGCTTTTATGGACATTGAGTAAGAGAGAATTAATGCATTTCTCCGCCACAGTTTTCTCATGAAGAGAGGATCTATTGTTTGGGCCATAACCATACACCGGTCCTCACATCTGCTTCATGGGATCCCTTATTAAAGAGTCATCCCATCTTGACAGGGCACTTTGTTCTAAATGGCGACTTAGCTCATTGCGTGAAGTGTCTGCTGATTAAATTCCTTTGACCTTTTTTTTGGGTGCTTAAACAGTAGAATGTTCCTTGGGCCTTCAAAGCACTGCTGTACAGCAACAATGAAAGTCTAGTTGATTTGGTTTTGACCCTCATTATTATGTCTGGAGTGACCGTTCTGAGGGTAGGGTTCACTTTTTAAAAACACCAGCCATATGAACCTCTGTCCTAGAATTTGCCTGTCAGGAATAACTTTGATATGCCCTCAAATGATCTTTTGACAGACCTTTGTTTCCATGTGTGTATGTGCCCTGTGTTGGTCTGGCATCCTATTCAGGGTGTATCATTGGCTGGTGCCAATGTTACTGGCAACGGGCTCCAGGCCCCTCCCCATGAAGCAGGACAATTGGCGGGAAGACGGATGGATGGGTTATGTGAAGATTTAACTTCACCAAGGAGGATTAAATGCACACATCAAGGATGGTCATTCAAAAATTCATGAGTCAGCAAGTTAGTTGTAGTAGGTCCTTCATCATACCCGTGGTGTGGAAGAGTAATGTTACAGGACATGATCACAACAACACAAGTGCTACAACAGACAAGACCGGAGTAAATCGTTGAAGGGGGTGGGCAGGGGGTGCAGAGGAGGAATAGAATGTAGGTCACTCTCCCAGAAACCAATATATCGCTGTTGGCATCTTGCTGTGGCGGAGCGGCTGTCTGCCATGAAGCGGGGCATCACGGAAGCTCTGAGCCGAGCTGACAGACGGAGCCTGCCCTGCCTTTGTCCAAGCCAGTGACCGGAATTTTCCTCTATCTTAAAATCAGAGATGCTGTGTGGTTCTCAAATCTCGCTGTACGCACAAACATGCGGTACGTGCATGTCGCAGGGAGTGACTCACCACTCACACATACATGTGTCCGTCACATGATTCTCCCACTTTCCAAAGCCTTGTGCAGCTTCATTCGTGATGTCAGTGTTTCTGTATTTCCATGGCGATAGCATGACAACACTATGGGAAGATTACATGAACCTTGGGGTTAAGCACAATCATGAATACCATGGGTTATGTGTATCCCTGTGTATGATCCTTTACTGAGTAACTACAGAGCACAACATTTTCAGAAATGTACCAGTCCAAGAACTGTGGACAGGTTTACTCATTACATGCTCAATTGCCACTCAGATGAATGTATTCACTGTTACTGTACCAGCCAAAACATTGATGAGAAAGGGACTTGCCGGGTTGCATTGCAGGGCATTGTTTACAGCAGTGCCAAATAAGCAATTGCTTTTGCAGGTCAGCATTACTGTACCCATGGGAGAAGCATCTTCAGCTCATCCAGCCAACCTTAATCCCATTAGAAATGGTCGAACTTTATAACTGCGATAACTCCATGAGTTCATATTACAGTATAAATGGATCCAGCATACTGATGCAATGTATGACTCCTGCAGCATAACTAAGACCAAAAAATGTCCTGCTGGAAAATCTTAACATTGCAGCTGTAATTTTCCAGTGCAATTCCTACTTTAGGTAGTAAATGGGCTGCAAATGAATGGGGAAGGGTGTTTTAACTGGGAGCACCAATGTAAATCTGGACTTTTAACTGAGAGTACCAATGCAAATCTAGACTTTTAACTGAGAGCACCAATGCAAATCTGGTCTTTTAACTGAGAGCACCAATGCAAATCTAGTCTTTTAACTGGGAGCACCAGTGCAAATCTGGACTTTTAACTGAGAGCACCAATGCAAATCTGGACACACTGAAGCTGTAAAATGCATTGATACAAATTAAGCACTATGTTCCACTTAAGCAGATCTGTGCAATCCGAACGCTTCTGGGATTATATCTCACAGAGCCCTGAGCTACTTCTGAATCTCACCCCACGCTCATTACCCATTCAGTCAGCTGACGGCATTGCTTACCAAAAAAAGTGCCTCCAAACAGAATGATAGGCTTTGATCTAAAAAAGAAAGAGAGAAAGAAAGTCAAGAGGGAGAGGAAGGAGAATAAGGAAATATGGTCCTGATTTGGGGTGACAGAACAGCTTTATGAAAGGGACATGATCCCTCACGCAGGATATGTTTCTAGCAGAGACCTCTGGCCATTTTCCTTTTACTTAACAGAAGTGCCTGTTCAGCTTTTCCCCGGCTTTACAAATGACCTTTGACTTGTCCTTAAAATACCTCTGGAAAAGAAGCAGCTAGACTTTTCCTTACATTTCAAGGATTTTAACTAAAAACAGGAATTATGGTCTTTGGAACACAGATTTCATATTGCTTGCCAATGCAGTGATGCCTTGGTTTCATAATTCCAATCATTTTTGCCCCATGGGTTGTATTTGATGCAAGGCTCTTAAAAGCACAGGGATGAGCACAAATTCACCAGCAAAGCCTGGTCAACGTTCTTTGTAGAAACACCAGCCAAGCAATTAATATGTAGGTCATAGTGTGGAAACTTCCAAAAGAAGTTTGATTTAGTTGGGCTTTGATTATTTGATTCCTTCACATAATAGATAGATAGATAGATAGATAGATAGATAGATAGATAGATAGATAGATTGAAACCATCTGCATAACTTGGCATCAGTTATTTGTCACGACTTGCGGGATGAAGGACTCAGGGGCAGGAGAACAAAAGGAGCTTTTATTGAACATAACAGGAAAAGAAACAGTCCGAGGGGTCAGAACGAGAAGAAAACGGTGGGGAAGGACACGACCAACAAGAGGACTCACTTTAATGAGTGAACTGAGGCTGATGAAACACACAGGTACTTAAATACAAAGACTAATGAGGGGTAACAAACAACAGACGTGGCTCATTAGAGCCATGTCAGGGAGGAGACAAGCGGGTCAGGCAGACATGGGCAGGGCATATCATGTCATTGGCTTTGGTGAAATCTGCTGCCTGAAGTTATGCAAACTTTCTTAGGAGCATTTACCTCCCAGCATCTTTATCTCAGCAACACATCCCAAGGGGTACAAGAACTGGCAGCGAAGGGTGGCCAGCGATGTCCTCCTTATTCAGACATGCAGGTTTTCTAATCTGGATGACAGGGAACAATGGGCCACCATGAAGAAGCATCCACTCCAGCTTCCGTGTTTCATTTGGGTTTATACTGTAAAAACATACAAGAATAATGACCTTTATTTTTGTCCTGAAGGAGGATATTGCTGCCTAGGAAAAAAATCAATATGGGGCTTCTCAACTGAGTCAGGAAGGTGAAATGCCAAGTGGTCTGATTGGTTCCTATGGTATTATTATTTATTCTAATATTATTTATTCTGTGGTGTATGCCCTTCAGCTGGTTAGTTAATTATTCAGTTAACTTTATAAGATATATTACTGAAGCAAGTCAGATTTGCTCAAAGGTGAAACAAACGTTGCTAAATTCTTGGTCGTTACATAATCAACCTATGGAGACTTTATTGAAACCAATAAATTGATCAAATTACAATTATTCTTTTATATTTAACGAATATTACATTTATCAGTTTAATAAACAATTAATTAATATGTTGGACACATTTACTTAAGAAAGTCACGGTAAAAACATTTGTCCTTCATATTAAATACTAGCCCCTATTAGGGCTTTCAGTCAAAACCCATTACTGCATGAGGTCCATCAGAAACCGTTTTCAGCACATCGTTTCTCAAAATGGCAGCTCAGAAAAAATGCTTGCTGGGTCCGATTCAGCTTGGCAGGCAAGCTGTGAAGTAGTGGCATGCTGGCAATTAGCCTAGCGCCTTTACTACTAAAACCTACCAGAGAAACTTTCCCTCAATACCACAAAACTGCGTCCAGTTAAAAACGATAACAACACAATTTCACTGGACTCCCATCACTGTGAGATCCTGCAGCTGAATGCCAGTTCTGACCCAGAAATGACCGTGTACTCAGCTCAGTATATAAAGCACTGGTGTGCTGAGTAGATTGACACCATGATTCATGCCACAGCATGGTGTTTGTCTCATGTACTCATATATTTGCCATTACAAAAAAGACTCAACATTTGCTGCTCAGTAAAGGCCAATCATATTATAGTTCCCTAGATGGAAGCTTTTGATTAAACAAGACTTGAACAAGACATGAGTTACAGATGGTAAAATCGCACCTGACACTGCCCCGATGTGGTGTCTGATATAGTGTAAAAAATACAGACTTAATTCTCACTGCCACCTGAGGAAAACACAGCACAGAACTCCCATAGTTACATCTAGCATGATGATAAAGGGTCATCTGATGTCTACTTGTTGTACATGAGTTTAGTGTAGATCTGGGTGGACCTATTTTTGACTGAAAGATTAAAATTGTTAGCGTTCTTCCTCTTCCCTATGGATTTTTACGGGGGCTAGTTTGTTGTACACTTGGATTGAAGGGTCCTATAATGATCATTTCAGCAACGGAGCACGTCAAAGAGGTACCCGCTGGCTGTTACCTTTCATTCTGAATTACATCAAACTCTGAAGTTGTTGGTTTTCCAATGCAGCTATTAAATGGCATACAGTTAGTCATACAGTTGAAATTATTCCACTAAAGGTACCAAATCCTTATTGATTACGAGATATTACAGTTCCACTTGTACTGTTTTAAGACAAATAAAAACGCATTTATAGTGCTGACTTTACAGTTTTAAAAGTACCCAGAGCAAAGTTTATGGAATAAGAAAAGAAAAGAACTCAGCATGAGGAGGATATTTCTGTGGGGAAAAAGCACAAAAAAGACTCTGGCTTGATTTTGAGCCATAGCAGATGTTTGCATCTTTGCAGCATCACTTATCACATCAGGACTCAAGAGCTAAAATCCATTCTGATATCAGGTTTCTGCGTGAGAATCTGTGGATTTCTGGCCCCCCAATCTTTCATTTTAGCTGACACTTGGGAAAAGAATTAACTCTGCTGTAGCAAAGGCTGCCAGCCACATAAACACACCAAGATCCAACTCGATGAAATGGGAGGCAAAGGAACTTTACAAACTTACCACTGAATGGACTCGGAGCTTGTTTCTGAGACAATGCATGGACAACTGTTTATTTTATCCATATGGAAACTGCATCATTTCACCAGACACTGGGATGCTAATTCTCAAGCAGCATTTTCACCATCTGTGAATAACAGTCAGAGCTGCCTCTCATAGCCAGACTCAAGCTAGCCGTCCAAATAATTTATGCAATCTGTAATTCTTTATTTTTTGTTATTATTCTGTATTTTTTATGCATGTGACACATTTTGTTAATTATGTCTGTCGGCAAAGAGTAGTCACAGTCGACTCAGTGGTTCTAAATCCTTTTTCTTTTTTGGAAGAAAGTAAACCAAGCAGTATTCTCTGTCGGGTGGCCAGAATCAACGCCAAATCAGCTTCCCAAAACCGTACACAGAATGAGTGATCTATAGCATCTGGAGAGGAGATGCCCTGTGTGTCTTTTGGCTGAAACTTCATGCTCTGCAAAATTTTGTCTGGGTTATTTTTAATTTACAATTTTTGAGGCATTTATCATCTTTTAAAAACTGGGACTTTTCTGCACTTTTTACCAATGCTGACATCTTTGTATTTTTATTATAGATCGAGCTTAAAACGCATCCACGGCGTCTGTTGTTATGACAACTCCTTGCCTAAATTCATTCAAGTATCTGTAATGCTTTGATGCATTAATCGAATAGCTACTATTTCCACTGTACATTGTGAACATTTTGCTACCATTCAATAAAAAAAATGTTGAATATATAGCATAAACAGATAAATCACAGGAGGCCGGAATGGCTGCTTTCCTGTGTTTGCATTGGGGTTCTCTGGGAAACACAACGCAGTGCAGAACTGATGTTAAGCATCTGCAAGCCAGACAAAGGGGGCCTGTCTGTTGGCAAAAGTGTTGCTCAGAAATGAAATAAGCTTACACCCCTGTGCTGTGGGTTCCTGAGTAAATCACATGGGCTCCAGGTTTCATTGATAAAACTGCTGAGGCAGCGTGTGACTCAATGCCTTAGTACTCTCTGCCTGCACTCGGAAGGTCACCAGTTCAAAGCCCATGGATATTGGAGTGATTTCACCATCAGGCTCTTGAGCAGGGCATCAGTCGCTCCAGGAACTAAGTGACTCACTCCATCTGCTGAACAAATACACACTGATGAAATGCACACACCAGTGCGTACCAGTGTGTATTATGTGAGCACCTCAGACACACAGCTTGAGCCAAACTATACAGTCGGTAGGTATTGTCATCCAATCCCAAAATTTCACTTTCATGAGGAATTTCATGTTCATAATCACAGTAACACCCAGAAAAAAAACAATAGTATTCTTAAGGATTTGTTCAGTTAGTTAAAAAAAAATCACATTGCAAATTCTTCCATCTGGTGCTTTTATTCAGTTATACCAGTAATCCTGTCTGAAACAATAGGTTCATATTGTCACATTAACTGTGGCAGGCAATTTACTGTACAAGAATTCCCCTGAAACTGGATATGCTTTGTTTGATGTAAAGGAATCATACTGTCCCTATCATGTGAAATAATCAGTAGTGAAAACAACTACAAAAAACATGAGTGAAATATATATCTCTGGCAATGTTAAGAGAAATGTATGCCATGATTTTTAATATTCATGATAATTTACTAAATTACTTAATCTTTAAATTAAGGTGATGTACCTCAGTTCTCAAACTCACTAGAACTCAAATTTCTTGAAAGTCGAACTGACCAGTTTGACCTAGAACTCAATCTGAATATCAGTCAAACTGTGAACGCTGACCCAATATGAATTGTACTCGCCAGGAAATGAGTCATACTACAATGCAATTCTAACTTGAATGCCTTCTCTACAGACTGGACAATTAACCAAATAAAGCAGCGCAACATTACAGTAACTAACCACTAACTTACGTGTACTATTAGAGCATTTATGTCTAAATTTCCAGGTAAATTAACTGAAAACCAGTTCTCACTGCTTTATGTGATATTCGGGAGAAATAGCAGAATATGCATCGGAACTGCCTGGGATACAAGCGTCATGTGTGTAACTAAACTCTTCAGCCAATAAGAGCAAAGGTGTGTCTTCACGGTGCAGGTTCCAGTTTGTGCAGCAGGGTGAGAGGTCGCAATGCATCTAACCGTAATGCACTGCGTCAGGATCAGACTGCGTTCCTTTAAGTCAGCACTGTAAGCAAGTCAAACGTACCCATTGAGCGGACTGGGGAAACAAACTGAAACGCGCACTTAATACAGACGACTTATGACAAGAACCAGAAACAGCTGATCACATGGGGATCCCACACGAGGTTAACGAGGGGGCGTGGCACACCGAAGGAGCGGACGATCAGGGCAGGACAGGAGTAATGTTGGGATAAGATCTTTATTGTTTTGGAAGCCATTAAGAAAAAAAATCTTTTCTTGTTTTATCCTGTTCATTTTGTGTTTAAATGCTAAAAATAAAAAGACATTTTGGTGTAACTTTGGGGGGCCGAGAACCAATTAGTTGGTTTTCCATTATTTCTTATGGGAAAAATTTGATCAGAACTAAAACATTTTAGGATTCGATCCGGAGTCCGGAATGGATTAAGTTTGACAACTGAGGTACCACTGTATAAACCTGCAGGCTCTTTTCTAAGTCTACAGACTTTATTTTGCAAATTGTGTTTCGAGGATTCGGCTGTAGGTTATGGCGAGAAACATGCCCCAGGAATACCACATTATCTCGAAAGCCAAAGAACTAGACAGATGGTCCTTGAATGTGGGGCTGTCTATCAGCACATCATCTAGGAACAACATGCACACATGTGCTGACTTACTGAGGCCCGAAGACATTGACCGCCTCTGGTAAAGACCCCCTGCCTGTCATGAAGGCCATTTTCTCCTGGTCCTCCTCAGCAACCTCAACTGACCAGTAACCGTTTGAGACTAAACCACAGGGAACCCGCTAACGCATCTGAGGTATTGTCCACCCTGGGAAGGGGATGCGAGTCTTTCAAATTAAACTATAGAAAGAGGAATACATCAACCACCCACCGAACAGCATTCCACAGTGCTTCATTTTCATAGCAAATGGTAGCGATTTAGTTAACTAGCACAACTGCTATAAATAACCTCAATCATTTCCATTATGACCATTGTCTCACTACACATTTTGTCTGCCAAATGTTACAAATGAAAGCCTCTTTCATGTGACAGACTAACTGGCTTTGAAGGCACAAGAATGTTTTGTGGCAGGCAAGGAAATACCAAGGCTAAAAGTCTGCCCACAAGCTGCAGTGCTGACAGTGGCAATGGATCAATGGACAGATTTCTTATCGTGACCACAAATTAAAGAAATTGTGAAATTTTGCATTACCAGACACTGAGCAGAAACTATGCAGGTGGATGGTTATTGTCTAAATGGAGCAGGTGCAGTGTGGGAAGAACAGGAAATGACTGTTTCCTCCTTTTTTAATTATAAAAAACATTGGTGGGCCCTCATGGCATCCACTGATAGGATTACAGTAACCAGACCTGGTACAATTAAAAAAATGAAGTGACATCCTGCAAATATGCTAGTGGGTATGTTAGGATATTGCATGTTTTCTGTGTAGCTGAACTGCACTGAACATGCAGAAGTGTATTTTTGGACAGGGGGCACCATAAAGGAGGGAAGTTAGGATGATTCCAGGGGCCGCTGACTGGCAAGGGCCCTAAAAATTTTCAAACGTAGTTGGATTGGTCTGGCTTGGAGGTCAAAAATGATATGCTTCCATGGGGCCTGTCACGCCCACAGCTCCGGGTGGGCGTGACCAGCCAGGTGGCACGGATTAACCCTGTCACGCCCACGGCTCCGGGTGGGCGTGACCAGCCAGGTGGCACGGATTAACTGCCATCTACTCAGCCTTTAAAAGAGAACGTTTCGCAGCACACCTTTGCGAAGTATTGAGCCGATGGTATTCCTAAGCCTTACTGAGCGTTATTCTATGTACTGTTTTACCTGTCTTCCCTTATTCCGATTCCGATCCCGGTCCGTCTTGTCTGAACTTACCTGTGTGTTTTCCTTCCCCAGTCCAGCACCCGCTCCTGAGCCGCCCGTCCTGCCCCGCAGTGTGTGTGTGTGCATCCCGCATCCTTCCGTGTCCCGTCTCCGTGCTTCCTGTTAGGACTGACAACCCGGCTTACGACATTCACGCCCGCCCTGCGACCACGATTCTTGTCTCTCCTTCTGGTTACCTCTGCAGCCGCTTTGCGGCTTTACAATAAATCCTTTGCCTCGCGCAGTTCTGGGTACTCGTGTTTGTCCGCAGACACAACAGGGCCGCAAATCTCTGACAGAGATTTTGGACTCTATAAAAGCATATCATGTTGGGCCCCCCATGCAATTATGTTATCCAAAATTAGGGCCTGTGTCACTCAAGAATGTCCTACCTCACCCGCTCCCACCACCATTTATGGCACCCTGGTTTCAATATATATGCAAGTGGGCTTCAATTCTTACAATTTCTCAAACCTCAGAAATACGTTTTAGTTACTATGAATAACTGCAGACAACGACAAAGCTCTTAAAGGCATTTATAGCTAAATCATTTTCTGATACATTATGTTATACCTTGGATTGTTGAGAACTAGATTAATACATCAGAGTCAAAGTTTTGAATATAGCTTATCAGTATTTTCTTCTGATAAAATGATATTCATTGATTAAATAGCCTAGTTTCCTTAAAAATGGCTAAACAATATTTTTTTGCCAGCATTATACAGCACTATGCAAAAGAAGGCTGTCAAAGAAAAGGTTTAATGAATCTTTGTAGAAAATTTGGTCAAACACGCACATGCAGACATAAAAACATTACAACACACGCAAATTAACAGTGACACAATAAAAAATAAACAAGAATTTTGTCTGTTCTCCAAAAAGCTACTGACGTCTTGCTGGATAGCTAGGTAACCTCCGCTTTGGTTCACAAACCTCTCCTTAGGGTCACCTCCTCCATACTATGCATTTGTTAACATGTTCCACCAGCTCAGTTAATGTATTAACTTGATTTGTTGAATAGCTCAATGGGGTATTGACTAGCCAAACAACTGGGTGGCGGTTGACTCAAAAACTACATGGGTGTATTGGATTGCTGTTACAAACACTGGGGTGACTTTAGGAGATGTTTTGAAGCAACTAAACTGACACACTTTGACAGACATACAGTAATATCATAGCTTCACACCAACATACACATTCTTTGTGACTGCCTAAGACTTTCGAAAAGCACTGTACATCCATTAATCATTCAACTGACATGTTAGTGGAACAGGTTGCCAGTCCATTGCAGGGAACATGCTCTCACACGCATTATGGATCATTTTAGAAATTTCTGGAAGTTTTTGAACTGTAGAAGTAAACTGGAATACGCAGTATAAATGAACAGAAAACAAGTAAACCTACAAACGTCACATACACATGGAACAAGGGTAGCAATTCAAACCCTCAACCCTGGAGGTGTGCTGAAACAGTACAAAAACCTGAGCCACTGTACTGAGCCATTCCGTATATGAACAGTGTAATTTAAGATCTGACCTGAAATGAGCATGTATGGGAAGTAGGGTACTGGTACGTGCTACCCCTCAGAAAAGGTAGCCTAGTTAATCAAAGCGTGCAGTGCATTGGATGATGATTATGATGATGATGATGATGATGATGATGCTTACGTCACGTACATAGGTGGATTATTTGATTCGCTTGGGGATGGTCTCCAAAGTTAAGGTAAACGATCTAGGGAGACTAGAATAGCGCATGTTAAGATTTACCGTCATCGATGCAAGCCGTTTTGTCATCGTCTCTTGATTAACCGTTGTCCCTTATTCCAGATAAAAATCGTCCTTGTATAATTAAGAAATATTTAAGACTGAATTCGTTTGTTATTGAAGAATTTTTTGTAATACCCAGGGATATATAATCTATTTTAACAAGTAATTGTAAAATGCGTTAGAGCCTATAGGGCTCAAAGGCAGGTCTTTGGCGTTAATCCTGACGTATATTTTAGCGTCTTCGTCTTTGTAGTACTGCGCTAAATTAATTGCTAGGTACAGAGATTAATCCACAGTGCTCCCCTGTAAACCTGTACATATACCGTTATATACTTGGTGCCCTTGAGAATAATATATTTATTTTATTGCTCTTTCATCGCATCAGACCCGATTGTTCTCGTTAATTTCAATATAAACACACCTAATAATGATGTATGGCACACAACATTAAATACCTCATTTATATTTTAGGCAATAATGCTTGTTCAGCCTGCCATCATATACGAAATTATCAGAAACCCGGTCATAACGCAGTAATGCTAACTTAATTTTCTAAGTTACAGATAATATTAAACGTAATGTTAAAACGTGCATTGGGTTTCTTTAATGAAAACACTGGTCGTATGCTTGTATTTCAGCATGATTTATCAATGGAGTAGAAATTTGACGACGATCCCTTAGTCTTACGGTACCGGGCGAAAGCGAGTAATATGCTCAGTGTGGTTAGTGTGGGAGACGAGCCCTGACACTGCTTCTCGGGACTAAGGCAGGACAGCGGACTACACTGTACCATTCCCTCCTTGATTGCGGGCAATGAAATTTACAGATTGAAATTGGGGGAGGAATAATATATAAAATGACGGTGGACTTTGAAGAATGTATCAAAGATTCTCCCAGATTCAGGTAAGAACGGCACTTTGAAATAATATGGGTAACTACAGCTGAGAATCTCTTGTTGAATTCTTCCATATTTCCAGCCATGCGGATTCACAGCAAATAAAGCAGATATACGTTTAGATTGTACTATATAAATAATGTTCGTGTAGAGTGTGTGTGTATCAAAATTTGATTTGCAAAATCATTACAAATCAGGGCACATAAACGGCTTCAATATTATTCATGACATCTACATATCCAGCCGGTATGATGCGTTTGCCTATATACAAACACGAACATAAGACAACGTGAACGATCAGGCTTGTTATACACCAATGCTTAAAAAAATTGGAGCCAGGAGTGAATGAATGAACACAGAGAACGGCATGGACATTTCACGGCCATTAGAGAAACTCAGTATAGATTCCGGCTAATTAGATACCACGTTGAATTACAACCAAGGGCTCCCGACGACCTTAATTAGTGTAAGTGAAGACAATTACATATAAATTTATGGTCCATTCGAGTGTCATTTGTCAGCCAAATGTTTCCAAAAACCAGTACTTCCACTGGCTTATACGCGGGATAATTACAAGTAATTTGATCAAATGTTCTTTATTACGGTTACTTGTAAAAGTAATCGCTGTGCAGAAAACACAAGGGTTAAAGTGGTCCCGTTTCCCATTTTCTGAAAGCAGGCATGAAAAAGTACTTCAGATCGCATTCATTGTCAATAGTGAAAGGAGAAGGACATAATGGAAAAAGAAATCTAGCTTCTGATCTTAACATTTCGGCACGATCGCGTTCAAAACTCACTTTAAAACGGGAGATTGCGTTTGATTGGACCGGCTGCATTCGCATGGGTGAAACACCATTACAGGAATATATATATATATACTTTCCACTGAAATAGATTTTATTAGCCGGAGCCCAAGGAGGGGGCTTGGCAGAAGGAGAAAAAATGTTGCACCGCATAGTTTCATGCTAAAATGTCAGCCTTGTCGTGCAATGAGCGCTCTGGGTCATTCCCTGCTTAAAAATTAAAGCACGGTGCATCTTATTTGCCGATGTGTGAGTGATATTTTGGACGATTTTCTTAGCAGGGGCTAACTGATTAGCTCTAATTAATGCGATAACGCGGTACCAGCGCACATGCTGGTCGGATGAATGATCAGGGATGCCCCCTCATTTTTTAAGCCATATCAGCTGTTTGTCATTTAGAAATAATTAATTAATTCTAACGTTAATTTAACAATTAATCTAACGTTATAGCTAACTGACCTATAGTGTTCTGAAAATCGTACACATGATTGTAATGCACAGAGATTTCTTTTGCATTCAGAATTCCTCTCCGCGTTAGAAGAGAGACCATCTACCTACTTATTTTATGGCCTTAAGAACAACGTAACATTTAATATCTTATTACAAACATGATGGTAAATCCTATATGCAACATGGGCGGTTGCTCAGGGTACCAGCTTCTCATGGGGCACTGACGGGGGCGCAGCGGTGCTGTTCGCCTGGGGCGCCACCTTGGCCGGGACTGGTACTGTTAACAAGGTTAACATATATGAGTCCCAGAACCTTAAAATTATGAGGCAACTGTGCTAACCACTGTGCAGTCCTGATTTTGGTTTATTGACGTCGTCAATATTGCTGATATTTTTGTAAGGGTGAATAATCATGTTTCCACATTTTTTTAGTTCAGTACTGTATGTTTCAGTCTACTTACAATTGTACCACAACTTTCCATCTCTCTAAGCTGTGGAACCCTGCCACTTCTCTAATTCATTAAAACAAAAGACAGTCTGAGTCCTATTGTAGACTGGCATCAGTGTTTTAAAAATACCATCTACATTTAGGCTATATAAAAAAACACTCACATTATTTGTGCCCTACAATTCAGTCTAATCGTACTATCATGGCTATGCTTTTCTTTGCAAAAATTTCCGAGAGCATAATGTCATGCAATACGAATGACAAACCCAGAATGGATGCTAACACTCTCGGAACATAACAGTGATTGTTTGCTCCTGAATCATTTAAGATGATTTACTTTTACTTAACAGACATTTTCATTGAACGCTACGTACAGCTGATAGAGCAGGATGAACTGGTCCCCGAAGCAGTTGGGGTTAAGCGCATCGCTCAAGGGCCAAATGATGAAATCACTCTGCCAATTTGGGGATTTGAACTGATGACCTTCCGATCCTGGGTATAGAGTCCAAACCTGCCGAACCTCGATTTTATTTTGTCAGCTCAGAACAGTGCTGATTGCACCCAATGCGGAATGTGTATTTCTTGGAATATTTTGTGCCAATTTCTGGGAGGAAACTGGGTGTTATGCCAAAATTTGTATGTTTATGTAAATGCACGCATTCTCAACCCTTTCTCCGACAGAAATTGAGGGTCCACCATGTGTCATGAAGCTGATTTTTGCCAGGTCATGCCCTGGCAATGGACAGGTGACAGTTGTTGTGTGGATGATTTGCTACAGGGTAGATCAGTATGTTTCATTATCAGAATGGAGTTGAGGTCAAAGGCTTCTTAAAAGAACCTTAATACAATAAAGGATGACTTCCCACATCATGGGAGCCTACTGGAAATAACTCAGCAAAGTGTGTTTCTGTGGCTCGTACAATGAAATTAAAGTCTCAGACTGCATATGCTTCTTGATACCAGGCTGTTGACTCACTTGCATTAGACAGTTAGTGCTTTAGAAAAGTAAATTGTGAGACTGTGTTTGAGAAGGAACAGAACATGCATACCTTGAAGAGTGGTGTGCTCAATGCCCCCCTCCCAAAAAAAGAAAAAAAAACTTCTGACAAACAGAGCCTGGGAAAGATTTATTCAAAGAGCTTTTTTGTGAGAAATTGTGAAGATGGAATGGGACATTTGTTGGGTACTTTAGGGAAGGTTAGAGGTCATAACCTTCCAGGGAATTCCAGGAAATTCTCCCTTGCAGGGAGCTTCAATAGATACTATACAGTTCTTTTTTTCCCCACAATAGCAATGGTGAATTTTCATTTTCAGTTTTGTACACAAGGCTATTTTTAATACAATTTTTGATTGTTATTATACTATTGCCTGTACATTTTACAGAATGGTCTCCTGAAGCAAAGGCAGTGCTTTTATGGGTTGGTACGCTTTTGATTTACTGCAGTATTGACATTGGAGAAACATTCTTTCCATTTTGCATCTGTGCTTTATTAACAAGACACTTGGAATAGTGCTATGAAGCAGCACTACCTCATGACCCTTAACATGTGCGCTGTATCGGGGGTTAGGAAAACAAGGCAGGCATTTCCCGGACACATTTCCATTTTCCTCGCATCGGCTCCCACACTCTCCACCGCCTCCCCAGACTCATCATCCACGTCCATTGTGTGTCCGCCACCGCCCCACAGAGGGGTGTTGCACATACCGACTTGCCGTCAAATCAAAGACTTCCAGACTTGGCGGTGGTTCCATAATGACCGCCATCTGGGCTCGTGAGTCAGATCACAGGAAGTGGCGAGTCAAGGGTTTTCTAAAGGAACTTTCTCTTGTGCTTATGTGGAAACAGCCAGACCTGGGATCTGAAGTGGAACTTGCTCGACTGTTAATGTATACAGTACCAGCATCCTGGAATGTTTACATTCGATAATTTTCCACACATTTTTATTTCATAATGTGTATTTTTTATTTGGAGGATTGTGTATCTCTTTATCATTGTTATTTTCAGTTTTTGCCTTAAATAATATTAATATTACCTACTTGATTGCCAGATAAGCACCATGAAAAGAAAGCAATATTTGCACAGATCTATTTTATTTCTGTGTACGATTCTCATTAGTCTTCCTACAAACTGCTGACATACTGCTGACAAACTGCAAATAACTACAAAAGGAATAAGCAAATCCAAGACACCAGCTAATGGAGTAAATTAGGCATTTTGCTTTGATGACTGTGAGGTATATGTCCTTAAATAGGATCAAACACATGTTTCAAATTCTGTTATGTTGTTTGGAAGCTGTCATTTCATTGCGATGAAACCAGAATCAATGAAACCAGAGTCTTTCTTGCCACTTCCTGCCAATTTCTGTTGGCACAGCTTGCTACTGTTGGAGACACAACAACAATAGAATACTAACTATTAGGATTTAATGCAGACAGGTAGTAAATACAAGATACCCAACAGAGAGGAGTAAATGCAAGGGATGTGATGCATGCAGTGGTTTGTGCAAATTCAAGTAGTGCAGTGCAGAAAGTTTCCATAGATACTATAAAGAATAAAGACAACGTGCATGTATATGAATAGTCCAGCCCACAACAGGACAGCCGGTCTTTCAGGTTAATGAATATTAACAGACTAGAGGAACAGAGAAACAGTGCTGTTTTGCAGCTCAAATCACCTATGTCCAATTCTCACTTGAGGGATATTTGTTTTCTGCTCCGCCACTTACAGTTGCCTGTACCAGTAAATTTACCCAGACTTCCCTACCTCCTGGCAGGCAGCTTTGTCACCTTGTCAGGCTCTTCACGGTCACCGACACTCTCTGACAGACCACGATACCTTCCAACTCCTGCAAAGCCATTAGCTCAAGGCGCAGCAATCGACTGCTAGTTAAACCGTCGGTTCTTTCCTTAGTGGGAACGTGGCGTTCTTTCCCGTGCATAACAGCTTTGGCTTTTGTCCTGGGAATACCTCCAACTGTCAGGCGCATGGGCCCAGCTGAATGGCGTCAGCAGGCCGATGTTTGTGTTTGTTGAAAAGCAATCTGCGGCCTCCAGTCGGCGATCTGGCCGACGCCTGGCTTCAGAGCGACCACCCACCCCCACCCACTGATTTCCAGCAGCCAGCTGTATTGTCGGAAACATTAAACAAGTGACTTGATTGTGCCGAGCCAATGCCTCGGTGACTCTGTGTCGGACCTGCCTCTACCTTCAGCGGGAGGAGCCTGCTAGATATCAATTGCATGAATAAGATCCCCAAGATTATTGTTTATTCTGCAACCTTACTTCAGATGAAAGCTGTCAAAGATAGATGGGTGGATGAATTGGTAAATGGGTGAAGGGACAGCTGACTTTACCACTGGATTCTGAGTCTGCTGCAAAGTCAGTCTTCAGTGCTTTGCTAATTAATATTAATTAGTAGAACAAAGACTTGGAACTCAGCTTCAGTCTAATAAACCCTGAGTTGAAAACAAAATGTGCATATTAGTAATGATATCGTGTCTGCCGTGAGTCAAACCGAACACCCTCCCTCGTTGTTAGACGGGGAGGAAGCAGTCAGGCTGGTTGGTGAGGTCCCTCAGGCAGCCTCTGCATGATGCACTCACAGGTCTGGCACGGTGTGCTTTTCTGTGTACTTTCCATGGTTACGGAAAAGCAGGCCCTCTTCCCCACTCTTGGAAGACGTGAGTTCGTGACCTGCGAGGCTCGACATCTGTATTTGAAGAATGGCCCTTCTTGATTGTCACACCGGAATTCCAGTGTTTATGTTACAGCTACGCTGGCCACATGTTTTATAAGGACCACATATTAAGTTTCTCCTGTTTTGCTCCCATGACATGCAGTTAAGGCCAAATGCTTGTGAAACACATGCTTTGCATTGTCTTGTTTGCATCTGTCAAGCAGAATGTACCATTTAATTTATGTGGGGTGCGTGAAAAGTACCTTATTTGTTGAAATTGCATGGTCCCTTCTCTTTTTCAATGGAATGATTATGTATCTTTACAATACCCTTTCACCTTTTTATCCTGCTACAGCTGTGGAAAGTTTGGGGCTCTGGCCTTGGACTGCACCATCAGCACTATAAAACTCATGCACAGTACTCCCCTCTGCCTGACTCATAAACCCTGCACTGAGCTGTCACTTAGCGCCATCAGTCATGCAGTAGTCGCAGCCCACTCTGCGCACATAGGTGTTTGATGGTCTTTGGGTCTTTTTCCCTGCAGATTTCTCAAGCAATGCATGCTGTGTGTCGCCAGCCACTGATGGATTCATATGGGCTTGTCATTGTTACAGTTTACATAATGCCGTTGGAATGTTCCGGGTGAAAAGTCATTACGGCTTAAGAAACCTAAGCTTATGTATGGATGGAAACAATAGCAAGCTGAATCACTGTAATGATGCATTGGCATAGCATAGAATGGCTTCCCTTAAGATGGGCAAATGAAACATTTCATATTATGATATTAGAATTAGAACATATGCACCAAGGAGAAAAAAGCCTTTAGCTTTTTTGGTGTTTGCGGAAAGCATTGTGGGGGAAACGGCTGCGATTCTATTGTAATCAGGCTCAGTATTGGCCTGAAATGGATGTCCTCCCTGAAATTCCCATAAGGGTAATTCAGTAACTCATAGTACAGCCGCAGCAGCTTCAAGCCCACAATGGCCCTGTAATGACCTGTCTGTTGTGTCCTACTATTACAGGTGAATTACAAGCTGTAAATTCCTAGTGCTGGGCCATTGGTTCAGATGTATGATCCGAACAGCTGATAGACGTCAAAAGGCCTCTAATTATAAAGTCCGTATGACAAGCAAAAGTGTAGCTTTTTTAAAATCATAATGATGTTGTGCATCTCGGAAATGAATTTTGTTTTATTTATGTTATCATAGCAGTATGCTTCAGCGCAAGATTTTTGAAAGTAAAACACGGAATTTGCATATTTTATCTAAATACCAGTTGAATATAGATCTTTTGTGCTCAGTGTTTTTTTTTTTTTGTATTATTTGCATGCAGGAAACTCTCGTTGATATGGTCACACAAAAACAGAGTATGTGAAACAAAGCATAAAAATATATAATGATACCTCTTCTAGGAAATAACTGGATGTGAACATCCCCATGTTGAAGTCTGGCCCTTGGTTCCAGGCCTTGTTTTCAGTTTTCCCAGGTAGTTATTTTAATAATTACTGATTCTGATTGGCTGGAGGCTTCACACCTGACTCAAGGGTAAAGAAGGCTGGAATTGGCAATGCTTGGTCCTTAGGGACCATGATTTAGATAGCTTTGCCCTACAATATTCAAGCAGGGTTATTTTAGCATTTAATATAATTTAATAATCAAATGATTTGCTGTACGATCTTCCCACATAGAGCCCATTATTCTGACGTTAAGTAGCCTAGTGCTGGATCTCCATTAATGCTGAAAGTGGAAGTCTGGCAAAATATTTTCCATTCTCCATAAAAGATGACAGGCTATGGATTTCCACTGCCACTGGGTACTACAGGAAGCAAATATTTTATGTTCAGATTATGAATAAAGTCACATCTTCCTACTAATGGTGATATATGTTTCCAAATTAATGTCCCTCCCTCTCTGTATAGTTCATTTACAGTGCCCAAGCAAACTGCTAAATGTAGGCGACACCGTGTTGAATTATGGCTTGCCTGTGCCTACCACTGAGGACACTGAGGTCAAGCCCTCTGTATTTTTTTGTGCAGCTCAAATAACCACAATCCATTACAGGGCACACCTAGGTAGGGCTATGACTTGACCTTGGTATTTAAAAAATCCTGGCTTGGGATTCTAGATTGCCATTTAGTGCACATTCTTCTTAACACTGGTGCTGATTTGTCCAGTCCAGAGTTGGGTTGTTCAGGTCCAGAAAGTAAAAGTCCAGACCCGGATTTTGTTTCAGCTTGAGTTACCCAGTCTCACCTAGGCTTGTAATATTTCCCCATTTTTACCCTAATGTGAGTTTTGTAGACTCAGTGCTTGTCCGAGGTACCCATCATCACTGTGTCTTAGACTGCACTATCGTGGTGAATGTATCCACACTTGGAAATGTAAATGTTTCTGATGCAATGCAGGCTAGGGGCAGTGTTTATTTTGCATACTCTGGCCATACATGCTAACTAGCATCCCTTCACCTTCAATGTCAGTGAGTCCTACCCTAGTACGACAAAGGACAGGACACTTTTCTATGGACTCCTAACCCTATTGTTATGTTGGAAGTAAATAGATCTGTGTTTTTCTAATAAAGGAAGTGAATGTATAGTTACCTCATAGTATGTCTTTATGATTGCTGAGTAAAAACACTGACCTTCCTCAGGGAATATGAATTTAGTGTGACTTACAATCAATTTGGAAGGGCAGCAATGAAATATAAAAACTGCATGAAAGTTGTATTACTTGGATTAGACAGTTACTGTACTGTATGCTTCACGTGTATCTCATCCTTGGTGGGCATCCAATTATATGAATGTTTACTTGACACTCAAGCAAGGCTGACTTAACAGGTTAACGGTGAATAGTAAAGAAGCATATTTGCATAAGCAGGATTTATGGCATGTCCCTTGCAGGATTTATGGTTCCCTCTGTGACTGAATGTTCTACTTTTGTGGTTCCAAGCAGAGTGCGAGTGATTTGTCGGCTTGTTGATCAGTGTGCCAATAGCGGTAATATGGGGCATGTTGATCCCACCCGTCTCGGACTTACTGACATGACCCCTGGCTCACGCCACTCTGTGACTCTGCGTCTTCCTCAGTCTGCTTGCAGAATACACCCATTGTTAGTGGAAGCCTTGTGTTTGGCTGGGGCCAAGATACTGGGGCCTTTCATCCACGAGGGCTTAGCCTTGGGCAAGTTCAGTGCGTTTCTACGTACTGTACCTCATACTCAATAGGGCAGCTGCAGGGAGAAGCATGAGGACTTCAGAGGGAGTCATGATTGGAGGGAAGAATCAGGAAGTGACGGTGGGGACTTGTGCCTTGTCTTGTGCTCTAATGTTTGTGGCTGGTAAACGGCCTGTACTTATGTTTAGTCTGTTTTTGTCTGAATGATGATGAGGTCAGCGTCCCGTGACCCTCTTGAGTTGAACAAACATCCCATGTAAGGCACAGAGCACCTTCCATGTTCTGTGAGAATCTTCTAGAGACCCTGAGCAGCAACTATTCATCCCAAAAGCAGTAGTTAGGGTCCTTTCCTCAAGAGCTCATTGCTTTCTCCTGTAGAAATTTGAGGTATTTTCAAAATGTAATTTTTCTTTGGTCTGTGGTATATCATTTAATAAAAGTCAATCAATGAGACCTAAACACTTATCAACAATGAGAATATATACTTTTTAATTCAACAATCTGTAGTATTCAGGCTTTAGATTTATACTGGGGAGGGGGCTTTTATTTTTGGCATTTATGGCGAGTGTGCAAGGATTATTCTTAATGTTTTGTATTGGACACAGCGCTAGTGCTGAAGAGGATCTTTGGAGCCCTAACAACCAATGCAAAATATTTCGTGCTACATGTGAACTATCTTAGGGCTATATAATTTACTGGCCAAAAGGATCCTATTTCAGATGGAAATGGAAACAAACATGATGATGGTATTTCTATGGACAGTACGCCCTTTTATTGCCTGTGCTGGGTTAAGTGTAACAAAGCTCTCTGTGGATGTAGACATCTTCTATCCATCCATCATTTTGGGCTCCAAGATTACTTCTGCTCATTAAGATCTATCATACCTACATTTTGCATCGGTGGTTTTGAATGAATAGCTTGACTATTACAATCAGTGAAAGTGTTGTTCGTTTCTTTATAGCTTTGATTGAAATACTAGATTATATGTGATACAAAAGGTAGTCTGCTTCATCCCAGTTCTAACTTTAAAGATGTCATCTCAAAACCAGTTCCTCAAGTATATGTGTATTATGTTTATGGAGGTTAAACTTAATTCCTGAGGAAATTGCTTGACGACTTCTGTCATCACTACTATTTCAAGAAGATTCTTTGCTTTGCCCAGTGTTTTTGAAAATCAATCACATAAAATTAGTTCAATTAGTTCACACTTAAAAAATCCAAACACAAAAACATGTAATACCCCCAGGTATGTAGCATTTAATTAGCTTAATGTACATTTTTTGTCTGTTAGCCAAATGTCAGTCATTGCGGTGATGGAGATCCAACAGTAAGCATGAAGAGGCACAGAGGAATGTATGCTTGCCTGCATGATGGAGATGGTCCTCTTTTCAATTCATGTGTCGTGTATTGGGCACCTCATTTGTATCTCTTTGAGAACATCTAACCCCATGGTATGTGGCCCAAAATGCATACTGTCAAATCGAACTTGAATTTTGCAGTATTTTTGTTTTTATGTTCTGTCAGAACTTTCTTGTTTCCTAACTTCTGCCAGCACCTCAAGACTCATGCTGGACATCAAAGATGAATCGATGCACAAGTTTTCAACAGTGTCAGGAAAGTTTTGATGGTATTTTTAAGAGGAAAACTTGATTCTCCTGGGCAAGATTTAGGATGATGCCAGAAATTACTCTCGACCATGGAAACTTGGTCGTGAGACAAACATTTGCACAGCATCTGCCTGAGCAGGTCTTGTTGAGCGCTATATTGACAGGTGCTAATGGCGATTATGTAGGCAGGATACAGTTAAAAAAAAAAAAACTGCATTTTCCGACCATTTCTGACCAGGGATTAGTTTAGTTAAGTTTATCTGGTCTTAGATCACATTGTGTGTCATCATAAGACCAGTTGGCCTTCCATTCGCAAAATCTGCACTCAGGGCTGGCATCTTCCCTTCTGTAATTGCTTCAGGAAGGCTGCTATATTTTAAACCTGCACGCAAAGCTATCTTTTTTTGTTTTAGTTGATGCGTCTGGATGGAGGCATGGTGCTTTTTGCCAGGAGTAACTGCGAAACATACAAAGGGCGGCCTTGCGATCTAGGCCAGTCTTCAGAGTGGTGCTTCCCCTCAAGTGCGTTACTTTTTGAAAATTTCCATGGACAAGCAAGGAAGTGAGTGAATCGTGAGAAGGAATGCGTGACTGCAGGGGCCCAGTGAAGCTTCTCAGAGGGGAATCTCAGCATGTTCATGCTACAAGTGCTGCTCACCCCCTCAAATTTGCTTTTGGATCCTAAATTTGCATCTAATATGCAGGACGCTGCTGAAAGACGATATAATCTAATATATAGGGATTAATGATGTTGAAATGGCTTGCTTTTGATGTGGATTGGCATGCATTTTTATCCATTTTTATCTTAAAATCGACATCTGACATAAAAGGAATTTTTCCAATGTTCTTGTATAAAAATAATAAATGAGTAAATCTGATGATTGACTGTTTGAAGTAAAGAGTTTAATGGTAATTAATTGTTGTTTTATGATAACCTGGTCATTGTTTTTTCTTCTGTGTCAAATGCAATAATGTGGAATAGCTTACAGTTTCAGTTGTGTAATTCACCGACAACAATTAGATTATGACTCAGTACATCAGTGAAAACTGTAGACTGGCTTGACCTGCATTGCAGTTTGTCAGCTGATTCCGCTGTAATCCCTAGCCTGTATTTCCTTTATTATCTACCCCGCAGTTATGATCTATTTTAAAAAGGGAGTGTGTGATGTGATTCATGGACATGTTTATCAGAACCTGGCTGCCTCAAATGCACATTTCATCCTCAAAGTTGGCGTACCTTGTGGGTCTGCAGTACATCCCTGCAGTGATTGGGATGCATTCAGTGAATGGTGCATGGCATCCCAAAACAGGCACAGGTACAGTTATGCTCAATTTTGCGTGACTAACAATAATAACACGGTAACGGAGCGGAACGGAAGCAGTCGGCTTATGACGCAGGTCCTGGTCTTGTAGGACTGAGGATCAGTCAGATGACAGTCACATTACAGCCCTTGGAACTTAATAAAGTGGTTCTTGTGCCACCATAGTGGATTTCTGCAGGATTTTATTAGAGTGACTCATTAAACATTCAGCGTCATCGAAGTTCTTTCCAATTTTTATTCTCATTCATTTTCATGTCAAATTAATATAGCAAGTCAATCTGTTAGCATATGGAGGTTTGCCTTTTTCTATAGTCAGATTAGAATAAGGGAGTTCTGCTTATACTTCAGGGATATACTGATGGAAAAACATATAAGATTTTGAGTTGTATATTAGTTGGATGTATAGTACCAGTTTACCGCATCCGTTTTTCTTTAGAACAGTGACGTGCGATATTCTACTGGAGACGTTCTTCCTTTAGCACTAATTACATTGTCTGTCGCGCCAGGAGACTTGTGGCTAATTCATGAAGTTCAAAATAGGACGGCCACTGCAAACTGAGCTATAACAAACAACTGAAGAAGAGTATGAATCTGCTTCTTTAGAAAGAAGCTAAATGAAGCTTCCTTTTCTTGCCATATTGATTTATTTTGGTTTGACACATTTTTGCCTGCTCACATTTTGTTTTGTTATTTTGGCTTGCAAAAACCCAGTCATGATTTTCCCACTTTTCAGCTGCTGTGAATAAAGGAGCAACTGACTAAGGCTCCTTTAACCAGGTGACAGCCGCATGGAAAGATTCTCAGACTCCAGTATGGAGAAGAGAGTTTTTAAATTTAGTCTGTGGAATTGTGCTGTTCTCATTGGAATCTTTTGTTCTGGAGATTGTTTAAATGAATGCCTCTGAAATGTGGCAAGGCCAACCACACTGCTAGAGTGTCCCCAAATGAGGATTAGCGTTATCCGTGTTGTACAAGCCTGACCTGCAGAAGAGAGAGTTCACTGGATCGTGGAGGGTCTGAGCGTTCGTTATGGCTTTTCAAATCGCCTCTAATCCAATTGCTATATATAGTTCAACTAATACCCTCAAGTGGAATCAGCCCACCAACCACAAACTATATGATTTACTGTAGCTAGATTTAAAGAGTTTATCTCTGCTTTATCTCTGTCCTCTTTACTCTCCGGTGGACATCCTGGCTTGGTGCTGGCCTCCTCAACAAGCCCCATGCCTCTATTCCACACCCAAGGACCTGGCAGATGATGACATTTCCTTTTTTCACTTGTCAAAGGCTTGGTCACGCGCTGTACTGAGATGTCTCACCCAAGTGCAGCAGAGCTTTCTCAGGTTATCTGACTCTGTGTGGAGAAAGTGGCTTTGAAAAAGCCGTTGCTGCTGTCATAGATGCGCAGTCAAAGCCTGTGACTAAGATTCCATCTGGTGGTGATTTGTATGGTTAGGAGGAGTGAGCTCTCATCAGCGTTACTCACTGATACTAATATCTGGGGCTTTATGCTTGGGCCTCAGATTTCCCCTTGACAGTCTGTCAAGGCAATTTACCAATACTACCTTTTACCAATAGTCTTTCTGAACACTTGTATATTCATTTTGCTGTTGTCTGCAATTCTTGCTTAAAAGCACCTTCAGCTGATATGTGATTACTGCGTGTCTTAAATAGGCCCATTGTGTCTATGGATATTGTACTTCCATTTTGTAGTCAAATTTTAGCATTTTCAGGAATAAGCTGTTGAATAATTATTGGTTGGATGAATTTCGGCATTTAAAATGGTTATAATGCAATGCAGCAGTCATTTTTATAGTTATTTATTACATGGTTGGGTTCATAATCTCTGTTGGTTGATTAATGCACTTGTACTGACTGTAAATTGCTATAGAGAGATGTATCTGCTAAATAAAGGGAGTGCCCTAAAGAAGGCATGAATATTTTTCCTTGAAAGGATGTTGCAAAAAAGTGGAAGCAGTGCTTGAACTGTGCCTGGGGAAGGTATTCCAGTTCCTGTATTTCTTAGCATAAGCATGGAATATATTTATTACAACAGGTCCTTGCGTGATTGGTGAGTTTAACTCAACAGTCGACTTCCTTTTCTTAATGTTCTGCAGCAGGACATAACTGGAAAGTCTTGGTGTGGGAGCTTGCATAGCCCTACAGTGGATATCGTTGCTGGAACAGATATTCAGCTCAGATGACTTATAAGTTATGAGTAACAGATTGAGATGTTGGTGCTCCGAGAACCGCAGAGGAACGTGCTGTACATATCAAAACCGTGAGCCTGAGTGTGTCCCTGAGTGATTAGGTCCAAGCTCTTAAGAATATTGATGCTGGCCTCGTGGAGCTTTTGCAGGTATTAGGTAACTGGCCAAACCACTGGCGCTTTAGAGACTACAGTCCATAACATGTCACTCCTGGGCTTCTGTGAAAGAGGAATTGACAGGCTTTAGAGCAGGACCATTGACAGCTGTTCAGATTGCATTCACGGACTGTATGTCTTCCTTTGTTAAAGGATGTCATTCTCCCTGGGGACAGTGCTGTGTCTTTATGCAGGGCAATCTGAGAGCTGCGGTCATCCGGTCCAGTTTTCCATTGTTGTATCTCACAAAGGGGTTTGTAGTTATAGTCAAAAACCTTCTACCTCCCATTCCACTTCCCTGGACCCCAGGCGTGTCATGCTTGTCTACCTAGGGGTCACGGCGGGTGTAGATATGACTGGAGCCACTTCTCCCAGAATGTGTACATGCATACTGGTGTCTTATGCTGGATCACATGTGCAGCCCAGTCACGGCATCTGGTTCTGATTTGGCCCGCGGCCCCCGCGGCGGGCGGGGGGGGGGCCGGGGGG
>JABFDZ020000109.1:21969552-21980178 GCA_019775955.2 Pollimyrus isidori | reverse complement strand
CCTGTGATCGTGGCCTCCTGTCCGGTTTGAGCTATTGCGTATGAAGAGGTGTTTCGGGTTTGAAATGGACTCACGCTTGTATAATATTAATGAGGACTGAAGGCAAAGAGCCTTCAGCTTAATGGGATTGTGAGTTCATAGCCTGCTATGAAAAGGTATGCATAGAGAGAAGCAGATGGTCACTGACAAAAGTTTCTACATGGTGAAGATGACCCTGAGATCCTACTCAGTATATCCATCTCTGGAATTCTTCAGATTAGACATAGAAATACAATATTCACATAAAACAACGGTGTAGTGTGCAAATAACAATAGAAAACTGAAAGACAGTGACAAGTGTGGTGATGAAGCAGTTAATAAAAGGTTGCAACTACTGCTGATCTGCTGATAAGTACATAACCTCTGTTATATATCTTAATGTATGTTTGTTGGATCCTTGACTGTTCCAGCTGGAACCGCATTGCTGGCAGGTCTTGATGATGTCTTTTGCTGTCAGCTGCCCCTCTGGTTTACAGAGTCCAATGAGGCAAGACTGACATTATACCACCCCAGCCTGCCCTTCTTTGCATGCAGCTTCTCCATTCTCACTTCCCCTGCGCCCGTAGGGATCTGCTGCACCGCCAGCCGGAAACGCCCTCCAGGCTGTGGGCCAGTTGAAGAGGAAAACCACTTGGACGTATCATTTATCTAGGAAGCAAAAAGTGTCCTGTCTACACTTTCAGCCCTAACCCTCAGTTTCCTTTTACGTTATATGCTGAGATACTTAGTGGATTCTGCACAGGAACTGAACGTCGCAGCTCGGTTTCCTTGTCGTAATAGATAATCCCCACAAGGTAACCATGGACGGGTAGGGAGACGCTATTGTGTATGGCTCTCTCCTTTTTGCCAGTCTCTACTAACCTCCTGCGGAATCACTGACGAGAACTGCCAAGCTCAGTTTCCCCATAACGGGAAGGAGCAAAGAAAAGTCACATGATGTCAGGAATGCTGTACTGGGTCAGCGGGACACAGGAAGCACCTGGGAGTCACAAAAGTCTCTCGCTGGCTTCTGCTTGTTATCTCTTGCTGAGTTTTGCTGAAGTCCGCATTGCACTGTTCACATCGCAGGCAAAGAGGAATGCCTAGTTTGAAAAAGAACTGGGCTTAAATCTCATTAGAAATAGTGTCTATGTCCTCCTGAATAAGTTAGTGTAACAGTTCCCATAATATCATAGATTTGCACTAATACTAGATAGAATGGCTGGTGTTTTTCTCTTAGGACGTACACCCGAACCCCAGTTCCTGAACTTTTACCCCCTTGCAGCCTCTTCTCTGACCTGATCCTTGCTCTGTGCCCTGCGTATTTTGTCAAACAGCTGACACATTCGTTTTCCTCCTTCTTTACAGATTCTGTGAATGTAATTCCCACCATCGTGGACAAATAACTTCTGCTCTCCTCCATTAGTGTGCCATGTTGTGTGGTTCTCTTTGCACGGCTTTTAGGCTGATTTAAGGTTTGGGTTTAATGGTGGGAAACAAAGGACAGGACAACCAGGGCTGTAATGATTAAGTCACCAACAAGTCACCAAATAGTCTCGGGATGAGTATAGGGTGTGACCAGTTGCTGCAACACATGTTTCATATAAATGACTTTACAAACATCAGTATTTCTTCCTGCACAATTAGAAATATGAGAAAAACGAATCCCTTAAAGTAATTCTTAGTGATGATGAAAATGCTCTTATTTCCAACTACATCATTGGAGACAGGATGAATTATAGGATTTAAAGGTGGGAGGCATTAGAGGGACCAATGAGCTTTCAGCTGGGGACACCCCAAACACCCCCCCCCCCCTTGTATATGCCACTGATTGGAGAACTAAGAATAAAATACATGACATACGTTTGATATACCCTTGTGATCCTTGTCAGATAAGGGGGACCTCGGGGCGGTGTAGAATTATCACAGCTAGCTTAAGGAAATAGATGCACGTGTCTTTTGTTACTTTTCATCAGCCGTTTACTAAACCTGTAAGGCCCCCACATCCTCTCTGATCGGGGTAGCAGAGTCAGGCGTCCTACCATGACGAGAGCTGGGCACTGGGCCAGGGTCTGTCCATGCCTTCCTGCTCGGCTGCAGGGCGCTCAACAACGGCGCATTGTCTTCCCTAACTTTGGAAACCAAGCCTCGTGGTTTTCCTCGTTCTCCAGGTTCCCTCTTTATGCAATGAGCTCAGGTTGCTCTCTCTCTCCTTCTGCCTCCTCTCTTTGTATCTTCCTTGACATTTTTGCACATTTGAGTCACGCCGGACCACCCCGTGTTAATATAAACCGACCGCACCATCGGAGACAGTTCATATCCTGACCCCTAGCTCTCATTTTGCTTTTCGTATTCCCTCCCAGTGCCTCCATCCAGAAAAACAAATCCCCGCCACACCACTCAGAAATTCCTTACAGGAAACATTCCAAACTATCCCGTGAATTTCATCTGTTTCGCGGAAAATAAAACGGTAACCGTCACCTTTTGTCGTGAATAAAAAAAAATGTCTCTGACACAATGAATCTCTTTCTTAAGCCTGTAAATAAGCAAAAGTAAATTTGACATTACATGTGACACTATCAGTGTATCTGTTTTTGCTTGGGCTGAACGTTTGTACAAAACGGGTTTTTTTGTTGCCTTAATATCTCAATCAAACCACTCTATGATGTAGTGTTTCATGAAATCACTCAGTCCCATGAAGTCTCAACACTCCCTGCCACTTCTCCCATGTCACTTCTGATGTGTTTCTGTTGTCAGGTAAAAAGCACGAGGTGAACAGAAATGGCTCGGTCTTCCTCGCCTTTTGTCCAGCGGTAATGGGAGAAGGGAACCGAAAAGTTTGGTCTGAAACAGTCAAATCATGCCGAGTGTCATCGCTTCCCGTCCCATTCCGGCCTTTGTTGTGGTGAATAATGTGTGGCCAGTAGGTCCATTTCCCCTGGGGCTGCAGCCTAGTGGTCACGTCCCAGCAGGTACTGGGGCCATGTGCACTCATCTGGCTTGTTGTTTAACAAAGACACGTACTGCCTTAGGAAGTGGACTACATAAAGTCCATGGGAATTAGTCTCTGTCATCCATACATCTTTGAACAAAACGACCAAAACAGGGATTAACTGACTTCTGTAGATTGCCTGATTAGAAAAAAATTATACAAATTGTAGTGAAATTGTTTCTATAGTGTTTTTTTCTGCTATCTGAAGACAAATTATATATCCTTGATCGAGCAATCATTGACTCAGACAAGCCCTGGCAAATGAGACCATGATTTAGTTCTAATTGGGCATCTGTTGTTGCAAGTTATCCTCCCATTAACCAAACTGCACAAACAGAAGATTAGGATGCATGTGTAAAATCTGACCATTGCTTTTGCATTTTACTGAGCAGTGCATTGAGTGAAATGTTTTTTGTTTGAACATTCCCGTCCTACACCTTCATAGTGACCTTTGGCTTTCAACCTGCTGTAGGACACTTTAAAGTCTCCAGCAAAAACTCTATTAGCCTCTGGTCCTACCTCTACCTTTGTGTGACCTAGCAAGCTACGGTCCAGGTTTAATTTCCCTGACTTTATTGTTGTCCTTTCCAGAGAAAACCCACAATTATTTGAGACAGCAGGTAATATTAAGTAATGCAAGGTTTCCCTTCGTCTGTCTCTGCTGTGGAGGAACAGTAGAGAGTCTGCCATGTCCAAGCATAGAGCTGTGTTGTTTCCAAGCTACTCTGAAACTGAGAATCAAACCTTTTGCTTATGAGTGTATCAAGGAAACTCGAATGACTTGCTTATTGAAGGTACAGAATATAGATTGTTTTTGTTTTGTTTGTAATAGTGACATTGGTAAATGGCAACTGATCCATCCACACATATTCAAACGTGGCGTTGGGATGCCAGTCTTGTTTACAGTATGTGGCAGAGTTATGTCAAACCCACCTGATTTGGTGTGGTGGTCAAGTTGCTTAACTATGAAATCTACGTTGAGTTCAGTTGGTAGAACCATTTTTTGAAGCCTCCATTCTGTTTATTATTAGGCTATACGCATGACTAGCTTTTGCTTTCCTGAAGTTTTTCTTTCATGCGATTAAAGTTTACTTCAAATTGTTAGCTTGGATGAGCAGGAATTTGGATTTTTAGAGTCCAGGTTGTCTTTTGGACTGCTTTGTCATCGCAGGCAGGCCAGTAAGTTAGGGCTTTTGGCACCTTTGTGTTGAGGAAATAAATCTAAGTTACACTCACAATGCTTTCCTGCACCGGATTCATTCTTTGCTTTTGTTAGTCAGCCCTAGTTTTGTAGGAGTGACGTGTCTAGACTATGAACACTTTGTTTATGGTTTTATAAAAGAGAATTAATTCCCTGGAATTACAATAGTCACACATTTGAGCCACTGAAAACAGAAGAGTGACAGCAAAGGACATTCTATCGCTTGAACAACATTTGCAATCAAATATAATTTACAGTTTAAAAGTAGGAAAGTGAATCAAGCGACTACCAATCTGGTCTCTCTGCTGTGATCAGGGTGAACTCATGGTTGCTGGGAGTGATATGGTGGTCAGCAGATGCCAACGGTGACATGATGCTGACTTGGGACTTTAAATGTTTGTCCATTATGGGTCTGCAGGTGACTTCTTAGGGTCTGGACCACTCCTGACAATGAAACAATGTTACCCAGCCACACATGCTCCATTCCTAATACATTGCATTTGCTGTGTTTAGCAGGTGCCGTTACTCAAATTGACATGTATTTGAGTAAGGAGGGTCAGATGGTCCCCAGAGCAATTGGGGTTAAGGGTCTTACTGCAGGGCCTGATGGTGACATCACACTGGTGACCACGGGATTTGACCTGATGACCTTTTGAGCACAAGCACAGCATGTGAGCCTGCAACACCGCACACCAATTTGGAAGATAAGTTCCAAATGTCAGTCATTAGATTTAGAGCGCTCAGCCTCACCAGTGTTACATTAATGGCAATGTTAATAAACAGCCCTCTCCATATTTTCCAAAGTATCCAAATATGGATACTTTCCCTGTGACTTTGACCAAGATGAGCAGTTACACAATGGAGGGAGAGATAGTAGTGACACTGAATGGGGTAAGCAGTTACAGAAGATGGATGGATGGATGGATGGAATTACAATATTAGACATTTGAGGGAAAAATATGGTGGGAGAATACATCTCAATGTATAAATACCTGAAATACCTTAAAAAACGCCTATGTGAAAAGATAACATTTGCCCAAGCGAACATCAGTGTGAAAGATGTCCCTGCAGAAAGGCTTGGTATATATGTAAGAGATGTCCCAGCCTTGCACGTTTAGATGAATAGGGGGCACTTTCATGTGAGTTCTGCAAGGGAGCCCTCTTCAAAACTCAAAACAAGTGTTTAGTGTGTTTCAGCTGTTTGCGGCCCTACCGCCTCTAACCCTTCACTTGGAGCTTTTTGTACAATCCATTTTTAAGCAGCACACATCAATGGCCGACGCAGGACCACTTAAACATGCAGAAATGATTCCCATAAATCAGTAATGTCAGCTGTTTGCTAAACTTGGAGCCCACAGATGCTGGTTTATCATATGGTTTGCATTCTTTTCAGGGCGGGTAAAGGGTTAGTGGCCATGTTAATGTCATTACTTTGGTAACATAAAATCAGAGGACGTGGCTGACTGGAAGAACCAAAAATATGTAGGCAGAGCCTCTCATCCAAAGTCAGAGAGCCGCATTTGATAGGGCCAGTGCATATGCTGCAGTTTTTTTATGCCCAACAAATGATTTTAATGCTGTTTAATACTCTTATGGTGGGTTTGCGCAGCGGCTTCAGCCCCTGTGTCTGTGATTGAAAGGACAGCTGAATAGTCACATGTCTGTTGGGTCTTTAGCCCCACAGAATCAAAAATAAAGCATCGTCTCAATTTCTATTTTTTCATATCAGCTTGTTTTACCCAGGACCTAGTGGGCGAGTATGAGTTATATAACTACAGCTCAGGTTTGTCTTACATAAGGGGACTAGGGGTAGTTTGTGAGTCCTGGATAGATGCATCGGTCCTCTAATAGCAAATCCCTGGCTCTGCTTGGCTGTTTCTGCATGAACCCTCATCCTGCCAGACCCCCCTTGGGATGTGTCCTGCAAGTCTGTGGACGTGCAATATCGTGTCACTGTCCCTCGCCTGTTCGTTCACTTGTGGGGAAAGTTTAGCCTGCTGAGGATATATGATGCTCTTTTTTTTCTGCAGGGGTCCAGTCATTTCCAGGGGTAACTCTGGGGTTAGGTGAAGTCAGCCCTGTCCCTGAAGTGGCCAGTTGCTTTTGTTTCTTAGAGCCCCAGCTGAGAATAGCGTCTCTACACCTCTGATATCTCTACACCTCTGATATCTCTACACCTCTGATATCCCCGCAGTGCTGCTGCTCTGCTTCTCCTCATCTGTCTCTCGTTAGCGTGCTCTGCACAGTTAACATGAGACACATTGTGGAGTCTGCCGTCTTACTTTACCTCATTTCTCTGTCTCCCTTCATGTTGCGGCCACTCGTCCAGCTTTTCAGGCCCCCTGAGTGAGTCTGTACAGTTGCTGCAGTGCAGGGCTCATTTTTGGCCGAGTTGGACGTCGACTCCTGCAGAGATACCCTGGCTTTTTGAACAGATTATGTAGCACGAGCAAGGCCAAAGTAAACCGAGGCAAACCAGGACTGTTCTCAGAGAAAGAATTCTACATGATAACTGAGCAGTGAATTTCCCTTTTTAAAGCCTGTAAACACTGTGTCCTTGTGAGAAGCATCCGTTTGCTTCTCTATTGCTGCTGCAGTCACTTCCTCCCTTGAGCTTCACACTCTGGGGCAGGACAGGCAGTTTCCCACTGTGATTCGTAGGCACATGTTGCTTGACCCCCAAGGATGCCTAGCCTGCCTGCTAGTGGCCAGAATGAGGAAGGATGTCGTCACCGTGGCTACATAGACCTGGCTAGCATCCTTCCTAAAGGCTTCCTGCTAAAATTCCATGTGGACGCGATGAGAGCAGGAGTGCTGATAGTGTAATGCAAGGATACCCCATTTGAGCTTGGCTCTGCTAGTCTCCACCGAGCTGTTTGGGCTGCTGGAGAATCTCATCAGTACATGGGTGTGGCTTCTAGAACATTAACTTTACTGCCCAGGCATTTCGGCATGTTAAAAGGTCACGCCAACACTATCTGTGACCGTGTTTTGGGTGTAGTTAAGGGCATCACCCCCACCACAATCTATAACGAGTTGTTTTGTCTGCGTCTGGCCAAATTTAGGCACGTCTCATAACATCTCGACCAACATGGAAGACTCCACCCACACCATGCAGTGCAGTGTCCTCAGTGGTGGTGGTACCATCATCTAAAAAAATCTGCCCTCAGTTGTAGCTTAGTGGCTCACGGGTTAGTTTGCTAAAGAAAACCACGTCTCGGGTTAGAAATAGCATGCTTATTTTGTCCTTACAAACTTTACAAATTCAATGCGAACTGTTGTTATGTGTAGAATATAAAACAAAGGTACATATTCAAGAAGCTTTGTACCATTTGTGTTGGGTGCAGTGCCTCGGAGGCACTGGGACCAGGCTCTATGCTGGCACCGTGTTAAAAAATAAAAGGATGGTTTATTAGGTTTGAAAGCTATGGCTGAAAAAAGCTCTCTGTTCCCATCACTGTAGATAGGATACATGTGGCCTGACTAATGAAAGTGTTCTTTTTCAGTCCATGGGGTTTAAGTGGCTGATCGCAGGACTTGGAAGCAATGCTTTGAAACAGGCAACTCTGAGAGCTTTGTCTCTGGGCCGTTCTTCGGAAAATGCTCAATCCGAGCTGGTGGAGGCCCAAAAGAACGGCCCAGTGTACCATGGCTCCAGGATCCAGCTGTTAGTGAGGTAATCTGTTTTGATTTAAAAAAAAGGGGAAACAGTTTGTCGTGGAAGAGTAGTGCGTTAAGCGTAGTTCCTTGTGTTACAAAGCTTTTTTTTTTTAAAAGAGGTTCCTATATCTTAAAGAATTTCCTCATAGCTGTACTTCCATATCCTCTGATCTGATGGCAGTCAGCTATGGCTGGTTAGGATTTAGACACGTACAATTTGAACATCATAAACCTCCCCTTGGGCCATTGCTGTTTTTCTTCCGCTGGTTTAGGTCCATTTTCAGTTTAAGCGAGTGCGTTCTGACGATTAGCTTTCTCTGGATATCCCAGCACTAAGGCGCTCTGATTCCAAGCGGCTTGGGTCTGTTCATTTTTATTTTTTTATTTTTTTTCTTTTGTGAGGCGGGACCCAGAGGAAATGCCACAGATACAGGGTAATAGGCCAGTCAGAGCTGGGCATCAAAACAGCAGTCGCGCACCTTCTGGAGTCAGACAGGCAGGGGAAGAGACAGTGTTGATGCAGGCACGCGCTCCAGGCTGTGATGTCCAGGAGAGGGGCAGCGCCAGATACCTCCAGAGATGTATTGATTTTGGAAAGACATCAGCAAGCAGTCTGGGTGGATGAGAATGTCACGCCAAGCCAGACAAGAACCCCCCCCCCCCTCCAGAGTTAGGGTTATTTTCCTTTACTTTTCAAACTGCCTACTATGATTTTTTTTTTTTCTCTCTCTTAGTGAAATACAGTTTCTGTTTGGTCCCGTTCCCTTTGGCGGGGCCAAGAAGGAGATCGACAGCAGCCTGAACAGATGGTTCTAATAGGAAGCTGGAAATGGGCTGTGTGAGGAGCATCTAGCGAGCGGGAACCCGTCACACGCGCCACGCTCAAGTGCAGGTAAGAGCAAATAAACTGAGAGGGCCTCGAAAATTACGGCCGCTCGAGGAAGCCTGCACCCGGAACAGCGGTACAAATTCAGTCACATTACTTTCATTACTGGTCCGCAAAGGTCTGCAGACGACTACGCTAACAGGAAACAGACTGGCGGCGTGCGGAGTGCGGTGGCCACCGGAATGGTTTTAGTCTACAGCGATTCGTCTTTTTCCCCTGGTCCCGTGCCAAGCCGCCAACAGGAGAGCCCCTGCTTTTGTATAATGGACACGGGCGCAGATATCGATCTTGTTTACACGCCGACCCAAGCGACCGCGTGAAAGCGGTCAGTCAGATAGCGAGGTTCTGGTCCACATACAGATAGCGAGGTTCTGGGGTCCACAGACACGGCCGTTTCAAAAGCTCCAATGGGCGGGGAATCAGCGTTTCTCGACGTCGGACAAGCTGAGGCCTTTGATACTTCGCCTTTTAGCGGCCGCAGAGCAGGCGGAATCGAAGGGCGCATCAGCTGGGTGTCCCCGTGCCAGTCAAACGCCTGTCAGACCCAGTTAGTGCACTGGCATTTCCCCACAGAGCCACCTGCCTGCCTGACAGGCGCGTTAAGATGTCGGACGGATGTGTATCCTTCCCTTCTTCTACCAGCAGCAGGGGAAGAGAGAGCTTTCTGGTACGTGTGTAGGTGGAGATCGGTGACATCTTTGCTAATGGTGTCACCCCCCCCAGGGCCATCGGAGGGCTGCTGCACTGGCACTGCCAGACTTAATCAATACCCCCCGGCAGAACTTCCAGAATTTTTTGACCGGAATGGGAAAAAACAGCGGCTGCGTGTGGCTAGGTCGATGGGGAGCGTGTGAATTTAATTAGCTGTGCCGGTGAGATTCACTTTATTTATCAATCGACCAGAACGCTGCGGGGATTTCTGCATTCCCTGACTCCCAGACTCCGGAGCAAAGGAACTTGCTGTTTCCAGAAGCAGGTAACTGGCACTAGTGCGGCACTCGGGATACAGACGGTGGGACGTTCAACACGCAAAGCCGACAGCTGCGCAATATTTTCAGTACTAAGGAGTTTAATACAAACACACAAACGTTAACGAGGATGTGTGTGTCTTCAGAACCGCCTTCAAAGCGCGTGTGATGGCCTTCAGTGTGATAAACATGGGGGAGTGATAACAGAGAATGTAGTGTGTAATTTTTACCTACAGGTATATGACAAATAAAGCCGTGCAAGATAACACCAGTACATCACCAGTATATCACCAGTATAATCACCAGTTTTAGACAGGAATAAGGGACTGTGGCTGGATGGTTTTTTTTTCGGAGGCTGGGAAAAGTAAATATACCAGTTATTTGATTTACATCAGCGTTATTGCAATACTGTTCCTGGCAGACAGGGGGCATACTTTTCAACAAGTTCCTGCTCTGTGATTATAGCACACAGCAGAAAAGCATTCACCTTTTCTTGTGCCAGAGTGCAGTCACTGCGCTACAGAACAGTCTGGTGATTTACCGTGGCGCTGCGTTCAACATAGATCGCTTTTAAAGCAGCTTGAAGGTAGTTATGGGGGCCTTTTAAAAATGGCTCAATTTGCTAACAAAATAAGTCACCGATCCCTACATTGGGAGCCGGCCAGTAAGCAGACAGTAGTGATGTGTGGTTTGGTTGGGTTACGACTCTATACCCGTGCTCGGAAGGTTGCTGATTTAAATCCCACGGCTGGCAGGGTGATGTCACCATTGAGCTGCCGAGCAAGGCCCTTAACCCCTGTTGCCACGGTGACCAGCTGACCCTGATTAGTCAGTCGCACGTGGCTTTGGACAAATGCATCAGTTAAATAAATGTAGTGTTACAACGCAGCAACTAACTTTT
>JABFDZ020000109.1:21941749-21962464 GCA_019775955.2 Pollimyrus isidori | reverse complement strand
CCGGAGGAAACCCCACGACGACACGGGGAGAACATGCAAACTCCACACACAGGAAGCCCAGGCGGAGACTCGAACCTATCTACAGAGGTGAGTCAGTTGAATCTTAGCTTTCAGTATGTGCTGGTGGTGACACAGGTCTGGCCAAGAGCACTTTTTCAGGAGTTGAAGAGGCCAATGACAGAGTGCCTGAATTGCAGGTGCACCAGACACAACACAGCACAATGTCTTCATGTGTTGATTTACATATGCCGTAAATGAACTAAGTGCCTTGAAAGGGTGACGGTGGCTGCAAGCTCAAGCCAAAAGGGAGAAATATTTAAGCATGGAAAAACTAAACAGCTTTAAAAATGACCATAATCAGCAACTGTGATCCAATCTCAATAGAAACTGAGAGCTTCAGAAAGCTGACAAATATGGCAGGGCTGCCGGTTGGCAACCACTTAAGTAAATTGACAAAAACATCTAACGGGGATCTGTAATGGTGTAAGTAGTCATCTCATGGGAGATTGGTGATTGTGTGGTCATGGAACAGGCAAGGCCATTTCGCAGAACTCTGTGCACCCAATGCTACATACAAGGTTCCCTCATCTGATAACATCTACGTGAAATTCAAGAGCAGTTTTCTAAACCCCAGGATGAAGTCAAACACCTTCCACAGCCTTCTCAACTACCAGATCTACACATCATTTATATTTTATGGGAATTTCTGGAGTACAGCAAGTGACATAGATTTGTACCCCCTTGTCCCACAGGGAAATGAAGGCATTTCTCCCCAATGGATGGTCCAACACTTCTCTGCAGTCAGTTCAGAAATTGTCTGCTGGAATGATAAGGATTGAAAGCAAAGTTGGCCCGGCTCATTATAATGTACTTGATATTTTATCCACCTTATTTATTTCAGTTAAAATTAGAAAATAAATTATGGGCTGTTTGTAGTCAGTGCTAATCAGGATGCGTTAGGTGTCTTGTACCAATGTTCATAGCAAGGGGGTGTCGATTTCCCACTCTGGTCGCTGGAGCTTGAAGTGGGAGGTTGTCATGGTAATGTACCCGCAGGCGGACGTGTGCCTTATTGAAAAGCAATGGGTGGTGAGCGAACGACAGGAAAGGTGGGGGGGGGGGGGGACCCACGGGCCGTGGGGAGCGGCTGTCCCCTGAGCCAGCCCCCCCTCCCCACGCTGCAGCTGTTGGACAGCTGGCAGTCTGAGGAAGGCTGGAATGGGACTGACTCCAGCAGGAATGCCTCACTGCTTTCTGTCTCTTGTGGAGGTCACCCATGTGAGGCCGGCCCCCGAGTCCTGTCCCGCGGCCAGAGCCGGCACGCAAACACGGAGGCAGCTTTCTTCCTCGTGGTGGTAGAATGTCCTGGTTTATCCTTGCAAATCTTTTGCCATTACTGGCCATCTGCTGGAAGAAGCATGTTTACTGTTTCTCCTTTTCTTCTGTACGGGTATAACCATGGGATGCAAAGCATGTGTGACTTCAATATGTTGCAGGCGCGTGGCTAAATATAAGAAGGTGGAGGAAACAGGACAAGTGCATCGCTGTGGGTAGAATGGAGAAATCGAAGGCTGTAAGATGGCAGCTTTGTGAATCATGTGTTTGGATTTGCCTTTTAAACAGAGGGGGATATGTGGGCTTGCCGTTCATTTTTCTGAGGTGACTGCGACAGGACTGACTTCCTGTAATCCGTTCGGGCTCAGAATTACCGTGGGCCGTGGCTAGGATGAGCAAGCATGGATCACACAGGTCTGCACCGCATCTGCCATTATTAAACTCAGTTATTGATCTTAAATTTGCTTTTTTCAGCTAGTCTAGTCTTTTAGGTCCTTTCACGGGTGCACCGGAACACATCTCACGCTTCACTCGGTCATGATGGAACTGTCGTGTGTGTGCAGGAGACAAGGGTGGAGAAAAAGCCCCCCACCCCCCACACGCCTCCCACCACACTCCTCTATCTGCAGGAAGACAGCCCGACTTACTGGGGCAGGAGCATAAGACCAGCTGTCTACCTCTGTATGCACAAATAACAAGGAATCATATGCTGGCTGCCACGGTATGGCAAAGCATCTCCTTTACGTCCCGACCACATGAAAACTGCCAGTTCTGTTCACTTTGAAATGTCCAAAGCCAAAGTATCTTTTATTATCAGTTTCAGAGGTGTGGAGTCATGCAATATGTGAAATATTGTTCTCACTGGCCATAGTGAGAATGAGAACTAAACAATAGAATATAAATACTGAGATATGTAAACATAATATAAACAACTTTTAAGGTATGAACGTTAAGACAGACAAAGTGATACTTAATTGCCGGATTGGTGGGAAAAGATTGTGGAAATTCACTGCGGAAGTATTTGCACGGAATGTGTCCTGATGAGTGATTATCTATCAAAACCACATGTTCTGCTCATACGGAAGAGCGCGAGCCACCTGAAAGACAAGGCTTAGGAACTGAAAGATCCCTATCTTATTAAACACTGGACGAACTGTTTAATGTCACGTGCATAGGCTGTATGGTAGATGTCCCTCAGCTGAGATTCCAGAGCTATATGCCTCTTCCAAAGCTCACAGCGGTCACAGCGAATATGTGCCGGGATCCTATAGGGAGATGGGGGTCAGGGCGTCGGCCACTGTCCGACCAGGCCGGGCAGCAGACCTCTTGATTTGTCTAGACGGAGGAGTCCCGCCCACGCCTTGCGGAGACAGCCCTGGAGGGGGTGCCCGAGCATCTGCGCGGAATGTGGCCCCACTGCTGATCTTTTCCATAAAAATGATCTGTTGCCTGACTCAGCTGCGGAGTGTCTCCTTCTGCAGCCAAGCCCCACGCTTCACCCCCAGGGTGTCACTGTCATCCCCTCTCTCCAAGGACATGGGAAATGATATCCTCTGACTTTTTAAATTACAACCTAAATGTTTATATTTAAAATGGGAATTTTAGACCGGGGATCTAAAATTGCCGGTATCCAGCAGGTTTTCTGTCCTACCTGGTGGCTGACAATCTTACTTCCAAAACAAAAAAGTCAACCCCCAGGTAAACTTGGCTTACCCTCTGATCTTTTCAGTAGCTAGAAACTCCCCTGATAGGGATTATATTGGCCGATTTTGTGCATCTCTTTTTATTCCATAAAACATACATTTTGTTAGTGTTTTTACTGTATGTCTTACTAATCTGTGTAAATCTTTGTGTCGTTACAGGGCAAATATCGACGAGGTTGAGACTGAGGTGGTGGAAATTGAAGCGAAGCTAGATAAGGTACGTTTTCACCGTGAGAATTCCCTACTGCTCTCATCATAGCTCTTATCAATATAAAGCACCATTTCTCAACTGCTGGGTTGCAAGACCATTTTCATTTTACAGCAGAACACTCCCCTGTCTTGCTACCCCACCAATGCTCCTGGCCCCCGCAAGGGCAAGTGCAAATTGCCCCTCTCCCCACCCAATTCATTGATTTTATGGGGGGAGTTCCTCCCTTACTCACCTCCCTGAAATCAGCATGCCTAAGGTGTAATGCCTGATATTGTACTTAGTATTAATGCACTATTTTGATAGCTGGGTTGTGACTTAACCCAGCAAAAATGTACTTCCTGAGAATAAACTAGTGGAAACCCACTCTTTTAAATAAACATATTAAAGCTTACTTTTAGGTCTCAGTTTGAGACTGTAAGATGTTCCCTAGAAAGATATCCACTTATCTGGCTGGATAACGCTTGTGCTGTTATTGCTTTGATTAATTGTATAAATGGTAAATTATGCCTTGGTGACTTCGGAGGGGTAGGTGGTGATGTTACCTCACGCCTCCAGGATTAAGGCTTTGCATCCTACTTCTGCTCCGTGCATAGACAGTCTTCAGGTTCTCCCCTTGCAAAACAGATGTAGGATCTCTTTGGCTAATCTGTTTTCCTGGTGCCATCCAAAGTAATGCATTTAGGCTAAGTGGTGTATTTAATTTGCCCATAGTGTGTATGCATATGCCCAGTGATGGTCTAGCATCCTGTCTGGGGTTTAGCTCTATGTATCTTGAGATAAGCTCCAGTCCCCCATGACCCTGACCAGGAGAAGTGGTTGTAAGATGGATGGAATGGTGACCCCACCCCCAGAAAGGTTTTTGAACAGTTGGCATGACACATATTAATGAGCACCTCCGACCATCGCACACATGTTCTCCCTGCGTTAGTGTGAAGAAACGCGGCACCACAGAGTTACACCTCTGGTAGCACCCAGCACGCTAAATTACTCAGAATTAGATTGAGCGATTACTTTACAGGATTAATTACCGATATCAGAACCATTGTAATTGTGTTGGGGTTGGGAGGGTACATAGCAGTTAAGAATTTGGTCCTCTTCCTAAACTGAAATTCCCCACTATTCAGATGTCTGGGCTGGGTAATTAGATGCAGCAATGAGCTGCTGTGTGGAGCCTTTCTGTCAAAGCCACCCACCGTAACCCCCCCCCCCCCCACACTCCAAAACGCTGAGGAATTCTCAACCACCAATGGCAGAAAGCCAGTCAAGGGACATCAATATAGTGAAATCCATTTAGATGGTGTTCCATTCATTCATCTTTTTCCCACACCAATTTCCATTTATCATTCCTCAAGCTGATTCTCTTTTACTTCTTTCAACCCAATTTGTGAATCTTGAACCTTTTACTCTGGTTTGAAATAAGCCTTGATCTTGTGGTAGCTGATGGTGAGGAAGAGCAGAATGTTGAATAGGCTGGCAAGCCCTATCATGCCTACTGGTACAAACTTATAGGATATTATTTGCGTGCATGTAAAAAAGAGAGGGATATTCTTGTTATAGTTACTGTTCTTTGTTCCTTTGCTCCTCAGTAGAATGGACAGCCATTTGATTGTCAAAAGCATTATGCAGGAGGAGAATACAGTAATTGAGTGAAACAAGCTTGTCTAGAACCTTTCTGATGCAGCTGTAGATAGCTCCCTTGCTCAGAGCTGGAGCTGTAGCTAAAGTGAAGATGGCTCACAAATGGCAGTTATTGCAAGCAAGCTGCTTCCTAAACTTCTTAATACTGTATGCAACCTCATAAAGCCTCCCACCATCCTGTGCATTACAAGGCATATGGGCAGAACAGCGCCCATCTTCATGCGGTGGGGGAGGGGGAATAGTAGTTCCAGGGATGTTATGGAATTAGTTACTGAAAACTGGGCCAACAGAACAGCTGTGTAAGAATAAGAATCAGATCTGGTTTTTAAAAAAGTAGTTGAAAAGACATTGCAAAGACACTGAAAAGACAACTTGGCCGGACGTCACAACATTGAGATTTGGTTGACAAGTGAAAGGCCATCTTTTTCATGTCGCTGAAAAGCCATCACTCTAAATGCAACAGAGCTTACAGGATGCATGATATTAACATTGCTGCTATTGTCATTTTATCATTGTTATTTCTTATGGGCGGCAGTCGCTGTTGCGTGTAGCAGATGTCAAAAGAAAACAAAAGGGCAAAAAGGACAAACGATAGTCTCCTTTTCCAGGCCCCATCAGCCATGCTATCTGTCCAAAATCCTGATGTATGGTCACAACAGAAGTGTATCCAACACAACTCATGTTTACACTGAAATGTTCCTCACTTTCTGCAATGTGAGCTTATTTTCATGACTGTCTTAGGGCTAGTTTTATTGCTGTATATGTGGTCCAAAGTAGATGTCCATCTTGGACTAAATTTGGACCAAATCAGATAGACTAAACACAGCACAATTTTCATTGACTATTTTTGTTCTAAATAAAAGCCATGACAGCTGACCGGATTTAGCCAAAAACACAGTGTCCCATGGATGTCGATGCTGGGGGCGTAGGAGGGACGCGTAGGAGACATCGCCACAGCACAGGCAATTTTTGGCTAACCCTCTGAATTATAAAAGTGGTTTTACATTTTAAAAGTAGTTGCTTAACACCAACATGAATGGAAAGTAGGTTTCTTGTGTTCTAGGTTTGTGCCTTTAAGCCAGGGGTCTCCAACTCCAGTCCTGGAGTTTTCTATCCTACCTGGCTACTGATGAGCCACACCTGCTCCTGGCATTTACCTGAGAACAGGTGTAGCTCATCCGAAGCCGGGTAGGATAGAAAACTTACTGGATAGTAGCTTTCCAAGACCGAATTTGTAGACCCCTGCATAAAGCTGTATACATTCAGTTGATGGCTTGAGACTATGTGATGTTTATACTATAAATCACGTGGGGGTGGCAATTAGCACTCTTAAGACCAGTATCATTACCTTGATGTGGAACACTAAACTGTCGGACTGATTTCAACCACTACCAGGTCACAGTGTAACTGAGCTATACTGTCTAGCCTTATTTGTGTCTACAGAATTATGCACATTTTATTCATAAAATGTATTTACAATGGGTTTCTGATGAATAATTTATATTGCAACGCACTGTTTTTCCATCCATTTTACATCCTACTTCATCCTATAGAGCCATATCTGATGCTGCATGTATCATGTATGGTGTTTGCTCTTGGTTTAATAAACATATTGTAGAACGTATGTTTGTATGAGATAGAGAAATTGATTCAAATAAGAGCTGTAGAGGCAGGAACACTTCATGGGAGAGTGTTTTTGGTCATCAAAACACATATTTTGCTCTTACTTCCCATGCTTTTCACGATAGTTGCAATGGTCTATCAGTGTTCCAAAAGCATGCTTCACAACATTCCAAAACGCTTGCATCTAACAACCAAGTAAAATGAAACATTTTCCCTTGTCTCTGTACTAAAGCCAGTTCACATTGGCCAGCTTTTCATTGCCTGATTCCTCAAGCACTTTCTAGGTTGAACATGTGTATCTAGTTGAGCAGTGATGTCATCAGTGAATGCTCAGAACCTGTTTGGTTTCTTACACGCACAAGTGCTAAGAACGATAGCTGCCTGTACCAGAGATCCTACATTGGCAAAGTGTTGCAATATGATCTTTAAACATCTGTTAAACGTGGGAAAAGTTCTTTCTACTGCACACAACTTAACTAGTACACTGAAGGACTCTTTATTGGCACCAATGTACAACTGTCTTGCCATCAGTGGTGTGCAGGACTGTTTCCACAACATGAAGTGAATGTTACAAGAAAGAACTCTGTTTTATTTTTGGGGCAATACTGATAGCAAAGGCATGACATGTGGTCACGTTCACATTCAACAACAGTAATCCAGCCCCTGGTTGCCAAAGTACCAGTCAATTAACTCCACCTGTTCACCAGCACCATGTATCTCAAATGCCATCATGCCTGTTACCAAGTTCTGAGGTATTGTGAGTTTCTCCTTTCTGGGGAAACTTTCACAGTGTTATTCTAACTTCTACCGTGTCCCTGACTTATTGCTTTCAAGTACATCTAGCAAGTTGGTGTTAGAAATGTTCCTGGTTCAGATTTTTTGGTCGTTTGGTGCCTCAACCAACAGATATGGAATCAGCACATGGACCAAGCCCCAGTTTATCACACAGATGTGACATGTTTCTCAGCTGAAATGTCTTGGCAATGTTGCACCGATTACATGTTTAGTAGATTTCTTTTTAATTATTTACATCCATCCATCTTCTGACAACTTATCCTGGGGTCTGTACTACGCAGCAAGGTTACTGGCTTATCGGGGCAGTATGGAGTGTTTCTCATAAAAGTTGCAAAAAACAATATTCAGGTCAACTTGCGTGATTACAAATCAAGTACAGTATTTCCGGTCTATGAAAATGAAATTCTGTAATGCATAAAAAAATTGAAATTTACATGCAATACTACATACCAGTGAGGCAGATTCTAGGTTGCCAAGTTGACAGAACCTTAATTGGAAGTTGGTTCTGTGACAAAATTCTTTTAATGAAAATGTGTTTCTCTCCTTTTTTCTCTTCCTTTCTTGCTCTTCTTGTTGCCTCCCTGCAGCTAGTGAAGCTATGCAGCGGTATGATCGAGGCGGGGAAGACCTATGTCAGCGCCAACAAGCTGTTTGTCAGCGGGATCCGGGACCTCTCCCAGCAGTGCAAAAAAGACGAGATGATCTCAGTGAGTGTTTCAGCAACCTCAGCCTTAAAATCGAATTGTGGATGTAGGTGTACAGGTCTTTGTCCTGATCAACTTTACCAGTGCTGTACAACCGGAGTTGGGTATTTCAGGTCCAGAGAGTAAAAGTCCAGACCAGGATTTTGTTTCAACAAACCAGTTGAGTACTCCGTGATTGTGACCCTTTATGTTCAACTGGTTGGTCTGGACATTTAGTCTCTGGGCCTGAATTACCCAAATCTGTGTACAACCAGCTGTTGAGAGTCCAGAGATGTGCAGTCGACTGATGATCAGGTACCTTTAAGCCCATCAAACTCAGTTACATCACAGAATAATCTTCACACGTTAAAATTGCACTACCTGATTGCCTTGGTATGTGGACCATAAGCAATTTTAAAATCATACAAACACTAAATTTTATAATATTTTACTATACTTGGGGACTGATTATCTTCTTATTAGAATTTGTCTGTTGTATTTACTGGCTTAGGATATCAGATCATTTGTCATACCTCATGAATCAATTAAGGGACCGCTGAGCTGAAATGAGCATGAAATAAGTTTAGCTTGCAGTGAAGGTTTCCTGTTTTCAAAATCTTTCAACCTGAGTCAGTGCAAAATCCCAATTACAAATGGATTAGTCAACAATAATCCGGCCTGGAGACTCACCGCATCTTGGCGCTGCAGCCCAGCCCTCTGGCTCCATATGCAAGAAACCACATGCAGGAATATTCCATGCAAGTGGAATGCAGGGCTGGGCTTCCTCTTAGGTTCACCAGTTGTCTGAAGGAAAACATTCTTTTGAGATCCTGTGGAACTCAAATAATAATGTATGGATTCTGTTCTGAAGTTGCAAGTTGTATTGTTTTGTGTTTTGATGAACACAGTATTATTCTTATGCTACACCTACAGGGAAGGGAGTTAAAGGGATGGACAGCAGTGCAATACAAGACAAGACACTGCAGTACAAACAGTCGTGAAATACAAGACAATAGGGTGTAGGACAAGCAGTAATGCAATGCAAGATAAAACAGTGCAGGACAAACAGCAGTGTAGTACAAGACAATGGAGTGCAGGACAAACGGTAGTGCAATACAAGATAAGACAATAGAATGCAGGACAAAAATGAGTATACAGATAAATCATAAATTGATCTATGTGCAATGGCACCATGCTTTCACATCTACCCCTTCTGTGAAGTTAAGTGGCAATGAAAACTAAACATGTGTATCCATGTTTTGTAACTTAAAAAGCTGTTGATTGATTGGTGAGAGTGCAGTATGCTTATGGTACTATGCTGTCTGTGTTGCAGGAGTGTTTGGAGAAATTTGGAGAGAGTCTTCAGGAAATAGTCAACTACCACATGGTAAGGTCCTCCACGCACATAGTCCTGCCAGATGCCCTCAAACAGTAGACTGAGTAACATGGTCAAGCTTTGTTTTTCATCTGAGTCTGCTGTTATGTCAGCATGGTAGACTAGCAGACATGACATGGATATCCTTTCTCTTGTACTGCTGCCGTAGTGCATGCTTGTTTTTCAATCAGGTCTCAGTGTAGAGCTACACGTGGGCTTTGACAGAGATCTCCATTGTTGGGTTTTTGGAAGTCAGGGTGCGTTCGGATAGGCAGGAAGGACAATTGAAGTGAGAGCGGGATAGCATTGAGCATGTAGAGCTCTCACCCCAGGTTTCTAGCACCTTGTGTGCACGGCCCTTTGTCCTCTTTAGCAGAGCTCATTAATGGGGGAGCCAGCAGCAGAGGTGGTTCCGGGGCTGGCAGCTCAGTGAGGTTCTTGTACCATCAGTGTGAGGTTCCTGTACCATCAGTGACCAGCTCAGCATCACCGTCCCTAGGCCGCGTCTGAAATGGCCGCCTCGCACGCTTCTCATCCACTTCCTGCTTGAGGGGGTGCAGTGATGGAAACCTCTCCTCCTTTTATTTATTCCCGACTGGTTGTGTCACCGTTCGCTTGGTTTTCTGTTTTTGACTTGTAATTGGTGGTTGCTAAGGGAAGCGTTGTGAACTGGAATGAGCACCAGATGCTCTAATTTCAGGCTCAGCCAGGGAAGTAAATACTATATGGAGTATTCTTTTCCCTCTTAGGTCAGCATTGCAATTATGTTCTGTTTCTACAGTAGTCGTTCTACTTTATTCCAATTTCAAATGCTTAAAGGGTGTTTTACTTACTGCTCCCTGTCTCAATTACTAAGTGCAGTACATCCCTATAGGTCTCAGTTACAAACTGCTATACAATTACATGGATCTCACTTAAATGTGCTGTTCAGTGGCTGTATTACTGAATCAGAATTCCTTTACACCACAGTCTTTTTACAGCATGCTGTATGCTGACAAATTATCAATATTTCAAATTGATTAAAGGTTAAATGTTGTTCAGTGAGCAGACACACGAGCCTTCATTGGCTTTAAGAAAAAATCTGCTTCTTGCACAAACCTGACAGGCCTGAGTAACACACAGTGAACTTTTGTCTTCTATATGGTATGGGCATTTTTTTTTTTACAGTGCTTCTCTGGTGCCGTCACTCAGTAAAGCCGTTTGGTGTGAATTGTACACAAGTGGCTGGCTGTTGCATCGCCAGCCGAACTGTTAGGAAAGAGGTGTCACATATGGTGACATGTGACAAGAGGTAATGGCTCACCAGGTCACCTGGGAGCAATCGAAGTCGATCGACCACTTCTCATCTGTTTAAAATGGACTCTTGAAAGGGCTTTACATAAAGTAGCTTAGGTGGTGATCACCTGACCATTTCCGCAGTTGGGATTGGCGATGGTGGGACAGGGGCAGTCGCACGGTGAATAAAAACACTGGACATGGTGAAGATGCACTCCAGACTATTCTGCAGCAGCCCATGAAAGATGCACACAGATAAACAAACAGGCTCCAGTGCCACCTACCAACATAGGGCTACAAACTTGCTAAGTTAGTTACTACTCAATATTGATCATGAAGAAACTGGATGAAATAAGGAATAGTAACTGGATGAAATACATGAACATTGATTAATGATGAGCAAACATGGGATCAGTGCGCAACTAACACTTAATTTCTGATTAATTAATACCTTACACTAAGTAAGAGTACTACTGCATTATTTGTGTCCCCAAAGTAAAATTTTACCAGTGCATCCATGTGCATCATCATCTCTGGTAGCACATGCCGTCTACGTCAATTATGTCTGTTACCATTGCCCTCCTAAGATGGTCTCCTTCCTCGTTCAAGCCACTTGTCGTGACTACCTATGTTCATTATTATGTCTGGTACCATAACCCACCTAAGATGGTCTCCTTCCTCTTTCAAGCTTCCTCATGTGAGTCACTTAGATACACCGGTCATTAAACAAGAACTACAGTATCTGCACTGGTAACTCTGGAACAATTGCATGTTACAATGATGTTAACAATATTTTTGGCCCCAGTGTGATGCATTTTAGGAAGGGAAAAAAACATGATTATTATCAAAAAGACATTGCAGGGGGTTTATATATCAAACAGTCAGGCATACCTTGATATTTGTGGTTGATTAGTAGTCACATATGCAGCTGAAGAGCACTGAACTCATCATTTAGGAAACACAATTTCCTCGTAATACTGTAATTACGGTGGTAGATTCTGATGACGGGGGTATTGGAGGGGTGGGTGAAAGTTAGCCCAGTTTGCTCTACTCTTTTGGGTTACATACGGTTACATAAGCTGCCTACATACATAAGAGCTATACCTGTTTCCATTGTTATCACATATTCCCTTTCCATTGTTGCTAGCTTCTCCATTATTAACATGACGATTCTTTGAACAATAAAAAACCTTTCCATCGATACCATAAATGCATTTATCCTGAACTGCCATTTTTTTCTCTTGTTGGGGAAAATCTTGGCACAGCTAACTATTCTGTGCTGCTTTGAAGGTGAGAGAAAATGGAATGGAACTATCCTGTTGATCATTGGACACAACATGGTTGTGTGAAACATTCAGATTGACCTGCCACGGTTGCGACAAAGGGTTAGGATTAGCACTGCTGCTGTGACCTGCTTGAAATCATTGCCGTAATTGTCTGTCTGGCACAGTGGGTCTGATTAAATCATGCCAGGGCTGTGACACACTGCTCGGCCATAGAGGGCATATGGAAATGAAATTGTGAAGTTGCATTCTGGGTAAGCGTCTGGGTCACAGGACTTCAGATCTGCGGGTGTTATTACAGCACTTTGATGAAACACTGTAAGGATTACAGATCCGCACATTCATCAGTGTGCAGTTTTGGAAAAGCTTTTGTGGTGTAAATCTTGAGTTTCACGGGCACCGTCGGCGTTACCTCATTGGGATTCTTTTTCTTCCGAGCCTAGTGTTATTGACATTTTAATTAAAAGACAGCGGCATTTTATAATTTCATCGTGGCGATTTCATGGAGGTGCCTTTGTTTTTAGGAGGAGGAGGAATTTGGCAGTGGATCTGACGTGGGTGTTGCGTAAATGAGTTGCTGAGGAAACACCATGAAGGATTATGTTGTGCAGATCCGGGGGTATGGGATTAGCACTTTTATTAGCCTGGCATCCTGGTCGTTTCAGTGAGGCAGCGCCCCAACCTTATGGGCAGTGCCTGCTATGATACCTCAGTTTCCCAGGCTCCCCAGAGATGGAATGTCAGAGATGAAGTGAAAAATGTGACAATATTTTTGTTGATTTTATATATATTGAGCTTTGATATTCAGTCTGTCAAACAGACATAGGCATTGTTAGAGGAGTTTAAAGCACAAGGTTTATCCTTATGGTGGGAAGCACTGCTTTTAATTGATGAATTTTCTGTGTGTGTGTGTGTGTGTGTGTTTTTAGGTTTCTTGACAGACTATCGTGGGTGAGAAGAGATGATTCAACATTGTCCCCAATGTACAGAACAGGAAGTGGGCAGACCTGTTTCAGTTCTGGAAAGCTTTGCCAAATGGCAGCACATCCACACGCAAGATTTAGGCGTCTGTGGGTGGGATAGGATGAATAGCCTGCGATGGCATGGGCGCCGTGGGTAGACTGGCTGCATCACTGGAGGGCGGTGCATGTGCTTGTTTTCCAGATTGGCGAGTGTCTGCGTGAACGAATGTGTTAATGTACCATTGATTGTGGGAGAGCAGCAAGGTGGTGCGATGGTCAGCACGTCACACCTACAGAGACCAGGGTTCGATTCCTCCAGAGTTGCCAAACTGTAGATATAAATGGGTGTGTGTGTTTTATAATTTCATCACTGATGTGCCACGGGTTGGCGCTTCCTTTCAGAAGTGATGCCCATCCTGGGTTATTCCCTGCCTTGAATCAAGGTCATGCTGCTGCAAGCATGAGCTACTGCTTTCACAGCAGGAGAGACGCACCGTGGGCATCCATCCGGGGACCTTAAAGGGCAGTGTGCCGATTAAGGATATGGTAGCCAATAACCCACAGCTCCCCACACGGACATGCCCGGGGGGGGGTGCTTTATGGGACTGGCCTGCTGCATTTTATGGTCACATGCATTCCTCTCCAAACTGAACAGCCACTTACCAGTCAGCCACACAAGTTTATTTTAGGAAACAACAAAAAATAGGAATAAAAAAATTTAAAAAACAAGATTGCAGGATTTATTGTTCTCACTTTGTTAGATGGGGTAGAGTCCATGTGCGGCTGTGCTGGTTGGGAGTCTTTGCTCGTGTCTGGAAGGCTGTTGGTTTGAATCTCATGGCTGGTAAAGTACTGATATTATTTTTGGGCATTTTGAGCAGCCTCAAATCCCAACCATGCCGGAAAAACATCTGACCTTAAGATGGGGTGTTGTGATATCTGAATTCTTATGTGCTTGTAATTAGTACAAATAGAAAATCACACTCCTTAAAAACAAGGACAAACGCAGAAGGAACATGGCGGTTTACACATGACCAGCTGTGTGCTGGTCTGCTTCAGTACCTTATCAGATTTATGAATTATCCCATCTGGTTAAATTGTACAAATGCCAGGGTCGCATGACATGCCATTGATAGTTTTTTAGTTTACATTTTTTCTATTTCTCTTCCAACAGAACTGGAATGTTCTGGTCCACGTTCATGCTTTTTTAAGCCACATAGAAAACATTAATAGCAATTTCTGGGATCCTGTGCTCGTTAGAGACCTGGAGAGGCTGAGGAGAGGAGAATAAGGCAGGAAATTCTTTGTGCTGGTGGCAGATTACGGATTAACGGGAGTGAGGAGGGTGGGGCACAGTGCCAAAGCAGAAAGACAGGAGTGACCGACGTAAGCTGGAGTGACATCACCAAGTTCTTATGTAACAAAACATGTTACTGAATACTATTTACCCACAATTCCCGGATTATCCTTTGGCGGGAGATTGTGAACACACAAAGCATTGAGGAGTGTAGGTGGAGCTGATGAGTCACTGGTTTCTTTGCAAGGATCGAGCAGCTCGGAGCAGAAGGGTGCCAACAAAGAAGAATGAGGCTTTAGTTTAATTCTCCAAATGGCATGTTAGAGCCAGGGAGGTACAGGCAACGGTCATTGCTGGCTAGGGGGCAACTGCGTCCCCATTAATGAAATGAAATTTGATGAAAATGAAATTATAAACGTATTAAGCTTTTCAACAAGTGTCCTTATTTAGTGCTTTATCTTTGTCACCAGCATTTATTCCATTTATTCCATCAAAGAAAACAGCACATTTTGATTATTTACATTTAAAGGCAGAAGGGGGCGCTCTTTCCTGTTGGCTGACAAATCCTTTTCTGAGTGAATGAGGGATAGGTCATCACACACACAGTCATTTGAGCAGTTTCACAATATTTGTATCATTTGCAGAATCTGTCCCTATTCTGTATTCTACATAAGTAGCATATGCAGCCTTTTTAAATGTATTGATCTGCCACAAATGTTCAGCTTCATATGTATGTATGTCTATTTAAGAAGAATGCAGCATTTCAGTCTAAAGCTATATTCCAGTAGAACTGTACCTGTTGCATTGCATTCCTAAAATATCTGTTGTGTTGATCACTCTCGCTGGGCACTGACTTGCTCTTTGATCTGAGCACACACCTGACACAACTCAGCCACATGTGTCATGCCAGCTTATTTCCCAGGAGACCGTGAAATAAATCAGCCCACTTTGTAAGTGGCACACACTGAGCCCCTGAGGCTACATGCCGATTCAGAATCCAAGGACGTAGAAGTCCCTTCCTCCTCCTGCCCCAGGAAGGCCATAGGTTATGGAATCCCCCCCACAAACTGGTAATCTCTCAGAACTTTCCAAAGGAGTTTGCGTCTTTCGTCCGCTATATGGGGAAAGAAGAATTTCTACAGAATCACAAGCAATTAAGGAAGTTACACCCATGACATTTGTCATCCTTTGCATACTCACCTTAAAGACCAGGACTCCATTTCCACATGGGCAGAGTCCCTGTATGGTGCTGGTATGTAGCTCAGCAGCTTTAAGAAGCTGTAGCTGTTCTCAGATGATTGCTGGATCAAATCCCTGGGATGCTTGAGTGATTTCATCATTGTGCTCCTAAGCAAAGCTGAACTGCTCCTAGGATTATCTGACCATGCTTTCTCAACTGTGCATCACTTTGTATGAAAGCATCTGCTAAGGAATTTAAATGTGGGAAAAAATACCCCTCCCCCAACATTTAGCAGTGTGGTTTGTTGTCCACTTTCCATTTGTGTCCTGCGCCTCAAGTCTGCTAGACCTCTAGCTTGTTGTCTGGTGGATCATTAAATCAGTCCCGCCAGACAGTTGGCCGCAGAGAAGGAGACCCCGCTGCTTCTCGTGGCGTGCCAGCATCTTGAGATTTACATCGACAGAGGGCATTTAGCAGGCGCCCAAGTCACGCAGGTTCACTCCGCCAGCAAGCCAAAAAAACAGCGTACAAAGCCAGACATGCTACGCTAACGGTGTCTCACACTCGTCTCTGGGTCTGTTGTGTCTTTCGGAGCTAAATTCTGCGTCACGGTACGGACGAAGGCTGGCAGCCTTTGTGAACATGTGCAACACCGTGCTCTGCCCTGTCCTTTACCCACGGGCAAGTTGTGAAAGACCTTGGAGTTTCGACTACTTTTTTTTTTTTTTTTTTTAGTTTCATTTTTGTTATTTTGGTCGTCACACAGGCCACACCAGTGGAAACAGGGCCAAAGGAGCAACCGAAACACCAATCTTAGCGTCATGTCAGGCGTTTGGGTTTCTGTGCGTTACCTGCTGTTCACTTGCCAGGTCACTGATGCCAGTCACTTGAAAAATTATATGTTTGTTGGGCCAGTGATTTCAGGGCCAGATGAAATTTCAATTGCCGTGTGTACCTTCACAGCGCAAATACATTAAAACAAACAATAGCATGACTTCATCAGGGTCTCTTCTTACTCGAGTAACTGCATTAACTGGTTCTCTGCTTTTGAGCAGAATCGTTGAGATGATTGAGCAGCTTATATGGAAACAAAGACTTCTTCCGTTATATTTATGACAAGGATACTATGCTGTAGGTTTGTGAGTGATGTGTTCACATGGGCTCTGGACTCTGATAATTGTAATTGTATTAAAGCTTTACACCAAAACTGGAGAGCATTTAAGCTGTTTGAGGAGCCTCTATAAATCAGCGCTGATATCCTAATTCAGACACACAAGGGAGGCCCATGGAAATAACTCCTGTCTCCTGCCAGTTCGGGACTGCCGAGACTGGGGTGACAATAAATCTGAGTGAGCCGTCCAATCACTAATGAGGAGCTTAGGGGCCGGGGTAATGCACACACAGAGGTTGTCAGTCCGATCACGGTGTACCTACCACCGCTTTCCTGTACAAATGGCCCTTTTTCTTGTACCTGCAATGAGGGGGAGGCAGCCATAGTGACACTCTTTATGGGGATGGGGGCTGGTGGATGTGCATGTGCTGAACCCATTCTTCACTTGCCATGAAAGAAAGTTGGAATGAGCACCCTCTGCTGGTTGATAAGTTTCATTACTGGAGACGAGATGACTCACAGAATCTAATTAAATACCAAGTTGAGTTGTTTGCTCTACCCACTAATCACATGTCTGAGCCACTGTCTATCTGGTGTTAGTGATTTAATACAAATTCTTACTTTCCCATATGAGTTCAACCTTGTTTTGGAATTAAAATGTTAAGCATTTTATGTGCATAAACTTTATGATTACTACTTACATTGCTAACATTAGCATCATGTTGCTTCAGGGCATCAAGCATTAGGTTGATGTTTTTTGTTTAAGTCGCATAATCCACATGTTGTAATGCGACGGACCTATTATACTTTTTCATGCTTTTGCAGATCCTGTTCGACCAAGCTCAGAGGTCTGTCAAGCAGCAGCTACACAACTTCGTTAAAGAGTAAGTAAAGTTAGCACTCTCCCTTCTATTTGTCATATCTATGACTGGTTCATCCGCTATCACATTATTTCCCCATATTATATACTTTTCTAAGGAATGTGTGACTAATGCAGACATGTACTCTGCTGAGTTAGTACCAAGAGAATATGAGAGGTCACTGGTTTGACACCAGGCATGACTATGCCTGTCCACTTGTGGCACTTCAGAACAAGTTGCTCCAAACCAGGTGACACAGCCCTATATCCTGTAATCTTCTCACAAGATCAAAAGCACACAGAGTCAGATGGCTTTAGCTTTGCGGTTCTCTGGATGAGTCAGGAGACTTTTGCGTGATTATATGCTGAAATTAAAAAAACATAAATCTTTACTCCTTTTGAAGCACTAGAATTAAGTTTTCAATTTGGAGTTAATCTCCTCAGTTCCAGCCAGCAATCACCTACAAGACAGAACACGATTAAGTAAAAAATGATGAGTAAATAACACCAAAGTTAATGTCCTTCTCTGAGTACAATATGGAGATTACGCATAATTAGGCATCATGAAGTATTTGTATTTACCTCCAAGAGAAAAACTCAATCATTTAAAAATGTTTATTTTTTTGGTAACGTATGTATAAGTGTAGACCCAAAGATGCTGGACTCTTATTTTGTATGAGGTATTTGGTTTCTTTGTTGTTCACGGTATTACTGAGTTTTGCTGACCTGATGAATTGGCCCTAGTTTATACTTTCAGTTTCTGCCATTTTTCTCTCCTCCTGTCTGGCAGATGTCGTATGTTAGAAGACTGTAGAATAAGCAGAGTCCAGACTAAAAGTTCTGGCAGCCTGAGTTCTGGGTTGGCTGATATTTTCCTAGAATGGTCTGGAAAGGCTTTCAGTTTAGCTGCGTTGGGGGGGGGGTTACACTTAGCTGGACTGCCTTGTGTTCACAGTGGATGTTTCAGGAAGGCAGGAAGGTATCTCTGTGTATAAAGGCCCCAATCCTATTAAAATTTTAGCACAGTACCCCTATTGGTTTAAGCAGACATGCCAGAGGAATCATTTTGGAATCTTGCTTAGCAATTTGCATTGCGTGATGAAAAGACACTTCAATGAGCTTGTATGTCTGAAGAAACATGCGACACTCTGAGGTGGATGGACAATATTTTTAGGGTTTGATATACACGGGTACCTCCAGTTCAGTAAGTATAGGATCTTCTGTCAAAATATTTAAAAATGAAATAGTGCCTGTTTGGGGTAGTGCAGTGGTTAGCACTGTTCCCTCAGCCCAGTAGGATCTTGGTTTGAGTCTCCACCTTCTCTCTGTAGAGTTTGCAGGGTCTCCTTATGTTGCCATGGGATTACATCCTGGTACTCTGGTGCCCTCACCCCCCACACACACACACACACAAACAATCCAAAAATGTACTGACGTTATTTGGAATTATCAAGCTGTGAGTGCGCTTTGCAGTGTGTCACTGTCCTGTTGGCTCTGGGCCCCCTGAATAGTGGCAATGGATGTAAATTATTGACTGGTTATTTCTGTTAAGACAAGCTGTTATCTAAATAACAGGTATAAAACAACAATGGCCCTTTTTCAGTGCTCTTTGGGTTATTTTGCAGAATAAGAGTGCTCCTCTCATCCTTTGGCAAAGCACTTTGGTTAATGATGCCGGTATTCATCCTGAAATAGAATCAGAGATGTGACTAACGCCCGCTAATCCCCGCTGGTGCTCAGGGATGTGCGCAGGTTCAAGGAGACCAAGAAGCAGTTTGACAGGGTGCGTGAGGATATGGAGATGGCCCAGGTGAAGAATGCCCAGGCACCACGGAACAAGCCCCATGAGGTGGAGGAGGCCACAGGCACGCTCACCATTACCCGGAAGTGCTTCCGGCACCTGGCGCTGGACTACGTGCTGCAGGTGATGCACACACAAGTCTATCCTGCCATCGTACTGGACACATAACATGTCTAAACACCAAGATATATGCTGAAATGTTATTACAAAATTCATGATAATACTGTATTGATCACACATGGGGGTATTTCGCTTGTTACCACAGCCAAAGATAAAATATCAAGAGAAAAAAAACTGACTGAAATATACAAAACTGAAAAAATAAGGAAAAATTATGAAAAATCCTTGCGCACAATTACTCATATTCCACATATGACATGGGATGCATTTTGAATTTTTCCTTCAAAAGTATAGGATTACAATGCCAAAGTTCTTATATTTGCCAGTTTTCAGTTAAAAAACATTTAAAGTTTATATTTCCTTTAGCACAAGTTTTAATTTCTGAACTCTTGCTTAGTCAAACTATAATTGAGAAGTGACACATTTGTCCAGTATAGTGGTTCATGAACAGAAGGCTGGTATGCAGGAATAAATAAAGTGTGGCATAAAATTATCCATTTGGTCTCAGGAGTAAGATGTTCAGGAGACTATTTTTTATATCAGTCAGCAGATAAATGATCGCCTTACATGAAGACCCTCCCCTCTTTCCAAGGAAATAGTTTCCTTTGCTGGCTTAAGGGGAGTCCAGTCACAACTGAAATATTTCTGTGGGCGTCAGGCTTTCTAGATTGCCTAGATTTTCTAGATTCTTGGATGTATTTACTGCGCTGTAGAATAGATCTGCCTGGAATGTCGTGCTAGGCCACAAGATGTCGACAGTTTGTAGATTTTTTTTTTCCCATGGTTTAGACTTCCTGCTCCCATGAAGAGTGGGGCTAACCTGCTTTATTTCCATGGAGACACTGAATCCTTTGGAGAGGGATCAGCTGGTACAGTGTGATTATTCCATTCCAGGGGATCATACACCATGCCTGCTTGTAGCCAACATAAACATGGCTATAATAAGGCCTCCTTGTTTTTAAACGCCTGCATATCGAAGCGGAAAAGGTCACCCTCCTCAGCAATTCATATGCCTGACATCTCCAATGTAGCCCTCGATGTTTTGTTTCTGCTCTCCATTTTGGGGTTGTTTGATTGTCTTGGCAGCAATCCTCTAGTAGGCTATTTTTCCATGGTTCTCTTCAAGCTGTAGTACATACTTAAGTACTACACATTGCCCAAGCTGTTTTCATTCATGCATTGTGTTTCTAACTACAGAGTGTGACAGATTAACATATTAAATGACTAGTGATACACATGTGGGGCGTGTTTGGTTCTGCGATAGGTTGAACACATTGCTGCATAAAGTGTATGTGCAGGTAAATTTCTTTTTACTGAAGAACTGCAAATCCTGCCTCCTGACAAATTATATGACAATAATACAACATTTAATGAATCCATCCATCCGTCCATTTTCCAAACCGCTTATCCTTACTGGGTCGCGGGGGGTCCGGAGCCTATCCCGGAAGCAACGGGCACGAGGCA
>JABFDZ020000109.1:21930982-21941649 GCA_019775955.2 Pollimyrus isidori | reverse complement strand
CGGAGTACCCGGAGGAAACCCCACGACGACACGGGGAGAACATGCAAACTCCACACACAGGAAGCCCAGGCGGAGACGAGAATTCGGGTCCCAGAGGTGTGAGGCAACAGTGCTAACCACTGCACCACCATTTAATGAATCCATTACCCTTCATTAACCTCCGTCCGACTAGCAAACGTAATAGATGATGACTGTGGACAGTAAACACCATGAGGCCATTGCAGGGATCACATGTAATAATGCAAGTTCTACAGTGACTCCTTTGTGCTTACATAACTCCAAATGCAACTGCACAGACTTTTGGGTTGCATTACTGGTAATGTCCTGTAGATGGCGGAATTTTAAAGCTTTGCACTTAAAAATCTGTGATATTTGTGCGCTAACATAAAGGTCACCTACCTATGTGGGGGATTTTTTTGAAATCCTCCAATCATGGATTTAAAATGTTTTCAGAACAGACATGAAGCCTCAGTTTCAGTATCAATCAGTCAATCAAAATTTATTCATATAGCACTTTACAACAACACAAGGAAGACCAAAGTGCTTCACAAGAAAGGAAAAACTCATTTAAATCTACAAAATTAAAGCAAAACAAATACATAGCATAAAAACAGTTTCACCCCCCAAACGGACAGGTGGAGTTCTAATCATTAAATGCTAGTCTGAAAAAATATATTCAATTATGCTCAGTTATGTGCTTCGTATTAATTTGAATCTCAACAAGATCATTAACATTTAAATCTTTTTTACATTTCAGATCAATGTTCTTCAGGCAAAGAAGAAGTTTGAAATCTTAGATTCGGTAAGAAGCTTTGAGAACTGAACCTTTTTTCTCGCTGGCCCCTGAGGTTCCGCTGTTGCTCCTGTTGTAAGTCCACCCAGCCTCCTCTGCTTCTTTCTCCAGATGCTGTCCTTCATGCATGCCCAGCACACGCTCTTCCAGCAAGGATACAACCTCCTGGATGAGATCAATCCCTATATGAAGAGACTGGCGGCAGAGGTGGGACCCTGACTGAGTGATGGACACCCCAATCCATCAATGCCTTGCAGTGATTACACCCTCAATCTGCCTGCCGTCTGCTAACTTTACACAGCCTTTATTAAGTTAGGCAGCTGCTTTGTCTGTGGGTACAACCGCAAAGTCTCTTGCAATGATTTGAATCCCTACAGCCTGCAAGCACTTCATTCTTATTAAAAAGCTAACCGACCTGCTTGCAACTTTATAGTTTACCACAAAGCTGGGTGTATCGGTAATGTTGTTGAAATAGTTTTATCAATGGAGTAACATTAAAGCCCTACTTGGCAAATGAATCAGAACCACTATTCCTACTGCTCCCCATGATCTTATACTGTATATATGATCTCTATCCTCATCATCATTATCATCAATTAAAACAGCTTACATGGACACTGTCACATTGGTTCATTTGTGGTCAGATGATAGATTTCTGGCCTCGTGATGGAAGCTGGGAGAAGGGGATTATGGACAACCTGATTGCCTGGTCAGATCACCATGGCGGGAGTTTGCTTGCCAAAATTAGATTTTGAGACGGGCACTTGGAAAGGCAGCACTGAGCTGAATATACTGTGAATAAGTGCATCAGGCCCTAGTCCCAGAAACTCTCATAATTTTGCAATGAAAATACGGCATATTCACTCAGGATTGTTCAGCTGAGTTGACTCCTTGCGGGGCAGATTTAAGCTCAAATTTGGGGAAGAACTGAACGTAGGTCACACGCTGAATCAGCCAACTCCTGCTCTAAGCAAAGCTAAAGAACAAGACAGGCATTGGCTGATTGTCAGCTCTGTCACCTAGGCAACAGTGGAACAACTTGTTCAGGACAGTTCCCCATTTTTTAATTAGCGTATCGACACAGCTTTACCGATTTGATTAAAATGACTTTGCCCTCAAGGACAGCGCCTGTGATTTCTCCCGATTGAATGCATTGTGTCTGAATTGCTTTTTTTAAAAACATATCCTGTGAGCAAAATATGAATCAATTAGCAAGGTGCTCTAAGCCAACATGTCATGTTGAGCGAACACAAAGACAGCCATGGTTCCCATTGCTGAGGTTCCTTGGTAGTATATATACATTTAGATGCACTGTTCCTGAATTGTGAGTGCAACCCCCCAGAAAACAATTTACAGTCATCTAATGAATCTTGTAAGACTTTGATCTCATGCTAAGTGGATGGTGAGTTGTTCAGTGGGTTCGGCCTTTGTGCCTATGATTGGAAGGTTGTTAGTTCAAATCCCATCCTTGGAAGGCTGTCAGCTTGAATCCCATCCACAGCAGAATAACAACACTGCGTTCTTGATATCTGGCCTGACCCTGTGCTGAGAGACCAGGCTTCACTTTTATCTGTAGGTGTGTGTGTCTCTCTCAAAGGAGCAAGAGTAGATATGTGAAATGCAGCATTCCAATGTACCTGCACATGTACATGAGCAAATGGAAAATTACTAAAGAGGGTGAGCTGACAGTGGGCATTGTGCTCTGCAGCCTCGTCAGCTTCTCTCATCTGTCTTCCTATCCATGAATGATGCTTAGGATTGGGGCTGCTTGTGTGTGTGGCTGCCCGGGCTGACCCATCTCTGCTGTTTGTGCTCCTCTCCTGCAGCTGGATCAGCTGGTGATCGACTCAGCCATAGAGAAGAGGGACATGGAGCATAAGCACGCCACCATTCAGCAGCGGGTAGGAGCTCTCGCCTTCTTTCTTCCCTTCCCTCTCTTTTCTTCTTCTCCTTCTCCTCCCTCTCCGCCTGGCTTGTGACTGACATCCAGGCGGCCTGCAGGGCGTCTGACTCATCCTTATTAAACTGGAAAAAGGGGGAAGCGTTTCATTTAGAAGACAAGTGACTGGCTTAAGTATCTAATGACGTAGAATTAAGAGCCTTAAGGTGCTAATCCTAGGGGCGTCTGTCGCAAACGACAGCTCTCTGTCAGCGGCACTGATTTCTAGAGTTTTGATCCTTTTATCAATAACCTTTAGCTGCAGTTTGCAAAGTGAGCTTCTGTCTCTGTTCTGATCCGGTTCTATGTTACCTTATGAACCTTCTCTGTCAGAGGTGCTAGGCACAGAAAACATTGGTAAAACCCACCATCTGGGTATAACCCCCTCCCCCATACAAAAAGTGGCAAAATTGCCAAGTAGTAAGTTGGAAATGAAGACAAAGATACAATTATTCGGCATAACGTGTTACAGCAATGCAATAAACACGTGTGTAGAAGTACAACTGAACTCTGGAATGCAATTAAAAACACAGCGTTATGCTTCCATCAGATCTGAATTGTTAAGCAGACATGGCATTGACCCCAAAGCAACCAGTACTGTTATAATCCCTGGCAAAGCTGTGCATCTCAGCTGTCAGTATCATTATTGCATTAAATGAAATTGCCGAGCAAGCAAGGACAAAAAGCAAACATAGCAGGATGCAGGCCGGCAGTAGGATAGATAAAGATATCATCCAATAACTTGCATTACATGTATCACTGTACGTCTGCCTCAAAAAAATGACCAGATTAGTCATTTGGTGTAAACACTGCATGTATTTTTTATGTATTTCAGTCATTTTTAGGGACTTTGTGCGAATGGCTCATTTTAATATAAATACTTAGGTACTCCACTAATGTATGTTGAATTCTCATTAAATTGCATTTTAAAGATGTATTAACGAATACTGCAGTGTGAACTGGTGGTTGTTAGATTTACAGAAAGATTCAGAGGATTCGAAAGTGCATATTGGGACAAATGCTGGTTATATAATAATAGCTCAATAAAACTTCAGTACTTCACTGTCGCCGATGACATGCTCTCCGAGAGACAGACGTGCCATTTTTTAGCAACTTATTTTTAGACGTCATCCTCCAGGCTCCTTAAGAGTAAATGATAAGAAGTTATGTTTGCCTCGCTTGCCCCTGTCCATTAATGCTGAGACAGACAGGACACAGTTTAGTCTCTTTTGAAGAGATGAAACGGCTGATTGGTTTAGAACTTTCAGATGTTTGGAAAAAATGCATTTCTGTCACCAGTTTCAACAGCTGGAGTGACTGTTGGCTTTGTGCATTAAAAAAGATGAAAAGTGCATTTGGAAGGGTTGCATAATCATGGAGAGGTTTTTATATTTGTGTTGTCAAAGAAGCTAAGTATTTGTCTACAGACATGTGATCTCATGAGGTTTCAGAATGGTAATACTGATTATGAATATTCAGTAAGTTTAATATTGGAAGACTATAAGCATAATTTTGTGTTGTGGGTTCTAGTTTATCTAAAGCCATTGGATACCCATTAGATTGCAAGAAATTAGTGTATATGCCTGTCCTAAGACATTGTGGTGGATGGAGGCTCCTGTTGAACAATAGATAAATTCATATGAACCAGAAAGGAGAATCAGGACATGGCTGAGATGCACTCTTTGGCTGAATGGAATGCAGTACCACCAGCTTTTTAAAGTATTCAGCCTTTGGAAATGGAGTTTGTCCTAAAAAAGCACTTTTTGTCCCGTGGCTTTTGGTAGGACACATCTTGTTCATATGTTTGTGTGTGCGGCAGCGAGAGAGGATGCGTCCCCTGAGCCCATGCCAGTGTCTCCTGTCACACTGATCTAACATCCCGATGCTGTGGGGCCCAAACCGTCCAGACAGACCCATCTCCATATGAATGAGCAAAGGCTCTGCACCCCCCCGAACGGTAGTCTCATGCACACCAATCCCCCCCCGCTCTCCATCACCACCACCACCGTCCAAAAGGCCAACGCCCCACAAACACACACACACTCTCACATTTAACCGGGCTCAGCGGCCATCTGTACAGGCAGGCCCCACCAATACCCCGGAGCCAGAGACACGCTGCAGCAGCAGCATCCGTGACTGGGGGTCTCCGTCACAGCCTTCTGCCGTCTGGCCCCTGGGTGCTGCTTATGAGCCAGGCTTACGGAAATGGCCCGTGTGCCAGTGAAACAGCTAATCAGTTTTTCTTTTGTCCTGAATAAAAATCATGCAATCTATTGTTCAAGAGTCTCATACATTAATAGTTATGGTAACCGCATGCCACGTTCATATATAAATAAATGTTTATATATTTGTGCTATAATCATTATATATAAGCGTGTGTAAAGTTATGTCGGTAGTCACATGTTTGCATGGTGATTTGTTCTGCAAAAATCATTGATGTTGCTCCTCTGTTTCCTCCATGTCTTTCGTCACGCTGTGCCGCTCTACGCTGATCTCGCTCCAGACTCTCATGGAGGTAAGGAAAATTCTCCTTGGGTGTAAATACCAAAACACGCCGGATGGCTTCCTGGCACGTCTGCTCCTGCTGTTTCCTATAAATTAACCAGACATATGACAGTTCTGCCTAAAATTTGGCTCAGTGGCAAGACACGATTAGACAGACGCTGCTGAATTACCAGTCGTGGTGGTTTGCCGATGACCAGCAACCAAATCAAACCTATACAAAGGCTGAGGACCATTAATGAACCATGATGCACATTCAGTGCTACTAAGGGATTCACTTATGTCTGGATCCAGCTGTTCCCCTCATTAAAGGCATTTGTCCTGGTGTTAAAGCCTCAACAGTCAAAAAAATCAAGCTGTGTATTTAAATGTCAATTTAATGGCAACACTGATAAGTGACATTAATACATGGCAGATGCGTGTACTCCAAATGAACACTGTTTAATGCCACACATAATTTATTATCAGCTGAATGCTTTAGTCAAGAAATTTCAATGCAATTCAACACAGTTCTCCAGTATCATTACATATAGATATGGCTTTTGCTTCAAAAAAGGAGGTTGGTGGACATCTGTGGAGATTTATGTAAGACTGGCGCAATTAAAGTGTAATCGAATTTGAAACGCTGCCAGCGGAGAATAAAAAATAGCTGCCACTAAAATGCAGCTGAGTTAGGTGATGGATGAAGAGAGAACCCAAAAGCTACTGGCTCTGCTGAGTGTGTGTCAGCCCCTCCCCCCAGCTCAACTCCATTGTGTACAAAGTGATTTATGATTTAGTCCAAGGTGCCCATGACTGGAAGGTTGCTGGTTCAAATCCCAGGGTCAGCAGAGCAGTGTTATCATTGGACCCGTAATCCCCATTTATTCCAGTAGCTCGGTGGCCCATTTTCTCAGTTATTGTATATTGTTTTAGATAAAGTGTCTGCTAAATAAATTATATTAAAAAAAAAAAAATCGGGTTGTATTTCAGTATCTACAGTGATGCCGAATCAGCGTGTACAGCAATGGTGGATGTTGTACATGAGTATAGCCTGTAGATGGCTTTGTACATCGGCAGAATGGGGGATTTGTTGTTCCCACAAGGCAAGGAAATTTGCCATCTGTAAACACATATATGTTCATTCGGCACACTGTGCACTAACTGGAGCATCAGAAGTTTGGGCACCTCTTAGCTACTTTAGAGACAGTGATGTCATGCCTTGGCAACCATCTGCAACAATGGAATAGTCAGGATACTGAAAGCTTGGACGGAGTCAATGTCTGGCCTTGTCTTAAGTCCTGAAGATACCACATGAAGCACCAAAGGGTGCATCAGCGAAGGTTAAGAAAGAAAAACTCATTTCTATAAGACACAGCACTTCTACCTCTTATTTTATGCTCTATGCTAAGAGTCTCATATTTAGATAATAACCTTCATCCAAACCCCAAATTTTTTGTGGATTCATCCTGGTCCCCGATTGTGCCCTTTCACTGTGCCTTTGTAGCACCCAGTTGGCTCGCAATTACGCAGTTGTTACCATAGTAAAAGTAGCTGAGAAAGGACCTTGCGTCTTTGTCCATTGATTTCTCAATAACCCTGTGGTTTTGTCGGAACCAAAATGCTTTGTAGTAGCCAGTGTTACTGTCAATTTTCATTTGAAATCCAGTTCAGTTTAGTTAGTTTCAGTGTGGTTTTGTTAGGGTTTTTAGTTTTTATTCAAAATACGGTTTCCATTTAGGATTTATACTGTATATTTTAGTTTCAGTTTTAGTTCAAGGTTCAAGTTATTTTATTTTTAGGGATAGACTGAAAGTTGTAGAGACCCTACCTAAATTATTGCTTTTAGCCATGAGCGTCACCTCCATTAAATTATTTGTTTGGACCACCTCACATTTAACATATCATATTAGTTTTATGCCAGTTATGCCCCCACATTCAAAATGCTTCTGATGCCATGGCTTTTAGCTATTAAAAAACAGTAACATGGAACGTATTTGAGATTTCTTTTTCTTTTTTCCTTTTTTTTTCATTTTATTTCAGTTCATGAAAATATTTTTCTTGTAGTTTTCGTTTTAGGTTTTATTAATAATAGCAGCACTACGTTTTTACAAACTGACCTGTGAATAGTTGAATTGGAGAGCAGGAAAGTCTGAGGCCAAGTCAGCAGGGTGGGAGAGCAGGCATGTCTTTGGATGGCTGTGTTTTGCACATTGGGTCCTTCTCTTTCGTAGGGCTAGAACTGAAGGGAAGCTCTGTTATTTTTTCTTCTATTCATGACAGCCTCCTAACATCCTTTGCTGGCTTTTAAATTGTCAGTCCACTTCCCTTTCAGCAAAGTAAGCCTGCCACTGACACATCATCTGAAATTCGATAAAAACATGATTCTCACCTGACACATCTAAGTAGAACTGCTGTTTCTTGTCTCCCTGGTGTCCACTGCCGTATTTTTAGGAGAAAAAAAAATCAGCCTTAGATTGTTTTTTTTCCCCTCTGGTGTATTGCTTATTCAGTCAGGACTCTTTCTTGACTGACACTGCAAATTTCACACTGAACACTTATCCAGTCAGGGCATCGCATCAGTGAGTGTTACACTTGGGAACACAGCCTTTCTCTATGTTTGCAGGATCATGTGATCAGCATTTACAGCATTTACATCATTCACAGCTCCCAGAAGTGAACTAAGATCAGGAGGTGAGAAGATATCAGCTGCCAGTGTTTGGCCGCAGCCTTCACTCTAACTCAGCCCCCAATGTCATCATGTATTTGACCTCTTTCCTCACAAGTTGCATTGACAAGGGACCCTGGTGTAAGCATACAAGTGAAGGCACACTTCTCAGCCTTGTCTCGTCGAGGTCATGGCCGGAACATGCGGGCTCTCGCAATCAGGGACATAGCAGCTCATCTATTTTTCAGTCGCCTTTTAACGGAGGAGCTCTGCCAGTGTTGCTGGCAGGAATTCACTGCTTCCCTGTCTCAGCGACTCTGCTTCTCGGTGGGAAGAATAAAGGCTGCTTCTGCCACTGGATCCAGCGTTTTAAAGTGTGGTAAAGGACAGGCAGCATGTGGCTCAGTGGTTCGGCCTCTGTGCGTCTGACCAGGAAGTTGCTGGTTCGAGCCTCAGCGGAATCGTTGCACCTCCATTACACTGTCGGGAAAGAGGGTACTACTTTGTACCTTTGCTTGTTACTGGGATTGTACCCTAAAGGGTCTGCCTCTTTGTATCCTAGCTATAGATAAATGTACACTTTGTGTAATGTTGGCTGAGTCAAAGATGTAAGCCATAAAATGGTGCGTACTCAATATGCACAAAGAGGGTGGGGTACCAAAGAGGGAACCATATTTAGTGAGCTCTCCTGCATTAATAACCGAGCGTCTGTGGGCAACATTTTCATGTCATCGGTCTCCTGCTAAAGGTGGCGAGCTTGTGTGTCGGAGTAGGGGCTACCAGGCTTACTGTCTTCATTGTCCTCCTCCACGCTGCTCCAGCTGAGGCTGTACACATCTGTTCTGAGCATAGCATCTTCTTCACAGTCATGCATGCTTGTTTTGGCTAATTTTTAATAAATGTCCTTTGCGTTACTTTGATACAAAGCTAAGAGCGTATTCAGCTTGGGCAGTATTCAGCTTCTTTGCCACCAAAAAAATAAGTGCGTAATAAATATGTAAACTAGATTCCGAACTGCACCGAACACACTACACTGTATCGGATCAACCTCCGTGTTTCCGTAGCACAACTCGCCATTTACCCTGCTGGGTGAGGATGAAGATTGACTCAGCTATACAGTAAATGGTCTTCCACTGTGGGAGCGTGAGGAGAATTAATCGGGCCAGGTGGGTTCTGATCCACGGGGTGGGAGCCAAGCCCTCCAAACCCCCCCCCCCCCCCTCCCCCCGGCAGATGGCATCGAGGCATGGGGGCGGAGGGGAACCTGTATTCGGGCTCAGCCCTCTAGCCAAACATGGCTACTTAGTGGGCACCGCCAACTGGCAGGATCATGTGGTCTGGCGGGTGAATGCCTGGCCCTGTCTGGAGTCTGTCGCACAGGTGCAGCATGATCTCATGCCCCTTGGCCAAAGGACTTCCTGGTTTTCAAACGCGCTTAATAATAGGACATAATAGCTTTGGTGAAGCGTGGATGCTGTCACAGTCTCTGAGTGGCTTCGAAGGAGGGCTTCATATGCTCACAAAAGGCTAAAAATGGTAAATAAAAATATATCCACTATGAAGGATAGGTAACATATCATATAAAGAAAAACAAAAATCATACGCATATATTGCTCACATGAGCTAAATCATATGGGAGAATAATGGACCCAACGAAAAAGTTTGTATTAATAAAAAAACATTTCATCTGTATGCCTTAATCACTTCACATACACAGTCACTTGAAATCGCTTGTTCAAATGGGGAAGCACTTTTTAAAGCTACTTAACAGGAAATTTTTCTGCCATTTCTCGAGTGGTTTTGAATTTCTCATGCCAAAGATTAGTCATACTCTAATGGTAAATATACCCACAATCCCGTCTTTTCTCCCTGAAGGATCTTAGAGGTCGTTACCCCTTTAGTGATCAGGACAGGACAGTTTGGGCAGCTTCAGCTCGCAGGTCAGAGCCCCAGGCCACTATGATGCTAAACTGTGCAGCGCATTGTAGCAACTCATGCTAACAGGCACAATAGCTGCCTTCCCCCAGCTGATCAATGTAAACCATTTTCCAGGGAATGTTTATCTGCTCATATATATCCTGTTTTTAATTCTCTTTCAAAACAGTCCAAATTAATTGTCTGCCTCTCAAATCATTCAGAGGTAATGAAAGGAAAGCAGTGGATCGGCCCACAACCTCATTTGTGAATGTCGGGGCGGGGCTTGCTAGGATCCTCCATTTAGCCATTAACGTTTTGATTAAACGTGAATGAAGGTTCTTTGACGTGACACTTTTCATCATAACGATCCCTTTCAAGCTGCTTACTCACGACTTACAGCCCAATTAACATATGCCCTGATCAGAATTACTTTGTTTTTAAAAGTTAATAGTTTCATTACACGAGGACAAAAACTATTGATCAGGATATGTGAAAGCAGCTGATTATCTCATAAAAGGTAAGGAGAGCTTTCTTTTTTAAACAAAGTCACCTGTTTCCAAACCATCCAATCTCTGCTCAGGTCCATGAGTGTAAACAGCGTATGTGTATTTTATGCAAATCCCCAGATGTCAGTGTTAATTTTGTATAACCTATGTGCAGGAAGACGGCGGTGCAGTATCTGTGCCTTGATGTGAAATAGCAGGAAACACTTTAGTACCCATTAAAGCACCTAACAGGAACAAAATTAATGGTTTCCTAGTCATATTAATATTAGATTATGGGGAAAAAAGAGGCATGGTGGTGCAGTGGTTAGCACTGTTGCCTCACACCTCTGGGACCCAGGTTCGAGTCTCCGCCTGGGCTTCCTG
>JABFDZ020000109.1:21889597-21919334 GCA_019775955.2 Pollimyrus isidori | reverse complement strand
TTATCGGAAAATAACGGACCTGCAAATGTCTCAACTGACCAATCAGAATCAAGCATTCCAGAGAGCCGTGTAATAACTAAATATAATGTTTGTAATACATAATGGCACGGTGATCAGGTGACAGTGAACTGCAAACTCAATCGTCTGGTAATCTGTCTGTCTCACCCTCTCATTTCAGTAGCTGCCGCACTGGAGAGGAAATTTCGGAGAGACTCGCTGTTCTGTCCGGACGAGTTGGACTCCCTCTTCTCCTATTTCGATACGGGCTCCGGGCCTCGCAGTAAGGCCTTTCTCATGTAAATCTGGTATCTGGTTAATATCTATGATTGGTAGTGTCTGCAGAGTCTTTCCATGGGGGAAGGAAGGTTAAGAGAGGGTTTTCTGGAGGTTACAGGTTAATGCCTTTCCTCTAGGCCAGTGTTCCTCAACCCAGCTCTCAGGAACCCTCAGATGTCTGCATTTTTCAGTCCTCACAGCTCTCAATCAGTTGAAAACATCGAATACCTGGCAGCTGGGCAGGAATAAAATCACAGACTATCTAGGAATCTATAAGGACAGGGTGGAGAAACACGGCTCGGGGGGGAGAGGGCACCAGACATTTATAAGTGTTAAATGGCTAAAGAAGTGGGATTTGGCCCACGATCTGGCAACCTCTGCTGAGGCAGCGGGAGTGAGTAACGTGTCCCCGGCTTGGCACTCGTTGGCCCCGCAGGTCTGAGCAGTGACAGTGGTCTCGGTGGCAGTACAGACGGCAGCACGGACATCCTGTTGTTTGGCTCGGTGGTGGACAGCGTCACGGAGGAAGGTGGGAGGACTGACAATCACCCATTGTTGAAATGCTCATTAAATCTGGAAAATTTTATTTTACAAATTTCAAAATCTAAAATGGATGAAAAAGTGACATTTTCATTGTGTATTTATGTTCATTTGTTATTTGTATTTCAAAAACCCATTCAAAATTAATTTTTAATATATAATAATTGTTTAGAGAAAATTCTTTTAACGTATGACACATACTGCCCTCCCCTCATTATTTCTGCTAAAAGTCATTTTTCAATCTAAACTTCTGTAAGAAGCACTTTCCATCTTTTGCCAGAAGGAAAATCAGTGTCCAGAGTCACAAACTCACACAATATCAAAAACTCATATTGACAATAAGCCCAGAAGAAGTATTATTGCTGTTAGGCTGCACTAGGAACAAGATGAAATATTTCAATTTGAACAAATTGTATTCGCTGTCATTCGTTTTATTCCCCAAGGACATAATGTTTTGATAATTTCTCTTTCTTCCTTATATACTCACACAGATGCACAAAGACACATTTTACTGAAACCTCTTCCAGCATTATAATGACGAATAACAAATGGAGCTAGGTGACAAAGCCAAAGGGCCATACGCGCAGACAGGGACAGGAAGAGAAACTAATGTGATGAGGCATCAATGGAAAGGCTGGAAAGCTTTTTATTCAACTGAGTATTTGGGGCACTTTGGGAGAAAACGGGCAGCTTGTAAGCTGATAGCAGCATATGAAACGTTTAACATTTTTGATAGCAGGATCTTTGCTTATTTGACAGAGAGGTTGTCTGCATTGTACATTAAGTGCAGCTGTGTATTTGTACAGGATTATGTTTAATTGTAGCTTTCTGTTTTCTTCAATATGCCTCGGGAGCTATTTCCCATTAACAAGTGGAAAAAATATGGATATTATAAATGAGATCATGTTTGTTAAACAATAATTTGGTGGGGAAAAAATGATGGAGGATGGTTGTGGTCAGTGGTACAGACTATGCGGGATGCATGACAGAAACATTGCCTATTGCTGTTAGGTTAGATACCATTTCTTTTGACCGAATGCTAATGCTCGCTTTCTGGTACTCACCGATACTGATACCGATCAGGGCTGCCCAGTGTCTAAAAAGTGGGGCACTTCATTTGTTTTTATCCAAAAAAAATGTCAAAGCCTGAGAAAAGGATATACAGACAATTCGCTAAACGGCTGGCGGTAAACTCTTGATATCAGCCAGCGATGATGACCAAGACTGAGACATCAGACTGATGCCGACGTCTTGATTTTTAACGAATGTTGGCCGATACTGATATGTCGTGCATTTCTAAGTTATGGTGTGGATCTAACGTAAGCACAACATGCACATATGTGCAGAGTGCGAGGTTTCGGAGTCGTCGAGCGGGGAGGCAGAGCTGGAGCCCGAGACGTCGGACCCTGAGGACCTGCGGGACCTGCACCCCAGCGGCCTTCTGTACAAGGCGTCACGAGCGCGGAACCTTCCCGCCATGGCCGAGGCGCTGGCACATGGAGCGGACGTCAATGCCACCAACGACGAGGACGAGAGCAAGAGCTCGCTTATCCAAGCCGTGATCGGGGTGAGCCTCCCACACTATCTGTTCACTCTTGCCGCTGTCCTTCCCGCTTTCTTGTGCACCGTGACGCGAACACTGCTGCACTCTTAGCTCATCAGCAGGCTGTCCAAAGTCTTCTGGCAGCTGTCACCCCAAGCTCACAAGATACTGAGCTTCATCCTCCTTCAGTTTCAGGTGCAGCCTGCCAAGTATCTGCAAAAACTTAAGCAATAAGTTTTCATCAGCTGCCTTTACAGATGTTTTGACGTCACACTCTAATTAGACTTTACAATGTTCATAAAGAATAAGAGGAGTGCCCCGCCCACCAACCTTCTGCCTTTTGACGTCCAATCAACCGCCTTTTTGCTGCAGGCATGCTGTGTTATAAACAGTTTGAAGTCATGCGTCACTATCCGGAAGATTCTCAGTATCCAACAGTTCTTTTCCATGTCATATGGTAGATTTGTCTGAATTTGTTCCCAAAATAGAGACCAGATGGGTCAAAGTACTTTATTTTCCTTATCTTATGTGCTTGGTACCCATGCACGGGATCACGGTAATTGTGATTATTGTTTAAAGGAGTCGCTTGAACGCTTCATCTCTGTCACAGGGTTCACTGATAGCCTGTGAGTTCCTGCTGCAGAATGGTGCCGACGTCAACCAAAGAGACATGCGAGGGAGGGGGCCCCTCCACCATGCCACGTATCTAGGGCACACGGGGTATGTAGCAAGGCCATGATGTGCTGTTTGTTCCATGCTTGACAAATCGCGCACATCATTGGGAAATAATCAAAGGTTATACAATATTAAACAGATGCATATATTTAACTTTTTAGGATAACTTTTCATATTAGTTCTGCTGCAGACTTCCAAGACTCTTTCAAGTCGTAGGCTTTCAGCATCATAAAGAGTCCTTTGTCGCATTGGTCGGTCACAGAAGTGACAGCAGGCTGGTGGCTCGCCTGAAACGGGCTTGTTATTGTACCACAATTGATCGAATTATTTATAGAACCCAGCTGACTTCCTCTCCACTTTGCCCGGCATTTCCAGGCAAGTCTGCTTGTTTCTGAAGCGAGGGGCTGACCAGAATGGAGATGAGGGCGGCCAGGACCCGCTGAGCATCGCCGTGCAGGCAGCCAACGCCGACATCGTCACCTTGTAGGTTCCAGCTGCATGTGTACCCCATGCCAGCACCCCCCCCCCAGCGTGTGTATGAACCATAACTTGCTGTGGGCAGTTTCTGCAGTAGAGGGCTCATGTATTATTAACTTGTTCTGTTTGTCTCTTTTCCCAATCTGCCTTCCTACCGTTATATTCCCCGCTCTTCCCGCCCCTCCTCCATCTCCCCTCCCCCGCCAGGTTACGTCTGGCACGGATGAACGAGGAGATGCGAGAGTCCGAAGGCCCCCTCGGACAGCCAGGTCAATATCCCAGCTGCAGCCCCACCGAGCAGCAGTATAAGAAATGCATTCAGGAGTTCATTTGTCTTACCATAGATGAATGCTAAGGCAACACACACCCCCAGCCCTCTTCACCACGGCCCATTCTGATATCCAGTGTGGGCCTAGGGAGGGTGGCCATGCCAAAGGGTAGAGGTTTGGGGCAGGCCCGCAGGGAATCTTGTGCTGAAAGTCATCAGCTCAGCCATGAGCGATGTCCTTTACCGAACGATATTCCTTGCGGTGCCCTACCTGCCTCTAAAAGTTCAGCGTTCCAGACCGCACCAGCCAGGCCTCCGCGGTGTTCCCCCTGCTCCCCTGTAGGCCATCGGCTTTGCCCAAAAACCAGAACAACACCAGCCGTTACAGCCAGAGCGGGTTGGCTGGGCCTCCTGCATTCTGTCTGGGAGTCAACAAGTGTATTAGTATGCATGGAAATACCTCTTCTGAGAGCTGGTTTATAAAATCCTGGACATAGGCTGGGTGTGAGTCGATAACCAGTGTTTGCACTCGATTTAAGAATAAGGGTTGATCCAGAAAGAACCCGTTGGCATATGAGTCCAGATCTTATGGTCTTAGGATAAACTGCTGTTATATCACATATTCTGGTGGTCCAAACTTATAGTGCTGAGTGTCCAAACAGGGGTGATTGGTCAGGACTGACAATAAAAAATGCCACCCACTGACTGCATATAAGGGACCAACTTTATAAACAACTTGCTATAACATTTTCAATATATAGTTGCAATAATACAGTTTTGATGTGAGTCAGGTCTAGTCAAAGTCACTAGTGAAAGGTACCACCTAGACACCTATCCCCAAGATCGGCCATCTCCTCTAAGTCAGAAACAGAGTCTCATAATTCTGTATTTTGCTGCTAAATTCTGCTCCTCGTCCAGTTAGCTGTCCCATGCAGGAAGAGACTTTCTAGATCTCTTCCTTAGTCACCATCTGCATCCCAGCAGATTCCTTAGATAATAATTTGTTCCCTCCTGGAAGTAGATTTTGGTTCGAACTCCTCACACGAATTCACATGAGTACAGCCTACATACAATTTCAGTCCATACAATTCAGCTTATACCTACTAACTTATTTTTATATGTGTACATTTTTGTCCACGAGTGCAGTATTTCCACACTCCCGTTTCCGTTCTCATTGTGTTCCAGTGGCATGAAGTGAACAATTTCTCTTTGTATGTTGCCTGTAAGATGCTGAGGCCTTGCAGAAATCATTGAAAAGAGAGGTGGGACAGGGTGTGAGATGATGTGTTTGGGAATCCATGAAGGAGAACTTAAGAACTGTGCTTTATGGAGCGTGCGCGTGTAAATATGTATATGCTAAAGGTATGTTTTAGATAAGACTTATTTAAATTAAAATGCTAGGATATTATTTAGACTTCATGCATTTTTTTGCACTTTTTTCCTGAAGTATTTTTTCATTTTGGTGTCAATTTTATCATGTTTGTCTTTTTATGGGGTAGAATCTATGTGCTGTGTGTTATTTTTATTTATATTGGCTGCCCAGAGGACTAGTGCAATGATTATTTTAATATCTCTGAAATGTTTTTTAAATGTTGTTTTTATTTTTGAGAACTCCACAGATGGTATTTTTTAAACTGGTAAAAACTGTACTGCAGACAGCACCTGGAGAATATGTTTAGGATTTCTGTGCTTTTTCACACAGCTAGTCAACAGAACACTACTAGGATTTATTCATGAACAAACCTATTTTTGTGCTTTCCATTTAATATAAATGAAAACAAATGTTGTGTAATTGCTGGATTGTTGAAAACATGATTGAAGTATTATGATTATTATACATTTATTATTCTGATTAGGGTATCCCTGATTAAATACTGCTGAAGGTCACAACGCCTATGTCACTCAGGTCCACACACTGTTTATGTGAATATTTGGTATATTGACCAATTATTTCTGAGATCCTTGTAGTGCAGTGGCAGATCGTGAGTGACAATTTGTAACATCATGCAGAGGCCTTTGCCCAGAAAGCAGCTAGCTGTAGTGGACAGATCACTGAAGTAGTGAAATTTTAGCCACATAAAAAAGCCTTTAGCTTGTGAGTTGTTTTTGTGTGGATCCACTGCCTGATGTCTACTGTACATTCAAGTCAGTTTAAGATTTTTCAGAATGACCAGAGCCCTCAGCTTAAGTGCATGGGTAATAAATTCATGTGATTTTTGATTATTTAAGCTACACTTTCTTTGTGGCTGGGAGACACTGGTCTGCTGGGTACAGTATGTTTATAAATGGATCTCTAAAATGAGATTAGTTCAGGTTCATGCCCGACATCTTATGTAGTCTAACATTATTTATCTATTATATCCTGTGCTGGCTCTAATGAGACCCATTCTTCATTGTACAAATCCACCCAAATTAACCCAAACTGCGACAATGAATGGTAAATGGACTGCATTTATATAGCGCTTTTCTACTCTTCCGAGTACGCAAAGCGCTTTACAATTTTATGCCTCACATTCACACACCGGTGGCGAAGGCTGCCATGCAAGGCGCCAACCTGCACACCGGGAGCAATTTGGGGTTCAGTGTCTTGCTCAAGGACACTTTGATGGGGGAGGAAACAGGGTTCGAACCCGCAACCCTCTGGTTGCCGATCGATGGCACTGCCTTCTGCACCACCATCTTCCCCAATTAATGAATCCAATTAATGAAGTCAATTAATTTGCTTGTCTTGCATGTATAAGGTAATGTACATGCATAAATCGATTCGATTGATAAATGGTCTGAAATATCAGTTTTTGCTTCTTTTAGAGGTACAGTTTCGAGATAATGGAGCCAGTATTATATGTATCACTGTTACAGTGACTTTATCTAAGGCAGTTATTCTGTAAACCATGGAAAGTGAGGGAATGTCCCATTTGATTGTGTAAATGTGAGTACAGAAGGGCCCGATTCCCTTTGTTACTTGTCCTGATGGTTTGGAAATGTGTGATGCATCCTCAGAGTGTGCTAAGAGTTTATTCCATGTACTTACTGCCAAAGACCTACAATTATTTGGGGGTTTATGTGAAAATAATTCTAGTTAAGAGGAGATCTTATTCCTGTATCTTATTCCCACTCTCTCGTCTCCTCTTTAAATGAGGATTACATTAGGACACTTTATTTTTCTGTTAGTGGAGAGTTTAAGGCAGGGGTGGTCGATCTTATCCGCAAAGGGCCGGTGTGTATGCAGATTTCTGGGATATCCTTTAGGTGAGCTGTTCAAACCCAGGTGTGAGGACTCTTCAGCCAATCAGTCCTGTAATTAGGAATCCAATTAGGGAGTTGCAGTGAAAACCTGAATACGCACCGGCCTTTTCTGGATAATATTGCCCACCCCTGGTTTAGGAGATCAAGCATTGGTGTAAATATATAGACCAGTTTAATGATTGTGCCATTAGACTTGAAATATTTGATGATTTCAAAGGGAGAGTAGCATGTATATGAGTTGTCAGGACTGGTCTTCTCACTTCATATTGCCATAACAAGATGGTTAAAAAAAACACGTTTAGTCTTCTGATTTTAAACGAATGTTCGACCGGTGCAAAATGTGACTTCATTCCAGTTTTTTTTAAAAAGGTAGAGGTGTGTAGGACAGTTTGCCTTCTCAGTGATGCAAATGAAAAGCTGTTCAATGGTAAATGATTTAGGATACGTAGGAGAAGTATTGGATAGTGACCAAAACCTTGTGGTGTTAACTAAACCAGCTGAAGTATTAAATATTTACTCTTTGGGTAAGTGTAGTAACATGGGGGTAGAAAATGCTTATGAAGAACAATGCTGTAAATATGCTTTTAACTCTTTGACTGTCTGCATTTGACAAACTGCTGTAAAACTTTCCTGTATTTTTCTTTGCTTTCATTCTTTCTGCAATCTGTACAATCTCTTAATATTGTTAGAGAACAACTTGTATCTCAGAATAGCCTTGTATACTTATTGCTGTCTTTTTTAATCCTCTGTTTTTCCTTTTACCATTGTCTTTTAAAACACTGAAAAAAATACTAATAAAAGAAAGATGTGGATGAACTCTTAACCTTTTCTCTCTGTTTCTCTTTCCTTCGATCTGTCTCATAAGATCTCTGCTCTGCTAAGTGTAGCTAACATTGCTAACCTTGGAGAGGGTGGGAACCATTCCTGAGCGCAGATACATGAAGCTTAACCGGAGTGTGAAGAGACTAGAAGCTTAACCGGAGTGTGAAGGGACTGGTAATCACTGTTAATGCAATCAACCACACCACACACTATCCTACCCTATCCTCCTGTGCCCTGGAGCACATGATCTCCTAATCGATGGGTGTTAGTGGTTAATATTGATAAAAACCTTATTTGAAATTTGCACAAGTAGAAGTACCGCTACACTGTAAGTTTTATCTTTGCCTGCCCTTATAGAAATCACATCAAGTATGGATGGAACTATAACTTAACTGAATGTCCTAATGTTCACACTTTGCTGGTGTGTAAGATGGTCAGATGCTAGATAGATAAGTTTGATTAGAGAGAGGGAATTAAGGTACAAACAGTGATTAATATCAAACATCCAGTAGTGTAATTATGTGATAATGGACAAGCAACCCTGAGTGAGAGAAGAAAATGACGGGCCAAGTCTTTCAGGGCAATAATGTACGACTTTCCGTGCGTGTCAGTTTTGCAAGGTTCGATATGAATCTGGGGTCTGTCTTCATGTAAAGACAAAAGGACACATTGTATTTGTATATTAGAGGCACACTTGCTCAACTTTGTGCCTGTGGAGTTTGCATGTTCTTTTCTGACTTTTTTATTTGCACATTGCCAGTAATGTGAGTACACCCTGCACTGAACTGTCATTCTGTCCCCTAGCCTTGAGCCTTGTACTGGGGTAGGTCCCAGCCCCATTGTATGACCCTGTACTGTTGGTTGGGGATGGATGGATGGAATGTTTGGCTTTGTCTATTGAGATGATGCTTAACGAGAGGCTTTAAAGTCATACACTGATAAAGTATGCATTACTTCTGAACAGTTATGCAATGCTGATGAAAGTTGTATGAACTGGGAATATGTGATGCAGGTCATACGCAAAGTACTGACATTGTTCTTTCAGCCACAATCTATTTGAGATTATATTAATACTTATATTAGGTTCTGTTTGAATGGATTTACCATTCAGTGTTTAGGTCCAATAACGATGATATTTATAAAAGTCATGTTGTCATACTGTTACTGCAGATTAAATAAAAACAATAGAATGTTATAGGATACTGCAAAAATAACCTAAAACCCTGTAAAGTGCATGGCTTTCAGTAACTATAAGTGATTGGTAGCCCAAGTCCTGTAGAGCACTTATCTCAGTAATGTTGCATTTACCATTACATGACCGGACTGAATTACTGTCCTTGGGTAACTCAAGTCCATTTTATATTTAACAGCGACTCATATTGAGGTCGAGGAGGAAGGTTCTTCCAGTTTTGACTGACCATATACAGTATATTTGCATTATACAGTAGTAGTCTTGTATATACAATTTTAAAGAATTTAAGAGAATCAATTAAAAAAACATTTTGAAATGGATCAAAATCTTTTTATTATTTTTCTTTTGTTTTTAATGAGCTGGGCCTGTCAGATTTAACCAAGGTAACATTTGCATTGACAATGTTGTTGCCTCCATAGATACGGCTGTCGCCATGGCCGCCATGAAATCACAGCTCAAGGATTTTCGGGATAGAGTGAGTGGAGTGTCATGGTTCTTGACGCTGGGCTTTGTTCCTCTGTGGGTGTGGTGTTCCTGTCCAGACTGCTTTTCTCTCACACAAAGTGGGCTTTTTGTTCATAGGAGGAAAGGAAATGAACGATTCCGAAGTAAAATGATCATTAAAGTATTTCCTGTGCACTCCTTTCAAAAAGCACACTGACTTATGTTAATAAACCAATTTTAAAGGCTAAATGATCATTATACGGTAATATATAATATGTTAATTCAAAGCTTTCTAATATACTGGAAAATAATGCAATCATCATGGGTTTTATGATACTGATTTTGATTAGTTCTCTCTTCCCAACTACAATATAAATGAAATGGTGAAAAGTTCCCCCACTAACATGTACAGGGTGGTAATCGCAGTCAAAGGGTATTAACTCTTGGGATGGGTCTGTGTGGTGGAAAGATTTACTCACTATGTCTTTTGAAGTTTTCCTTAATAAAACTTAGTAAGGTTAAAGGTCAATGACCGAAGTGTTTAAATTAGGTCCTTTTTCACATTTTTCACTGAAGATATAGCAATGACATTGATTTGATACACTGGAACTGCAGTGCAAATGCAGATAAACAGCATATTGGTCCTGATACTGTATTTTGTGGCATAAAGAAGTTAAAATACCACTATTAATACTGAAAATATTAATGGATGTTGTTATTATTATCATCATCATCATTAACATTATTATAAACACAGTGTCAAAGATGGGTTACTGTAAATAGTAAAGACATGAAGTATAAAAGTGTAAGAAATCCATGTAAAATATAAAATTCCCATAATAATTATCTTCCTTGTGGGAAATATCTTATTTCCTTCTATGAGTATTTCTGGTAGATTTTTCATATGGCACTCTATAGGTTTCACTAGACCTTTTGCCAAATTATCAGATCTATTAGTGATACTGTCATTTTTATTTTCGTGGTACTGTATCTGAGCTTAACGGAGCCCCCGAAGTCCCGTAGAGTGATTTTTTTTTATCTTGTGCGCACAAGAAAATAACTTGCATGACTTTTGCGCACAAGATAATAACTTGATAATTTCTCAAAAATGATTTCATTGACATAATTAGACAAATTGCTGTATGTTTGATGTTACTCGCTTGTTTAATCGAATCGTTCTCCTAAAAAATACATTGCTGGCATCAGGGTACAATATAAGAAGATACAGTAGCCTTGCAATCAATATTACTCGAAGGAGTAAATGCAACGCTGCTGCGCACTACTTTGGCATTAAGACTGAGTTACACCGTCCGTGTGAATGGTTGCAACAGAGATGAAGCGCCATGAACGATACTTTTTTCTTTCACTGACAGTAATCATAGTAAAAACAAGGTAATAAACAGGTTCAATAAAAACAGGTGTCAGTAATGATGTATTTACTGTAGCCTACCTGTTTACCATAGTGTATTATTATGATTACCGATAGGGACCGAAAAAAGTATTGTTAATTCATGTCGCTTCACCTCTCTCGCGACCATTCATACGGACTGTAACTATATCTTGTGTGCACACGATAAGAACAAATCAGTCTATGAGAGTTCGGGGCTCCGTAGTGCTTTATAAATTATTATTATAAAATTGCAATCAAATGTTACAACTATTTTTTGTGTATTCCTCACTGGGGAAAAATAAGAAATATTTAGAACCCTTAATTTCATCGTAAAGATCTACAATGGGATGAAAGGCGCCAGTGTAACACTCTCCCCCTTCTCTTCTAGGTGACACCACGTACCTTGACATCTTTAGGGAGTTTTCTCACATGGCGTCACACGACCCCGAAAAGCTGAAGCGCCGCAGCGTTCACTTCCGCCACTCCTTCAGGTAGCTCGTGGCCACACGCCGGGAGCCCCAGCTTCTACTTGAAGTGTACTGCCGTCACTGTCTGGGTGGTCGTTCTCTCCATCTGGATCTCCGGCAGGCCGCCCCTTCGAAGGACTTTCGTGGACAGAGACCGAGAACGAGATGGGACCTTCTCCAGCGGCTCCTGCTTCTGATAAAAAACAATAAAACTGGGCTTAAATGTGCTGTTAGGTGTCCATCATGCTGTAGCCTTTTAGTAAAAATTGATTCACTTTATCAACACCGAAGGTTATTTTTATTGAAAAGAAACGCCACTTAATGATGGTTAATGGACTCTAACCATTTCCATGCGACTACAGAGTAATTATACAGGATATACAAAAAGAAGCATATTTAAATTAAGGGGCTAAGTTAGATTGCATGTCATGTAGGCTACTAATGAGGGACAGAGAAATGCACGTAGTTTTTCATGGGAGTCGACTGAGCCAAAATAGTCAGGAACATGTGACTGCTAGAGACTCAATTGCTGTTACATTGAAGTGTTTTCCATGTTTTAGTATGAATCCTTCATAATTTATGCCTTATGTTTTGTGGGGATTTGCAGGACTTTTCCTCCTATTTCATGTAAAGTGATTGTGGTATACTTATTTTTCATTTCTTGGTGGCACTAATAACGTACATATGCAATCTTAGGGAGGAGCTGTAAGGTTTAACCTCTCAGAGCTGAGCTATCACACATTTTTCCTGACAAGAGCAGAAGGGTCTTGTCCAACTTTCTTGTCCAGTGGTATATGAAATGGATACACTAGAGATGAACTTGGTAGTGGGTGCGATGTAATGGTGAATGGTGGTGAGTTAAATATGAATCACTGTGAAAAAACTGAAGACGCTTGCATCCATCTGTTTAATACTGACTGCCTGTCAGTTATATTGTCTATATCCATCTCAAACTGCATCTCCAGGTGATCGTGGTTTAGCTGTAGGTTCAACTGAAGTGTCTTTAAATCCGTCTACAACTTAATAGGCGTTTTTAAAGTGCTATTTATTTATGTTCATTTCTCAGCATCTGGTTGCATAAGGAGCCTCTGTGCTGGTAACTTGCATGTCAAATGTAGACTAGCTTCTCCATACAGGTGTGGTTGTTATAACAAAATATGACGGTGTATCCATGGCAGTAAAGGGTAGGTATTTTAACTTGTTATACACTTCTACGCAATTAAACACACCTATTTAACCAAGCCTTCTGTACACTCTATCGGTATACGCAATTAAAGCATGTGGTTGTTGTATCTTTATGCATGATTCCGGTTCTTTTATCATTGTTCTACATGGTGACTATGCTGGTGTAGTCGATATTTGTGTAAAAATGCTAAAAACAGTGTATATATATATACACACACAGTGTATTTAAACATTTTGGGAGCAAAATGCTAATATATCTCAAATTAATGGTATTTTGTAATACTGATGTGATGGCCTTTTGGTAAGCCTGTGTTTTGGGTTGAAAATAAACAATGGTTTTACTAGATATATTTACTCTGTGTTTCATTCGGTGTTCATGTTTTTACATTTCAACTTGCACATAGAGAAAATCAGTGTTAAGTGAAGAAGATTTATGGTTAATTATGTAACTGTCCAGGCATGTTCAGATGTTAACAAAGATAGCATTGTAGATTGGGGTGCTTACATGATATTTCTGAAGACAGAAGTGCTTTTTAATATCAGGGCCAAAACAGTAACTATACTCCCTCAAATAGCCAGTGATTGCATATGTTTGTGGAACATCCATTCAAATTAGCATGAAAACGGATGTTGAGTAAGAAAAAAGATTAAATGGAGGACCTTACATGCTCTTCCGTGTGGAAACCAGAAAAGTGAGAAATTATCAAAAAGGCACTTAGTGTTATGTATCCATCTTGTGAATTTCCCTTGAGATGTTATTAGTTATATTGGATGGAACACATTAAACCGAACACTTAACGATTTGTAGAAAACCACTGCCAATATGGGCAATTTACTGGAAAGTTATTACATTTACTTGTAGGTCAATGAATATCCTGTTCTTTCCATACTTCACAGTAATAAGCTTGCTAGATCTATATATGTAAACAGCATGTGTTTTTATTGATATTGTAAGTATTGACTCCCTTGCACTATATAATACTCCCAACATATTTAGTGCCTGATTTTATTTTTCAACAAATATTGCAAGATTTCTCTACTTTCAAGTTACAATTTTTGTCTCATACCCAATCATACACTGTACCACTGTGCAATAACATGACTTTAAATCTGCTTCTTGGATTGTGCTTAACAAAATGTGCAATTCAAAGACAAAAATCAAAGCAGTTTAACAGCATAAAACAAGAATAAAATTGTAAAAAATTACAATAATAGACAATAAAAACAGACAAAAATAGACAACAGTGTATCAAAAACTGAAAAATGCGGCCGACGACACTGGGCGGATAATGTGCGTGTTCAAGATACGAATGACCTAAGGATAGAAGCTTTTCCTCAGTCTCAGTTTTGGCCTTCAGGCTGCAGTAGCATCTTCTTCACTGCAGCAGAGAAGAGGCCATTGTCCCTGCAGTGCTGCTTATGTGGGGCCTACAGATTCAAGACATAATGCCAGGGATATTCAACTCAGGCCCTCGATTCCAAATCCAGGCCTTGTTTTCAGTTCTCCCAGGTAGTTAGTTTAATAATTACTCTGATTGGTCAGAGACTTCACACCTGGCTCACAGGTGAAGGAAGGCTGGAAAATCAGTAGGGCTTGGCCCTCAAGGACAGTGAGTTGAATAGCCCTGCATTACATCCAAAAGTGTGCTTAGCTGAACGCACCACTGTGTGCAAGGTTGGGCCGACCAGCATGGTGCCCCCAAAACCAGGTGATGATGCTTCCAGGCAGTATGATCTCCACAGTGCATGTGTAGAACACCTTGAGGATCTTCTGAACCAACTTAAACTTTTTGTGGTGGAAACACTGACATCAAGTCCTCCGTAATGTGGACTTCCAGCTATTTGCAACTGGAGTCTCTCTCCATAGGTACCATGTTGACCGTGAAGGGGTTGTAGTGCCTCACTTGTTTCCTCCCACAGTTTCAGGACTCTCTGGTAGCCTTCTCATCATCATTGAAGATCGACCCACCACAACTGGCCACACAGTCATGTGTATATAGCATAGTCATGTGTGTGTATAGGAAGTAGAGTAGTGATAAATGGATTGTGGGCTCCACACAGCCCTGGGAAGTTTCTGTGTCGAGGGTGATGTTTGATGATGCGTGTCCGTCCACTTAGACAACCAGGATTTGCCCATCACAATGTCCAGGACCCAGTTGTATAGGGTGGTGTTCAGACCCAAATCCCTGAATCTGATGATGACTTTGAAAAGGAGAATTTTGTTAAAAACTGAACTGTATCAAAAAACAGGAACTGTTTGAGTTCAGTATGTTGGTCAGAGAGAAGCAGATGTGATATTTTCCCAGTCTCTGAAGGCACTTCATAACTGTTACGGTAAGTGTAACTGGGTAGAAGTCACTTGGCCACAATGTGGGGGGCTTCTTAGAGCCGGGGACGTTGATGGCCGCTTTGAAGCACATAGACACTATGGCTTGAATATGATCGAAACAATGGAGTGAGTTGGTCTGCACAGGCTTTCAGGACCTGTCCAGGGAAGTCACAATGTTTTGTTACCTTTCTGGTGTAACAATCTCTTCAGTGTCCTGCTCATCTCGTATTCCAAGAACACGGTGATGGCCCATGGACTTGGTCCACTTATCTGTAGCTCAGCAATATTTCTATGGTTCTCTTTAAAGCTCCGATAAAATAAAAACTGTTCAGTTTGTTCGCTAAGGTCATCTTTCAGGTAGCTGTGGCTTGGGGGACCTTTGAAGTCTGTAATTGTCCGAACACTGAACTACATACATTTCAGGTTGGATTAACCAAACTGTATTTCCACCTTCACTTCATATAAAATAACATTCATACCAGAGTTGTTGCGGCCACAACACAGAGTACTGTCCACTATACAATCACAGCAAGTTACTAGAGACACAGCAGACAAGCTTCATAAATTTGTGATATGAAACACTGTGTTTCAGAAAGGCTCTGTTGAAAACTGGACTTTTAACCTGTAAAACGAATGGTTCAAGGAGAGCAGTAAGTAAGATTGGTACATAAATTAAACCTCATATATAATCCTAACAGTTATGCTTTACTTCAAATAAATGAAATGTTTAGACTGGTATAATCTATATTTGTGTACAATATATAACAGGCAAATATATTGTGATGATAAAAATGGCAAGAAAAAAATTGTGACACTATCAAGTAATTGACTGGACTGAAAAACGTAAAGGTGGCCAAAATGTTGAAAGAAATTTTCACTTTCTTGTTACTTAAGTGTATTTTCAGATGGGAAAATGCACTCAAATTTTAGGAAAGTAGGGGGGATAACATTCAACTTTTTAGATTTACTCTCTTACGCTGTTTCAGATTATGTCAAATTCTCTCTCTGTATTTACCCTGGTAAGTACTGGGGTGGCCTTAAACCCTGAATGTTTTAGCCAAGCATTAAAATATATATTTTTTTTAACTTGATAATTTAAATCCTTTTATTATTATTATTATTATTATTATTATTATTACTACCACTACTACTTCATCACGTACTGTTTTTTCAGTGACGGCACCCTCTAGTGGTGAGACATACTACTCTGATTATTGTGCTCAGTTTCGATGAGCCTCTTTGTTCAACAATCGCGTTTGATGGGTCTTTCGTGACAGTGCCCTCTAGTGGCGCTCTGTAGTAGTCTGTTTATTATGATCTGTTCGATTAACGCGCTGCGTACTCAGCCTTTTAACGGCGTTCTTAGTGACAGCGCCCCCTGGTGCTCTGCATTTGCCTGTTTATTTTAATATTCGTTTACTTTGCTGCCTTGGCGTCTAATGGGCCTGATGGGTGCTACCGGCTGGAGCATTTTTCGCTCATTTCGGTCGTAAATTACCTATCTGACCCTAACGGTAAAAAAGTAGTAGGGTGCTTACTGATATTTTGTAAATGTTATAAAGAACGTAAATATTGTTCGGCTGGCATGTGTTAGGAGGAAAGCGTATTTTACTGAGGGGCTCAGTAAACTAGAGACGGGGCTGTCGGTAATCCGGAAACGCCGAGGCCAGAAACCCCTCCCCGCCGCTGGGTAGCCATATTGGAGTCGCGGTGGAAATGGACAGGAACCTGGAGGTGCTGTCGCCGTATCTGTAGCCGACTTTCCCGGGATTCCTGAAAGACTCCCCGTCGATATAAGGAGAGCAGACGGTCGCGTAGCTTTAGCAGCCAGTCACCGGGGCGCAGTAAGAGGTAAGCGCCGAGACCCGGCTCGCTTGGGGCGTGCAGCGTATGGGGCTGGTGCTGGGGGCCCGCTTAGCTAGCGCTGGCTCTTTTTCTGTTTTGTTTAGTTCTGTGTGGCGGGGAGAGTAACTACCTTTAGCTTGCTTGCTGGCTGACTGATGTTTGTGAGCCGAATGTACAGCGGCTGCCCGTCGCCCCCCAGGTACTTTCCGCTGCATGTGTGGCTATTAACGCCCCGCCTGTTGTAACAAAGTAACGTCCGATAGCCGCTTAGGCCTCGCCCAGTAAGTGTCGGCTGGCTGGCCCGGCGATCCCTTAGGATTTCAAGGTTATTCCTGACGGGTGGGCTGTGTAATAGTGTAATGGAGCACACCGCGGACGGCTGGTATCGTAGCCCGGTGGGTGGCCGGGTGTTCAGGTGCTCAGCGCGTCCAGGACGGGCATGGGTTCGAGTCTCTCGCTCCCTCTGCCTTCCCTTTATGCCTGCTTTCAGTTTTTAGTTGTTACTATTAAGTTATCCACCGCCTTTAAATGAATACTCTTAATAGTCTTATTCATAGTGAAGCTGATTTTTTAGAATGTTTTTTTTCTGCTGCTGCTGTTTTGCGGGTTAAAAGCATCAGAGCATCAACTCGTGCGAGTGACTGTGCGTGCGTGCATGCATGCATGACACAATGTGTGCGCTTACTTGCAGCAACCGCCTTTTGTGTTGGGGTGAGGTGGTGGTGTGGATTTTTACCACCCGAAGGAACGAATGGACAAGACAAATGCTACCATGAATATATTTGGTCTTTTTAATCTTTATTTAATGTCCTATCATTTCAGATGAGCAACAACAGTAATAAGAGAGCACCAACGACAGCAACACAAAGATTAAAACAGGACTACCTTCGAATAAAGAAAGACCCTGTGCCTTATATTTGTGCAGAACCTCTCCCCTCTAATATTTTGGAATGGTAAAGTTTGTCACTGCTGTCAGGTCCCATCAAAGTCCTGATGATATGATATGCAACTTTTTGGCGGTGTTAAAAACGATAATTTGTTTACTGTTGACTATGTATTAAGGCTTGGAGACATCATATCGATATTATATTGGCATGTGCAATAATTAAAAGGGCTTCAGATGACAGGCAAAGCATTTGTCCACGCGCCATTTTTTCGGTGCTGTACGGACATTAATTTACACTCATAATTTGGTGAGATGATTAGTAGTATGAATATGAAGCTAGTAGTAGCTTTAATATTAATGAGATCAATTTTGTAATACCCAAAAGAGAGTAATCTGTATAAACTTATTTTCTTAAATTCGATTAGCAGAGCACACCATGTAATACTGTTTTGGTATACTACGGTTTAGTATACCTCCGTGCCATATGCACTGAAGTCGCGGTGAAGAAGAGCAGCCATGACATCTTTTAAAAGAGGAGATCTTGTCGATAAATAACGTAAAAAGACTTCAGCTGTGTGGTGGTACTTTTCGCAGTTTGCAGACACATTTATTAAACATAAGGATATGCATACTTATACTAATGATGACTTTTGGATGTCATACAAAGCCTCATTAACATTTTAGCCATGCTACTAAACTGCTTAACAAATTTTGGGTGTAAATAAATTTCCATATAGCACCAAAAAGCTGGACAAATGCGTCGCATGTCATCTGAAGCCCTTTTGATTATTGCACATGCCAATATATCAATTTGATATCGCCCAGCCCTACTATATATTGGCAGTTTTTAGACCTTTTTGTTTGTGAATTGAAGAATATCATAGGTTCTCAAAATATTTGTGTGTGTCGCAGTAACATTTTAGTTTATTTACATTTAATTTGATTTTGTTTACGTTATTATTCTGTCTTCCTCTAGGCACTATGTTGTTCGAGGACCAGAAAAAACACCTTATGAAGGTAAACTCCACCTTATTGTTTCTACTTCATAATTTTTCTAGAAATGCGTATCGATTTTTATTTTGTTCGGAGACTGTTCTTGGTCGCAACATATATATGGTTGCTGAGTTGAAACGTCCGCTTGCCTTTGTAGCTGGAGTTTCGGATGTAATTGTGATTGAACTTGCCTTTGATACAAGAAGCTGTGTAGTGGCTTCTCAGGGTCACCCTTTTGTGCAGTCAGTTTTTGTATTGGGTCAACTTGGAATGGATACAGTATTGTAGTGGTACTGTAATCCTGAATTGAGAAGAATTTTTAGTTGATTGGCATGACATTTTGTATCGCTGATAAATGAAAAGGATCTTAAGTATACATTAATAAAATTAATTCTTTGATTATAATTCTGCAGCTCAGATTATATGGTTTTTTTCTGCGTTTAAAGATAAATTTCTTTTGTTTTTAAGGTGGTTATTATCACGGCAAACTCATATTCCCACGAGAATTTCCCTTTAAGCCTCCTAGTATTTATATGATAACACCAAATGGGAGATTTAAGTGCAACACAAGGTAAGGACTGAGACCTTGAGCTTCAGAGGAAGCTTCTCTTCTGGCTTGTTAATCATCCATTATCTTCTGGGTACAGTAATTAACATCTTTTAACATATAGTTATGGAAAATGACTGGTGTGTGAAGTGTGGCTGTTGGGCCCTATACTTGCTCTAGATCTCTACCAAATCACACTTAAAGATCTTCACTCCAGCCCCATCAGCCTAGAGGTGTTTGATCAACCGAGAGTCAGTTGGTACTCTTTATACAGAAAGATTAAACCTTTGACATAATATTACCTTGACCCTTCTCTCTCCCCTTTTCCAGATTATGTCTCTCCATTACAGACTTCCATCCTGACACATGGAACCCTGCTTGGTCGGTGTCTACCATACTGACCGGGCTCTTAAGCTTTATGGTAGAGAAAGGTCCTACACTGGGCAGCATTGAAACTTCAGACTTCACTGTAAGTGTACGAGTACTTACTCTGCCATTGGTCTCCATAGTGTAGTGGTTCTGATATTCAGTTCACACGTGAAAAGTCCTTGGTTTGGCAGTGGTGTTTGGCTCTGCTGGTTAAGACTTATTCTCAGAACCCCTGTAATGTGCGCAATAGGCTCAAGCTGTGGCCTCCACACTCCTGTGCTGAATGTATGTGTATTTCTCTGATAGAAGAGACAGCTTGCTGCCCAAAGCTTGGCTTTCAACCTCAAAGACAAAGTTTTCTGTGAGCTGTTTCCAGATGTTGTTGAAGTAAGTGCCTGTCACCCAAGACTTACAGAGTAAAATGAGCTTTTGATTTTCATTTGTTTACATTCCTATTTGCACGTGAATGCTGACTTAATATATATATATATACCTTTTTATAGTATGGTGTCTCGTATATGTCGATTAGCAATTCGAAATAGTCGAGCCATCCATGGCGCCGCTGTTGGGGGCGCGGGCCTCTCGCATTCTGGGGAAAAAAAAACAGTTTTTTGGTCTACTTGGCGAGCGGAGCGAAGTGAAAAGATATGGAAACACAAGGTACAAAGATCACCATGAGGAATAATGTGAGAGGCTGCTGTAAACACTGTTGGTGTCCTCCAAACCAGCACTGAACGTGTGTTTTATGTATTTATGTCTTACAAACTTTTTTGTGTCGTCTGTGGCTTTTTCAGTAACTCCCAAAAAAATCCCAGATTTAACCCTGTGGGGTTGAGTACATCACCAGCGACGTGGTGTGTACTTTTTGCGTCTATTTCAATTTATATCTCGCTGAAGTCTTGATGTAGGATTATGGAAAAAACGCTGTTTAATTCCGTAATCTGTCTTTTCAAAACGTCCATTATCTGAAGTATAAAAATTTTAAAAATTAGGTTAAATCGGCAAAAAAGTAAACCATGTCACCTTACTTTGTTTTGCCTGCATCGGGGGCGTGTAGTACCGCTCTCGCCCAAAGATCACTATTCACATTCTAAATAGCCGCATTAGCACACATTCAAATCGCATTCGTATGGTAATTTGATCAGCGTAACGGTGAAACGCGATCCAGACACGTCCCCATCAGCGTCATAAAAGGGGGGTAGGGACGTGGCCAGGTGACAGTGGCTCATTCATACACATGAAAGTCGCTACATAATCAATGAAAGGAGCCAGAAATAGTGACGTGAGTTTGGTTTTTCGTATTTATCCAACCGAATGTTGCAACTACACCATTTAGTCATGAAGCCAAGACTTTGGTGATCAGGTATCTGGGATCAAAACAAACTGCCAGCATTGCTTACTATGTACTTTTATACTGTGTCTGCAACTGTTCCAAACTGCAATTTGCAATGTCTATACTTTCATGTCAAATTACAAACTTAACAAAAATCTGACATATTTACAATATACATTAAAATAAAGATGAGTATAACGGCATGTATTAAGTTTATGATATTTTAAGAAATGTGTGATCATGCCCCAGTCAGTGAAAATGTTTCCTACCCCTAGACCCCAGAGGGTTAAGTTAATGCTGATCCAGTGCTATATTGAAAGAAGGATGGGGGAAGTCGTGAAGCAGATGGGTTAGCTGCCTGGCACACTCAAACCTCTATAACATAACCTGACTTTAATCCCTGTTATACTGATTTTCCAGCAGTCAGATTTCTTTATAGGCACCTAAAACTTGACTACTTTATCCAGGGGCGGGCAATACTATGATTTTTTTTAAGGTGGCATAAGAGGAACCATAATTTATACAGAGAGGCTAATCTTGTCATTGGCCACTGACATGTTTTGAATTGTTGAGTGACAGGGGAGAGACCAATCGGCTTTCAGCTGGGGCCAGTCCTCCTGTGACCATGTCCCTGACTTACATTTTGTTGAAACTTTGATCCACCAGCCCCCCAGAATACTGTGCTGATGTTTGTTCTGCTTTTCTGTAGGAGATCAAGCAAAACCAGAAAGCCCAGGAGGAGTTAAGCTCCCGACCACAAGCTCTGCCCCTCCCAGACGTGGTACCCGATGGAGATGCCCACAACATGCAGAACGGCTTCCCAGGCCTCAATGGGCATTTGCCCCCGGCTGCTGGCGCCATCAACCCTCCTGGCCTTCAGCAAGCCAATCGCAATCACGGACTCCTTGGCGGAGCGCTGGCAAACTTGTTTGTCATAGTGGGCTTCGCGGCCTTTGCCTACACAGTCAAGTATGTACTGAGAAGCATAGCGCAGGAGTGAGAGACGACCAAAACTGAGAGGCTGTCTCATTGCCCCAAATCGAATGATAAAAACAAACCGACCAACAAGGGAGAGGGTGGAACTGTGAGACTCAAGGGAAGAGGGCACTTGTATGGGGGTGGGTGGGGGTGGGGGGACCTTTTCAGTTTATTTGAGTGCTGTCCAGATGAGGAAGAAACAGGCTGGCTCATGGGTATTCAGAACGCATCTGATATGATTTGTCACCAGTGATATCTTGGCTTTGCTCATAAGTTAAAAAAAAAAAATCCTTCATGCTACACCCCACCAGCTCCAAATTACGGCATAAATTTGTGTAATTTATTTTACGCGTTGTACAGAAAGCAAAAAAAAGCAGGCGTGTAAAGGTTGTTCATCAAGCCAGCTGTGCAGCCTCTGTTTTGTCAGCATTTCACTTGAATCAGGGATTTGTGATCGTCATCTTTGTAACTACCATCCTCTAGTGTCCTGCAAGATGGGACTTCGAATAATTTTTTAAACCATTCTGCAGTCAGAGGATTTTCTGCCCCACTTTTTGTAGGTTTAGTAAACTTGAATTAAAAACAGACGACCAACAAAAGCTCAACTGCAAAAAAAAAAAAAAAAGATTTAAATTCTATGCATCGCTGTACACTGAATAGCCGAACTAAGACGGGAACAGCCTGTCTACCTGACTAAGATTCTCATCTCGTACACAGTGTTCTCTTTTTGCCCATGATGCAACCTGTAAAATAACCCAAAACTTGTTGCTCGGATTTATCCTGGGAGTAAACAACGGCTAATTCTCAAATAGACGCAAGACAGAACACTATTGCAGTAGCACATGTTGCCTGAAAATCTATACTGGGAAATTCCATTATGGCCACCCCAAGTAAGATGAAGAATTTTTAAATAGGAATTGACCAGACTTACTGTAAAAGGCACTTTTAGATACTGTACAACCCTAAATGCAGATTACCATACGCAGATTAAGTGTGCAATCTGTGTTCTCCAGATCTTCGCTTTTGTTTCATTTTAGTAAACAATGCTTGACACAGATGCATTAGTGTTCGAGTATTTTAAGGTGTAAATCTTTGTGCAATATTTGTTGGTGGTTTCAAATAAATATTCATACGATTCTGGTGTCTTCTATATCCCATATTATTTTTCTTTTTGTCCACTCGAATGGAGTTGATGTGTTTGTTGACACCGGAATGGGAGGTATGGGGATCTTAAGGCAACAGTTGGCACCACTGAAGATACTTACAAAGACATATTTAAGAACTTGGTTCCTGACCACATGTGCGATTTATGTTCCCACCGCACTCGATACCAGAGAATACCAATAGAAATGGACCAGGATCCGGATCAAACAGCAGAGCACAAGACCCAAGTAAAAAAAATAAGAAATACAATATGCTATATATTTTTCAAATGCGTCATCCCATGTAGTTACATTTTTTAATGCTGGACTTTAATAATATTCCTTGTTTGCTCACTCAGAGCATTGTTTCTGTTTATTGTTGTTATGAGAGCCTAAATCTATATCCTCACTAGTTATAATACTGAAAAGAACTGGCAAACTGAAGGTTTGAATAAAGGTGTTTGACTGTATGTTTAATAAATTCTTTGCTAAAACCCCAAGGTGAGCAGTTGTAATTTTATGCCTGTGTCATAAGAGTCCTTTTAGTTTGCTGTTTAATAAATTGGGCATTAGCGTGGTACTAATGGCAAAACAAAAAGGCTGTTATTCTCTTCAGCCAGCCAAACAACTCTCACATCCCCTTAAGAATTTTTGCAAAACCAGTAATGAATATCATGGCATTAATTAAAAGTAATGGCTATACTGATACTTGGTTATACTTTTTGACAGTGTTAGTTCTTTAAAAACATTCCAGTTCTTTTCTGCTGCCTCTTTGCAGCCACTGCATTGCTGTGACCAGAAGGCAGTTGGTGTCTGTCATAGCAGTAACTGTATGACATGCCAGTGGACACCTTTAGTGAGGCAAGCTGTCAAGCTGAAGATGGCCTGGAGGACAATGCTAGCATGGGGCTCTCCTGTGTCAAATGAAGGGCTGCAGAAAAGTGGCAAAAGCTCATGGCCTCGTGCATATGAGTTCGGTGAGGTCAGGGAGGGAGATGGTTAGGTGGACTTAAAGATATTATTGCAAACTGTCAAACATCTCAGGAGGCTGTTGCACAACTTTTCCTGGGCTATATTTAACAGGGGATGAGTTAAACCTCTAGTTTACATTTGTAGCTAGTTAAAGCATCCCCACCTTCTCAAGTTATTCCATGGAATAGCAAAACTTGCCAAATAGCAAGATTGGGCTTGTTTGCTAAAAGCTAGGGGGAAATCGTGATCAAGTTTACATATTTGGATTGTGAAAAAAAATAATAGCAACAAAACATCAGCAATAATAATGGCTTTATAATAATAACAATAATAAAAATCGCCGCTTACAACTATTCAGTTTAAAGAGCCGGTTGGAAGATCTTTGGATGGATGTGACCATTGTCATTACTCTGTGTTCTGGGTGTGTCGTGAGGACGATACTGTTTACGGACAGTAGATGGCAGTAAGTTCCACGCGGGGATCATAAGCGACCAGTGAATACACTGAAGAAGAAGCTTATGCATTTACCATAACGTTATCGGAAGTGGGACTTTTGACACTAATGGGGATGTGGGCTTTTCCACTTTGACGTCGGTCCTTCAATTGTTTAACTGTGTTTAATGTAGATGCTTACCGTGTTGTTTTTCACTTAAATTATACCCAGTCGCGCACGTAGTGTTGTTTAATTATTTAGGGATCCTTCCATTTTCTTTATTCACGTTTTTTCCCCATTTTTAACGTTGTCGTGGGGAAACAATGAGGCCTAACTGGGGAGCCGGAAAAACGAATGATTGTATGGACGTGCGAGGTTAAGATTCATACAGGTATTTAACTGTAGACGTTTTCTCGTTGTCTCTAGTTTATATGCGTGTTTATTTAGTTATTTTTTTATTTTTATGGTTAATCCGTTGCCGAGTCTTGCCTGTGCTTTGTTATACGCACTAATGGCAAATATCGACGGCCAGCCGATAAACTATTTAGCTAGCTACCTACCGTGATGTATGCTTAATACGAAGGTGCGTTTATGAGGCTTTTTGTCGTTTATTTGCCTTTACAGGATACGATGCTGCTTGGGAAAACGGTGTCTATCCGCCTTAATCCGGCATCAGTCGGGAGATGAAATAAAATCAAATGGTAAGTAGCTAGATTTTATAATAAGACGTTGAGTTTTCCATTGTAAGGAGATGCGTCAAACTCATTAAATGATACGGATATTTCGCTGTAGCTAAAGATGTTTGTTGAATTATTATAGTATTATAGATGTAGCTTTCGCCTTTCGGGGACTGTGGATTGTCATAGTATATGTCCGCAATATCAGTGGAAATATGTAATACATCATGGTAAGTGAAATTTTGTAAGGGGATAATGCTTTTTATTAAACGATAAATCGTCACGACGAAACTATTGCTTTGTTGTTATCAGTGAAAATGTAGGTTTCTTTCATTTAGTTTCGTACTTGTTTTCGTAATCCGCAAACAGTTTCGTGTGATGTGGATTTCCCAGTTGTGCATAAATACATGTACAATTCCGACGTGGACTGTGTAAATTGTAGGTTATATCGTACAAATGTCGCTGCAGCTGCGATCTACTCCCATACATCAAATAATACTAGATGGAACGTTGCAGTAAAGATCGTAAGGTTTATGATCGTTGTTATATATGAATCTTCTGTTTTTGTTTTGTCTTCATTTTTATTTACAGTAAGGATGGCCTCCCAACCTCAGGTCTTTTCATCCCCTTCAGTGTCCTCCAGTGCCTTTTCCTGTGTGAAAAAGCTGAAGGTGGAGAACTGTTTATGGGATGTAACAAGCCAATCGGGTGAGAGCAAGTACTACCTGCCCAGCCCCTCTCAGGGAAATGCCGCCACCCCCACATCCTCTGGCTTTAATGCTGCATATGGCTCATCAAACCTGATTCCACCTCCTGCAGGGGGCTCCCGTGGGCAGATTGTGGTTCGTGCTGCAGACAGCACAGGCAGTCTCCCGGGGCCCTCCTCATCCTCCTCCTCTTCCTCCACCTCGTCCTCCTCTTCGAGCTGCCGCGTGAATGAAGCCGCCTCCTCCAAGTCTCACGGTGTCTACCAAAGGCAGCACAACCTGAAACGCAAAAATGAAGAGGTTGACAGCAGCGACAGTGTCCAGATTCTAGAAGAGCTCTCTGCCCCCGCGCTGTCCCACCGGGTCGGGGGCGATGGAACTGCCGTCCAATCTATTGCTCATTCCACCTCCACCACTAAGAGTAGCAACTCCCACAGCGAAGGGGACTACCAACTGGTGCAGCATGAGATCCTTTGCTCCATGTCCAACAGCTATGAGGTTCTGGAGTTTCTAGGCCGGGGAACGTTTGGGCAGGTGGCCAAGTGTTGGAAGCGGGGCACCAATGAGATTGTGGCGATTAAGATCCTGAAAAATCATCCATCGTATGCCCGCCAGGGGCAAATCGAGGTATGCATATAGTTTGTGTAGACTGCCTTGTCTGATACCACTAACCACAGTTCTTGCACGACTAAAGTCGGTGTAATGACGTTCTCATTTTTATTATTGCATATGGTCACTACTTGCAACAGCTTTATTCAGTAACTGAAAACATAGAAGAGGAACCCTGACTATGGCTTCTCTTGGTCCAGTGAACATACTATAGATACTGTTTTACAGAGTGTTGGAGTGTCATTTCATGTTCTAAGTAGATGTAGCAGCATGACCTTCCAAAACAAATGTTAGCTCATTCAGGCCAATGTAAGTGTCCTTCAACAGACTCAGGACATGGAAATGGCTGTCTTCCAGCATCAATTTCAGAGTTCCCTAGTCTAAGTCATGGAGGGCCAGAATCCAACACAGTTTTTGTATTTTACTGCTTGAACATATGTGTAAACTGTGCTGGATTCTGGCACTCCATGACTGGATGTGGGGAACCCTGACCTCCTGAAACAGAAGTTAGATTTTGCCCATGCTCAGAAACCTCTTGGCTTCTTCTTTTAGGTGAGCATCCTGAGCCTGCTAAGTACAGAGAATGCGGACGAGTTCAATTTTGTGAGGTCACTTGAGTGCTTCCAACACAAGAACCACACTTGTCTGGTGTTTGAGATGCTGGAGCAAAACCTCTACGACTTCTTGAAGCAAAGCAAGTTCAGTCCGCTGCCGCTGAAGTCCATCCGGCCCGTGCTGCAGCAAGTGGCCACTGCTCTCACTAAGCTGAAGAGCCTGGGCCTCATCCATGCTGACCTCAAGCCCGAGAACATCATGCTAGTGGACCCCGTCCGCCAGCCCTTCCGTGTTAAGGTCATTGACTTTGGCTCCGCCAGTTACGTCTCCAAGGCAGTTTGCTCCACTTACCTTCAGTCACGCTATTACCGGTGAGTCTTGTGTACCAGGGATAGTTCTTGAGAATGCCGGGGCAAGTGGGCATGACAGTGGTGTGGTTCCCTTTATTCTTTTGCTGCCCACTTAACTTGGCAGCATTTCTTTAGTTTAGTTCAGATACTTGGGGCTGTGAACAGAAGCTCACGGGTCTGAATCCCTGACAGTTTACGAATGATAAACATCTTGCATAGGAACAGAAGACTTTAACAGAGAGGTTGGATTATGTGGCGCAGTTATATTGAAGGTATGGCTTCCTGTGTGTCGACTAACAGTTCTGTTGTGTGTTGCGTAACGCAGAGCCCCTGAGATCATTCTGGGCCTTCCGTTCTGTGAAGCCATCGACATGTGGTCCCTGGGCTGCGTTATAGCTGAGCTCTTCCTTGGATGGCCGTTGTACCCTGGAGCTTCCGAATATGACCAGGTCAGTTATTAATAATGTGAAAGCAGTAGCTACCAGATTCCTACAAGCATCATTTTTAAGTGCTGTTCTTTTTCATCCTTAAACTGAATGTGCTTGGTGGAAATGTCAATCTGTGTTTCGAAAGGATTGGTACCAGCTGATCCTAGAAATTGACCAGAGATGCTTGTTGTAACTGTTATGCCACAGATCCGTTACATCTCCCAGACCCAAGGGCTGCCGGCTGAGTACCTTCTGAGTGCCGGAACCAAAACCAGCCGCTTCTTCAATAGAGGCCCTGATTCCAGCTACCCTCTCTGGAGACTGAAAGTAAAAGTTCTCCTTAAGGCTGACCTTTTTCTAGTGTTAAATCATATGGCTCTCCTATAGCGTATACTCACTGTGACTGACCTGGATTGTCAGTGAAGAAGCAATATTGGATTAATTAAATCTTTCTTGGTGATGTTATAGTATAGCTGTGTAATCTGAAAATCACAGTGATCATATTTGTAAGTTGTTCCAGTGCATGTTGATGGTATGATTGCATTCATCATGTTTTTCATTTTGCAAACAGACACCTGCAGAACATGAGGCAGAAATGGGCATAAAGTCAAAGGAGGCTCGCAAATACATCTTTAACTGCCTAGACGACATGATGCAGGTAGAGTATCCTGTCTTGGCATATTAGCCATATTAGGTTGGTATGTCTGCTGTGAGGAAGATGTGCTGACTGCCCACCACACCAGGACATATTAACCATGTTAGTAAGTAAGATGATAATGTTCAGCTACTCTGGTTCTGGTCCATGGGGACATGCTGTTGGCATTATGGGAGGTGTTTCCCCAGTTACTCGTAAATTTATGGATGTTAGTCTGGTCTGATATTGTATTTTCTAGTCAATTATCCTTCATACAGCATTATGTATTTCTAACTTGTGAGGTGTGACTTAACATCCAAAAAAACAACACCTAACGGATGTGGTAATTTCAGGTCTGGAAAGTAAAAATCCAGACCATGATTTTGTTTCAACCAACCAGTTGAGTACTCTGTGATTGTGACACTTTATGTTGAACGGTTTCTGAACCTCTGTCACCTGCTAAGGTGTGCATTTCAGGCTGTGAGAAGCAGGTCTCCGACAGTGGATCACAAAATAATTAACATCAATATATAAACATGCATATGATAAATAATATTCGGTTTAAAGAAAAGCCTGGAAGGGTGGGGACCTGAGTCTGTCTTGGTTTAGAATGTTCTTCATCTCCCAGGTGAACATGACCAATCTGGAAGGGACTGACATGCTAGCAGAGAAGGCTGATAGGAGGGAGTTTATTGACCTGCTGAAGAAGATGCTGACCCTGGATGCAGACAAACGAATCACCCCTATGAAGACCCTGAGTCACTCCTTTGTCACCATGGCCCACTTGCTCCATTTTCCGCACAGCTCACAGTAAGCAGTCTCAGTACCTCTCCATCCAGCCTTTCTGCTTGCCTCCCCATGCTTATCTAGATCTTCCTTTTTCTGCTGTGTTGAAAGCGAAGCTCCTCTGCGATCTCTGTTCAGGTTTTTGGTTAAACGATTGATATTTCTTGCCATGCGCAGCGTGAAGTCCTGTTTCCAGAACATGGAGATATGTAAGCGCCGGTGCACTGCCTTTGACAACGGGAAGAACCTCTTCTCTAGCAACAGCACGCCTGGGGCAGCCACTAACCTCACAGTTACCTTCAGCAGCCAGCTCAACCAGCACAATCAGGTATTCATCTGTGGAAATGTTGTAGCTGCATTATGATAATGGAGGACCTGGCTGGCTAAAACTGTAATTTCATTTAGAATAGCACTTAGTCAGCGGTATTGTCTCAGTACACTGCGTACCATATTAGGCTCTCCATATACTGCCATTATGACCGACATTTAAATACAGAGATACCCCCGCATACCACTAGAGGGAGCTCATGTGATACCAGTGGTACATAAAAACTATACAAAAGAGAGGAGGCCATTTGGCCCATCAAGCTCGCTTGGGGAGAACTTAACTAATAGCTCAGAGTTGTTAAAATCTTATCT
>JABFDZ020000109.1:21854786-21878291 GCA_019775955.2 Pollimyrus isidori | reverse complement strand
GGCGTCCTCCCCGAGGAGCTAGTAGAGGTAGCTGGGGAGAGGGAGGTCTGGGTATCCCTCCTGAAGCTGCTACCCCCGCGACCTGAACCCCGGACAAGTGGCAGATGATGGATGGATCGATGGATGCAATCTGTCTCGGAGTCACTGTCTTCATATTCCTCTTCAAGGTCATTATATGGTGGGTGTGCTGGTAAACCCTTGTGCTAGAGGCCCTTGGTGTTGCTGTTGTGAAGCTGCCCAAGGTTATCATCTGCTCACTGTACTCATGATTCATGGATTGGCTGGCATTAGCATGCCCTATCATGTGCCTACTACTTGAGAAAGGCATGCAACCCTATATGGATATGTAAAACATCCTGCATCAACTAGTCCTGGCTGCCAAACACCTTGTTGGTGGATCAGTTTCTCCCTCCTTGTACCCCTCTTAGTAAGTTCTCACCTAACCCCAAGTCTTGCCATTTCAGAGGTGCTCTGACTCAGTAACCTGGCCATAATGATTTGGCCCTTGTCACAGTCACGCAGATTTTTATCCCTGCCAATTTCTCCTGCACTCAATATGTTGATCAGAAGTACTAATTGTTAGCTTACCGTTTAATATATTACAGACCTTGACACACTCATGAGGAAGTGGTTATAGAGTTTTGGCTCATTGGTGTGTGTGTTTGTGCAGAAACAATTAGTGTAAAGTGATTTCAGTACTTATAGGAGGGTTGCTAAGATTGGAAGACATTTTGTTGTTGAGCATAAGGGTCAAGATGCAGCAAAGTTACCAAGTTGTTTAGTTTTTCCTAATGATTCAGTCTGTCCCTGAATTTCACGATGCACAACTTTTAATCAAGTACAGAATTATGACGGCATGAATGGACAGCCTTAAACGTCTATAGACCCTGAAGAAATTGATACCTAATTGTAACATTTGTCCAGTTATACAGAACCTGATAAATGTAATGACTTTTGATCAACATTGAAATACACTACAGAGATTGGTAAGAAATTTATTGTTCCTTGTAAATTTTGTAATACAATGCAATTTAGAGAAGCTTTACATTCACCAGACAAGCTTTTAAACAGCTGTAAAATTAGCAATAAAGTTTAGATGTTGGTTCCGATTATTCAGTACATTTCCACAGGATAAATGTAATTTCAACAATAATGCAACCAAAGGCTATACATAAATTCTAGAAAATACTAACCAAGGCATTAATACAATGCAATTAAGCACCAAAGCATAAGAAAACCAAAATATACAGAGCAGGAAATTGAGAAATATATTTTTGATCAAGCGATCAAAAGGGTCATCATTTCCAAAAAAATCCTTTTGAATGGACACAAAAAAGTGACTTCACAGACAACTGACCATATATTAATTTTGGACGGTGATTCAGTTGTTGGGATAGGTAACTTGGAAAGCTGTCTACCTGCTAATATAGTTAGTATTTTTCAAAAAACACCAATGACATGGAGCAGCTTTTCTGATAATGTGCAGAATACCCTTTAATTAATAACACTATTTACATCTTGGGCACCTCCCTAACTAACAATTCAGTCAGCCACTTGGACCTGTGCTGTGCTCAGAGAAAGGACATTCTGCTTGTTCCCTGGGATTAGGACACATATATACTGAACAATAAATAAATTCATTTTTTCATAAACCCACAGCCTGAATGGACAAAGGCCAATTACCACAGAAAACTAACAAATGAGACATCAATCCTCTTTTTTATGGGATGCCTGACATTTTTCTACATATTGCATGGCGAGTTAAAATGATGACTGATTTTAGATTTAATTCAATATGTAATGTCCAGTCATATACCCAAATCCCACATTCATAATGTCACCCAGTAGAATAATGAAATCCATAAACACTCCCAAAAGCAGTGTTCTAGAATTTATATAAAGCAAAAATAAAACAATAGTTCAATTGTCTAAAACTCTAGTAGAATCTATATTGTGTCAGGGATAACGACTTCTCTATCTAAGCCAATTACTAAATCCTAATTACCTCTCCCCACCTTTCTGTCACAAATTTCTAAGTTTGCTTAGCGGCTGATGGTGTGGCACATATAGCCAGGCTTAAAGGCATGGATGTGCACAGAGAATGTGAATTCTGCAAGACATGCATCTCAGTTTTGTTCTGTAAATGCAAAACCGCAACGCAGAGAATATCACTCCTGTCATTCTTCATCTTCCCTGCACTAAACCAGTTCCTCATTTTCCCCAAGTCAATGTCTTGCATTTCTGAGATTACAAAAAGCAAGGCAAAGATCCTCAAATATTTTCAAATTTAAAATTTAATCAGATCACTTAACATTTTGTTAATCGATCATGACTAATTTATAATGTCTGGGTGTCACCTGTTCTTTTACAATGTCCTAGGATACTTGTTTAAGCTGATGCAATTAAAAGAAAAAAAAACCTCTCGCATGGGAATGGATATCATATGGCAAACTACATGAACCAAATACATAATCTGTGTGCTTTCAATAAAACCTCAACTGTAGCAAACAGGTTCAAGAAAATTCCTCAATTCCTCATATATATTTTTTCCAGAGAAATACATAGGCATGTATATACATATACATGCAAACATATCTCTTGATGGGAAATTAATTTGGTGGTGCAACATATGGAATCCATGAATAAGGACAGCAGCACATGCAATTCAATGAAAGATGACTGCAGAGGTAGATGGGAAGGCAGACTGAATAAGACACACGTCTCAAACTGAACCTTGACAAGCCTGAAGGAGCAACAGAGCCGACAGGCTGAACGCGTACAGTGGCGTCTTTGCAATGGTAGGGCCTCCCCGCAAAGGCCAGGCTGGGTGGAGCTCCATCCAGCTGCTGGACAGATGAGGGGCTTAGAAGGAGGGCAAAGACAGAAGGGCTCCATCAAAACTCCTCGTGCACGTTGCGGGCGTAGTCCATCAGCTTGCTACCAGTGAAGTATTCACTGTATTTTAGTATCTCCTCCAGTTCCAAATTGTGGTTCTGGTTCTCATCAGCCACAGCAATCATCTGCTTGGCTTCGTTGAGGGCATTATACTCATTCATGGGGTCCATGTACTCCTGCAAGACAGTGTAAAATACTACAAGGTCAGAGAACACACTGAAGAAACGTGCATCCTCAATAATTTCCACAATAGCAGGAAGGTGGCGCTGTAATCTGCTTTGGGTGTTATTTTATATGGCCGGATGGATGGAAAACCACCCGAAAAGCCCTTAGTTGAGAAAAGGGAGGAAACCAACTACACCAACAAGAGCTCAAAAACTTAAATAGCCGATTATTAGAGTTCCTAGTATATATTTATAATATACTTTCAATAATCAAGTGATAAGCAGATATTATCATGGCAAGTCAGTTTGATGTTACCAGTAATAATGAAAAATTATTTTTAAAAAGCTTCGATTAGTACAGAAAGTCCCTGGGTTAAGAATGCCCAATTTATGGACAGCTCATACTTATAAATGTACTGCTATAAAGCCGATTACATTTTTAAAAATGGGTTAAATACAATGGTTTGCAATAATGAACGCACACACTAATTTGTGACACTTGTGAAAACATTGCATGGCTTCAGCAGTTTTTCAGCTTGTGGTACACAGCAGTGCCGTAAGTACTTACTTTTATTATTACTGTATAATTATTATTATTGTGCACCGTGTTATTTTTCCAGCTTACCTACAAATTTGACTTACAGACAGACTCAGGGAACAGATCTGGTTTATAACCTGGGGAAAAGGCTGTACCTGAAAATGTTAGTGTTTGAAACTTCAAACAAGACAAAACATGCCCTACCTCCAACTCCTCCATTGTGACAATACCATCTTGGTTGGCATCAATGACCTCCTGGAATTCCTTCTTTCTCTCCCTAACCCAGTCATCGTCAACATCCTGGGCCTGCTGGTTCTCCACGGTACCCATCGGCAAGGAGATAAACTCCGACAGGGTCAGCTTCTTGTCAGCATCTTGATCTGTCATCCCCAAAAATGGCTAGGTAAACTTTCGACAGATGTATGCTAAGAATATCCCCCGTGACACCTTAAGAATTGCAAATCTGATCCTTGCTCTGGTTCTGCACATGCAGTGTTGACTTTTTTTCTGCTATTTTACCCCCATAACCAAAATACTCATGGTTCAGGTGGTAACATTGAATGATTGTATGTCTATTAATGGCCCTGCTATAGAGTGCCATCCATGGACTGTAGATCAGTGTAAGGCTAATGGGGTGGGGGGTTTTCCCAAAATGGTGGCTGCATGTCTTCATCAAAGGCTAGTACTGCCAATCAATGTCAGGCTAGCTTTAGGGTTAGGACCACATTCTGAGTAGTTCAGTTATCCTAAAAACACAACCATAGATGACAAGGGATTACTGTACCCAGGTCACGAACGATCTCCTTGACCATGTACTTCAGCATCCCCCGGCTATGCTCTGGGTGAAGGAAGGAGAGGAACTCCTCTTCGTTCAGCAACTGGTCTGCTGGGGGATTGTCGGCCTGAAACCAGCGGTCCTTAAGGCTCTCCAGAACCTCCTGGGCTGTAAGCGATGCAATTACAAAATCATATGTTACAACTTGCGCCACCATTCTCCTGATAGTCCCCTTCAATATAAACATGGTAAGCATACCAATTGTTTGCTTATCACTTTAAACACCATAAAGATACAATGGGTGCTGACTTACTCTCCTCATCCACTTTCAACTCCTCGTTATTCTTAAGCTTCTCTGCTACCTCCTTCTCATTGAAACCTTTGCTTGCCAAAAACTTCACCCGGTATTCATCCCAGGTGACATGTCCTACAAAGAGCAACACAGAACTTAACTTGCAGAAATTAAGCAACGGAGAACTAGACACTAAACACTCCTCTGCTTACAAACGAAATGCGTTCCGAACAGCCATTTGTAACTTGAAATGTTTGCAAGTCGTCATTCAAGATCATTTTAAGGGTATACGCAAGTACAAATAACTAGGATGCTGGGAGTAGCTAGGCGGAACTGGTGCGCAGAAAAACAAAATTGTGTTGCGGACAGGAAACGGGAGCCAAATAAACACAATTTAGGACTTACAGTCCTCTTCATTGATATGTCTGAAAGTATGCAAGTTGAAAGTTTGTAAGAAGAGGAGTGTCTGTATACTGAAAACAAGAGGCCTATTCTGTCTTTATAGGGCAGCCAAATGAGCCACAGGTCTTTGGAAACTCTTTCCCATGTACATGTATACTGACCTAGGCGGAGAAAAAAAGAATAATGTATTTTGTTGTATAGTCCAATACATTTTTAGATTCCTGGCCTGTGCTGCCGCTGGTATTAATATACATCATAAAAAAACATCAATTTCCATTTTAAAAAGCTGTCATCTGCTCTATTAAAATGATTCAAGCACTTGCCACAATACGTTTATTTGCGCTCTGTGTGTGGGTCTGCTGCATGGAAAACATTCTGCACCGTCTAAGGTCGTGGCGTGACATAGAACAAGGTGGACGTTGTTTTAAATATATAACACATTCTTCCTGCTGATGTACTCAATTTCATTTTGTCTGGACATATATAGTACATTTATAGTATACTTAAAATACAGCCACCTTAAGTGAAAGTTCAATAAGGAGTGGATGGTAAGTTTTTGGTTAAGGTTTTCTTGTAGAAAAACTGATCTTTACATGGCAGATACCCTATTTCACCATTAGGCTGCATCCTTGAAACTCAGCTTGGGATGCAATGCGCACCTTATTAAACCTACACTTTCCCTTGGTTTCAATAAAGAAAGAGATACCATCTTCCCAGCAAAAAGACAATGCACATTTTCATGAGGATTACCCTCAAAGGATGTTTGCCCTTTCTGTATGTTCTGAAATTTACATTATACAAAAATGTGATTAATCATGCAGCCAATACAAATTCAAAATATTACATAGCCTGTAATACAAGTGTGAGCATTTTATTATGCATCATTGAAGATATTATCACAAGAACACTTGTATCTCCTCTACACAAATTAAACCAGACAGTTAAATGATTCACTGACCTTCCAAAGTTCAGTTATAATAAACAAGTATACCTGACCCAGAGATCGTCTCATTTCTGTTCCGAAAATATTGGGGTCACAAACTAAGAAGAGCAATAGCCAGAGTTCAGGAGCCTTGTGACCCTGAGGACCAACACAATTCTCCTCACCATCTCCATCTGGATCCACTGCACGAAAGCTGAGCTTATTCTCCTTCACAGCTTCCTGAAAGTGCTCCTCCGTTTTCTCCATAATCCACCGCTGCATCTCCTTTGCACTGATACTCTGGTCACCATTGAAATCCACCCTGTGGGAAAGCAAAAGTGATTAATGACTTTATGACAAACATAAATGCATTCCTTCCCATGGGATATAGAACGCAACACTCACTGAAACTTAAATATACAAAACAGGTCATTTAAAGAAAAAATACATATAAAAGAAAAGTCCAAATTAAAACTAAAAACTAAATTAATATTAACATTTTATAACTATACTCATTTTTGTTAAACATGTTTCCTACAAAAACAAAAGGAAAAAACAGTACATTAGGGATATATTAAATAAGCTGAAAGCTATACTAAGATTTTTTTATATATCAAAGAAGATTTCTCAGTACATATGTCATTCTGATTGGAGAATGCACCCTAATACAATAGTTATTTTACTTTTTTTTGCAGAGTGAAACAGTTAAAACAGACAGAAAATCCTTATTTGGAAAATGAAATTACTATCTCTGCTGGACATAACTAAACCAGTTTTTTGGGTACAAGTTTAGACCATGAACTTGATCTGTGCAAGTTGATAAGACAGCATTCAATAATTTACTTTCAACTGTCTCTCTAAAAGGCAAACATATCTGACTAGTGTCCTCACTCTGCAAGAAAATGCCACCAATTCCCTACCAACCTTTCCAAAAACGGCTTTAAGCTACACCAGATATAGTCCAAGCTACCAATTATTTGCAATTATATACAAAACCAGTCTGTCACATAGTAAAATTCATTATCTAATGTATTTAATTTAATTGTCTTTCCTTTTCCCTGTTTTGGATTACTCTTTCTTAATGATGTTGTAAGCACCTTGGGCCAACTCTGTTGTGAAAGGCAGTATACGCAAACTGAATTGAAATGATCAAATTAGTATTAAACTCTTGTGAGATTCCATACTTGCTGAATATTTCTATTAACTTCTTCCTGTTCTTCCGGGGCTCTGAGTCCTCTTCAAACTCTTCCATATCCTTCCCCAGAAAGACTTCTTGGTGGAAGTCTTTGTTGAGGTGCCCATCCATCTCCATCTTTACCCCATTGAGGTGGTCTGGGGGCAGGATCTCATTCTCTTCTTTGCTGCTGGGGTTCTTGTCTTTCAGAGATGACATGTTGGCCGGACGGGCCTGTGTGGCCATGATAGAAACCAAAGCCAGGAGAGCCAGGTACAGCATCCTGTGCGACCTCCGCCACACTCTTCTTCCGTGCATGGTTTCCGCAGTCATACGTCTCTGATGGGCCGGTGTAAAGTGCTGTCATTTACATGAACAGATGTATTAACCTATATGAAACAGCTATTTGCACCGACATATAAAATCAAAAATATACTCGAAACACGCTCAGCTAGCCTTTATAGTGAAGTTACGTACTACTTCAGTTGACAAACAGATGTTACAAAATTCAATTTAAAATGTAACACGGGATGGCCATGTTTAAAGTAAAGATAGAATAACATGATGACGACAAAGTATAATCTCCTGAAGGACATTTCAGCCGCAACGCTACGTGACGTGGGTGAAAGGTTGTCAAAATTACGATTTGTATTTGGAAATAAGAATACGTTCTTAATAATTCCTCTGTAACATATAAGGAAAAAAATTCGACCGTCTGCCTATAGCCCCAAAACCAATAAACCGAAATCGCCAACAGCTGAGATAGAGCCAGGTGAGACTGACCTACCTACTGCGACATCCACTGCGCAGGAAATAAAAATAAAATAAAAATAAACACGGTCAAACTAATAAAATGTATCTGTAGGTCTAGCTGCGCAGGTGACGCGTCGTCTGCGTCACATCGATCCTCAACGTTGATTGGAAGAATCCGCAAGGTGCCGCGTGAGTTCTAGGGTTTCCTGTACACGTGGCTCTTAGTCAGGCAGCGGTTGGTACGGAGCGGGGTCACTCCCCTCTGCTAAAGCTTAAAACACGTCCACGGAGCTCAAATTGTGCACCGTATGACGGCTTTCAGGCAAACGCCGAGTAGTTGCCATTGACAGAACCCGACTTCCGGGGAAAATGCTTTTGACATGACCTACCCCGGCAACAGTCGCTTATTTGCAGCAAGAAACCCTGTGCATTTCCCCCTGGCGGCTATACATATTATTGCCGAGAATCAAAGAGACGTTACCATGATTTTGGTGGTGTCATTTGTATGTTTTTTCTATGGCCTTATTTTAACGTCAGTGATGTAAACAGATTTTTTGCGTCTTATTTTTAACAAGTCATATGCACGACGTCACCTTTTTCCACACAGATTCGTACCTCCAAGCACAAGGTGGCGACGAACGCGAAATATTTCAGTTGGAAACCCGTTTACGCCCTTCCACGTCTTCCTCCTCGGTGTTTTGCAAAACGTGTGTGCGCATGCGTGAATCTCATTTCGTTAATACAGGGAAATAAGACCTGGAGATTTAATTAGGAATATTCCGGTCATTTTTGCGCAAAGAAACCTTTAAATCATGACCTGCTTCATGTTTCACGACAGCACCTGGTAAAATGAGAAAATCTGCAGAAGATGAGTTTACACGGGTTGGATAAGTTACTCCCAGTGTCAACTGGAAAAGGGAAACGATTTATAATTGTATGAATTTGCATTGGCCATACAATGCAATAGTATTTAGTCTGTTTAGTCCTACGAAGGCTTGTTATTGAAAACCAAAACTAACCAGTGGCAATGGTGGCTTAATGGTTTGGGAAACACTTGTAATAGAAAGATTGCTGGTTCGAATTTCCGACCAGCAGGGTACCTCAAGCACTGCTCCCCGGGCGCTGAATTAGCTGTACCCCCAGATGTGCCGCATATGGATTAAATAGTAAAATACAGAGGATACTTTTCCTTGTTGTGTCCTCGTTGATCACAAAATTAAGAAAGTCAAGTACCATTCGAGTGCTTTTGAGAAACCCTATAGAACTGGGGCGGTAACACATGAGTGTAGGGCCTTGGCATTAGTAAACAGGCTTCTAGTTACTGAGTATGAAATTGGCACAGAGCCGGCTAGTTTTATTTTCTAGTGTAGCTACAAAATTGGACACATCATAGTTTCCCTCTGAAGTGAATAACACATCTATCCATCGCTCTGTATAAACATTGTGGGGAAAAAACATTTCAGCATTTATTCTGTTTTTCTGGATATTCTGTAGTGTACTTTTTAAACTTGTTTGCACTGCATTTAGCTAAGGAGACTAGCTAATCCATGTCAGGGAGTATACTCTGAGCTAGGACAGGAATTGTAAATTACCATTTCAATTAAAAGGACTTGGATTTCACTTGAGTGCTGAGTTCTTGCTGTGTGCTGATTGCTTGGTCTCCTATAATCATGCATGTTTCACTAACGCTAATGTGAAACAGCAGGATAAGTCTTTCAGTCAAGGAAACAAACCAGTCTAAGCACAAGAAGAATTTAACTATTTAGCCGAGCACAGGAGTCTTTCAGTTTGAAAGCAGTTTGTAAAACCCGAAGTAGCTCAAAGTGTCCTCCCTGACATGGATTATCTGGTCACCCTAATTTACCTGTTTACACAGTGGGTTCCGTCTTTGCACTTTGTCTTGAACTATATAGAATTTCGTCTAGGCTCCACGTACCTCCTTGCTGTATGCACAAGAATGTCCCCCCGATCAAGAAAGTTTATCGTAAATAAAAATGTAGAACTAATTTCAATATTAATATGTTTACAATATCGTGTTAAGTAATAAAGTCGCTTGATAAATTTGCCAAAATCTAATCCGCAGTAATTTCCCCCGAAGTAGTGATTTAGTGCTTGTGCAACGAGTTTTGATTTACGTTTAAAATGTAAACAGGCATCAAGGTGGATATTTATAGCACTAGTGTGTAGGTCAAACCTTAGAATAAGGAGGTGAATTACTAAGCTGAAAATGAGAGCAATTGCTTCTCATTTTATTCACCAAATAGGAAGATGTTTGGCTAAGCAAAATGAGTGATAGTGTCGGATAAAAACTGATTTTGCTCTTAATTGTGCCACACGGCTCTGTGTGTTACTTTTTCCCTGCTTCAATTTTGGTTATGTTTGTTTTCTTCATAACACATAGAGTGTATTTTGTTGTCTATAGCATTTTAGGAAAAAGCCTTAATTTTCCATAAGCCAACAAGCATGATTTAAAGGTACACTTGACTTTTGGATTCGTCTGTAAACAAGATCGCGAAAGGAGTTATTGTTACGAGCTCCACTAGGTGGCACCGTTTACACGGTATTTTTAATGCATCACTACTGCTTACGGCTTACGCTGGAGACCATATAGTGTTGTCTCTTAAGGATTTGCTACCTTGCACAAGTCTCAAATATGCATATTTTATAATTTTGTAAGTAGAGGAAGATGCATGCTAATTGTATTGAATAATAGAATCACTTAGCACCATATTTACCATAGTGGTACATTGTTTTGTACAGTAATTTTTCTTTATTACTTATGTTTGTTTAGATACTGATTTATATGGGGATAAAAGCTAGGAGTGTTATGCACTTGTTTCTATAAAGGTCTTCTATCTATTTCCTTCGGTTTTGGTCATCTTATCCATATAGAATAATCTGCATTGTTTCTTTCTCCTACAAATAAGAAATCTATGGGCCATAACCTTACAAACCTCAAAAGTTCTTAATCCTGTGGTACTTGAAAAAAGAAATTTCTTCCATATTCTAGATTAAAATCTTAATTTAATGATTTATATTTTAATAGTAAAATATTTCCTATATATAACCAAAATATATAGACATTTTTTTTACTTTGTGTCTATAGGTATATAGTTTAACTTCTGTATTCATATAAAAATATATCAGTGCTTGTAAACTGACTAAGCAGTGATGGAGAACCTGATCTTAGAAAATTGCAGCTAATGCAGCTTTATGTCTATACAAATTTCATACCTGTCACCCTCTCATGCTATGCTCAGAAGGTTTACCGAGTGCAGCTAATCTTAAAAGATGTGTTGACAAGATATCACAATCAAAGTTTGGATCAGTGAAAAGGTCTCTATTTACTTAACCCTTATATCTTACCTGGTTATATTTAATGAATGTTCCAACATTATGTGAGACTTTGGAAGCTGGTGAGAATCTTTCGACAGCTCTGAACTTGCTAAGTAAACGACATAGTAAAACTTGCTGGTCCAAATTTGTAATGTCAGAAGTATCTGCACATATCCGCAGGCAAAAGGCTACGCCGTCTGTTCCTGCTCGATGATCCTTGCCTAATAATGTCACCGATAGTGACCACTGCTGGACTTATGCACTCTGAACGGCAGGTCATGTCTCACCATGAGACTAAATGAGTTGCCTATGCCATCCGAAATTGTTTTAAAACCTTACTAATAAAGGGCGCATTCATGCAACTCTTTTGCACCTGTTTATTCGGATTCTCCGTCTTGTATTTTGTTGAAGGGATTTAATATTTTGTTTGCTTGCATCTGTAGATTCAAGTAACGGTGTATGCATGTGGCTCCAGATCTCCATACTAATTCATCCAAGCTAAGATGCTAACATTGAATTTCACAAGAATCACAAGACTGCAGGTCAATCTAGGCGTCTTAAATAGCCAAACAATTTGCAATGTTCTTTAAAGTACAATATTGTGTGTTAAAGACAAATGATTAAACCAGACTAACAACACAGTATTTATTTAGTTCATTCAGCTCTGCAGGCTGTGCTTAGTGAAAGCAGGTTGTATTTCAACACCTCTTAAAAACATCACAACAGATACTTCTCTATGCTCAAACCACAGAGGAATCTCTGAATTCTTTCTCTGGCAATTTGTCAAATGGAAGATTACACAAGAAACTGCCTGAGGTATTTTTCTGCGGGGATTGGAGCTCCTCTTCCCTGTTTGGATACACTCTTGTGTTGATGTGAAATTAAAGCAGAAGTCAGTATATTAAACACACATAGACTCACACTTCACCGTTAGTCACCCTCCCCTCCCCAACCCAAGCTAACTCAGAATTTCAGTATTTCATCTAAGAGATAAAACAGAGCAGAAGAAGGCAGTGAGGCTGCCAATTCACTGATGAGAAAAATAAAGGCAGGCAGGAGGGAGAGAGGGAGAGAGAGAAGAGAAAGGAGGGGGGGAGGCAGAGGTGATAAAACTCTGCAGAGTCTGCATGCTCAGTCACAGAGAGTGAGAGTGAGGGAGACGAAGCAAACTGACAAGGACCTACCACAGCGGCAAAGACACGGCACTCTCCGAGGCGCTAAGGGCCCGTGCTTTTGCCACGCTTTTGTGGACTGGGAGACATTAGGGAATTGGTAGCTGTTAATGGTGAGGAAGTGGATGCACTGGACTTTCCTGGAGAGACCTGGGATTTATCCCCTCGAGGGCTGTCTGCTTTAAAGTATTTTTTTAGACACTGCTTCGGGGGAACTAATTTTCCCCTTCAAGGAAAAAAGAGGGGAGGGCAAAGGCTAAAAAAACCGGAAGGGATCCAAGTCACTACTCTCACCCCCCCACCCTCTCTCATCTCCATAAATCAACTTTCATGCCCCTGGGATTTTTGGCTTTTTCCCTCCCAAAGGAGTGATGCATGACAACTGTCACACTGAAGACTGTATTCTACAGAAACTTTGGGCTGTTTGGATTTGACGCAGTGACACAGCCTCTGACTGGCGCACTACCACCAGAGATCTTCAGCAAGAGGACAAGAGTCTTCAGAGAGGAATGAGGTTTGCATAACCTCCCGTTCTACCTACCTAAAAGTACAACAACCCTCTACCCCCCCATCTCAGACTCTAATTCCAGCCCCTTCCAACCCTTAGCCCCTCCTCTCCTGTCTCCCCTCTCCCCCATGAAGCAGGAAGCGTGAAAAATCTCACTAAATGGGTTTATTTGCCGTCAGAGCTGTGCTGATCTGTCATTCCCCAGGACCATTTCACTTGATGTGTTTCATAGCTCTGGGAGCTGCCTGGTTGGGTGGTACATTGGAAGCTGTTGGTCTGGAGCCTGTGAGGGACAAGAGGCAGCATCAGTTGCTGTAAATCCCCAGAGTCATCGAGGCTTCCCCCTCCAACTCTCCTCTTTGGGTCTATCCCAGGATCTTCCACTTGTGAAACCAACAACTTCCCAACAAAAGAGGACTCTGTCTTTTGATCCTTTTTTGGTGGGGCACCATCGAATCACAAGCGAATCATTCCTCCAGTAGTGGTGCTTGTTTTCTAGTTGCCCCATCCGTTGGTAGTTTTCAGAGGTTGCCCTGCGTAGCTCAAGATGCGGTGTTGGCCGTTGGCCGTGGTGGCCGCAGTCTTTTGGACCCAGTGCCTTCTTTTTCATGAGATTGATGCCAAGAAGGAGAAGAAGAGGCAGAAGGAGAACATCCCACAACACACAGAGTCTTACAACTCCTCAGCCTCCAACAGTGAAGAGGTTGGAGGGAACACAAAGGTATTATCATCGTCCCTCTCTTTCTCTGGGTCGTTCATTTTCTCTGCCTCCACTACTTCTGCTTTGCTGTTTCTGTCATGGCCTACCTGCACCTGCCGTCAAAGAAACTGTTGCTTTTTATGAACTCATTATGATTAGTTGATAACTTAAGTATCTTTACTTGAAGGCTCCTTTTCCTCATTTCATACCTAAAGATATACTGCATAGCAGCAGTCATTTTTTGTTTGATGTACCCTGTTTAGCTATCAACTCAATGCTTAGTCAGGTACATGTAGGGAATATGCACCAGTTAGGGCATCAAATGGCCTTTTTTCATACAAAATGAGATTATTTTGATGAAATATGTTAAGATATTGAATATGTTTATATTTTCTGTTGCAAATAGATCAAAAGCTTCTGCTCATTTGTGTTTCTTTTCTGTCTGTGACAGAATTATTTTTCCATCAATGTCTGCCAGAAAGCTTGCGTTCTGTGGATTGAGATTTTTCTGATTAAAGTAGTATGATAGACAGGTCTGTTTAGTTATGATTACTGTTATGCTTCTAGGGAAAATCTATAGCAAATTTGCCTCTATTAATTAGCAGTTTTTAGCAATAGTCATTAATATAATTTCACAGCACATCAACTCAGTTGGTAGTGAATGGGACAGATGTGCCCAGGTTGAGAGCATACATCAGTGATGAGTTTACAGTGTAAGGAATGTAAGTAATTATTGTCTCATCAATTAACCCATCCCAATTAACCCAGCCCTGTGTCCTGCAGTGGATTGGGAGGTTGTTAGATTAAAGGAATAAATCGTAGGGAGACTTCTAGGATACCTTTAATGATATGAATTAACAATTGTAGAATTTATTTCATGTTTCTTGACCAAATTGTCCATATATGTGATGGGATGTGGCAGTGATGATTTTGGTATCATCATTTTCATTTTAGCCCCATCAGGTGTCAGCTCTGCTTTACCCTTTTGTCACATACTCTAAAGGACTTGGTTAAGTCCTTAGCTAAACCTCCCCTTCAGTCAATTACCTGTTGAGAGAGTAGTTCATTACTCAACGAAGCAAAGCTGGTCCTTTCCAATTAAAACAAGTATAGCAGGGAGGTATTCCAGAATGAGTGTTTGGCTGTAATATAGTTACTCTCTGTTAATGTGCTGTTAAGTACAGAGTGAATGTGTGGTTAGAAGGATTATTTAGACTTGCATATACTGTAACCAGCCTGTGTGCCTGCACATCCAAAGTCGTCAGGGCATGAGGATAGAGGATCCTTTTTAATTACAGACGAGTTCCCTTAAGTTTGTTGAGTAGTCGTAAATAAACAGTAGAATGACTGTTTATTTCTTAAAAGAGTGCAAGTAATATGAAAACGGGCAATTTGATGTGACTTTGTGGCATTTAGCCTTTTGCATGAAGAATGTTCATGTTTGCGTGCAGATGATGTGGCCCGTCTGGGGAGTGCTCCTCGCGCCCTTGGGGTCCCTATCGCACATCCCACTTCCTGTTTGTTTTTGCAGCACCGTTTGCTTGTGGCTTCTCCAGGCCACCCATCGTGGTGCCATTTCCAAATGTCAGCCTCTTACCGCCGCCCCTTCACCACTCCGGCTCTTTCCCAGTCTGGCTCCCGGGCTTTGCTGAGTCTCCTGTCATTTGCCCTGTCACACTTCTTCGGGGGGCGGGGGCGTAGAGAGTCTCTTTTAATGCTCTTATGCAGTGGGTTGGCTTTTAATAAGGTTTAACCTTATTGTGAAGGGTGTCTGTTTTACTTGGTCTGGGGACCAAGTGAAGCCTCCACAAACACCTCATCTCAGCCCCCCATCTCCAGGACGCAGTGTCCCAGGGGGACCTCTCTCCTTACCTCCTAGTGTTGCTTTGAGCCCCTCCCTAGCCCCTCTGCTTCTCACCCATTCGACTGCCCCCCCACCCCCTTCCTCCAAAGCAGGCAGTCTGCCATGATGTCATTCCTGGGAAAGTGAGGTGGGGAGGTATTTAAGGGCCTGGGGCGGCATGGTTCCCAGCCCATTGATTCTGTCAGTCAGGGGCCAGCCTGTCTCCGCTGTGTCTGGGACATCCGATAGGAGCACTTGCAGCTGGGGGAACGGGGGCAGCAAGCCGTGTAAGCCCTTCACAAAGCCTCTCAGAATGGGTCCTGAAAGAGGACACTTTGATGAGGATTAGGCCCTATACTTTCACCCCCTGGTCTCTTTCTTTCCCACTGTACTCGGACGATAATTACTTAATCGCTCATAAGGGCCAGTGTCATGCCAAAGATTGGCATGTCGGTTTGTCACTGTAGGTCAAGAGGCTGGTTGGGGTTTCATACCTGGGTGAAGTGTGGCACAGGTTACGGGGAGGGTGCCAGTGCATAATTGCGCATTACTTTTAAAATTTAGTTTAATTCATGTCATTATTTAATTAACTATCTGTGCATTGGATGCATTTCTCATTGTTTCAGCATGCTGCAATGTTGTGCTGCTTGTTTGTTACAAGTTCAATTGCTTAAACTGTCTCTCTTGAGGTTAAAGTTAATCTCGTCTTACTTACCCGGGTCACACCCTTGAACTTTAAAGTACGAACTTTGTAAATCACATTATTGGCCATGCATTGAGCTAGGTCAAAGTTAGCAAACCAAAAAAAGGCCAAACTTTCCTGTGATTCAATAAAACATTATCTATAATAATGAAGAGGCAGGCCTGCCCTGTGATGGGCCTTGCTCACTGGCCACTGCAGGCCTCACAAGACCACAGGTAGGTCTTTCTACCATTTTCCCACCCATCTTGAGAAGTAACTGCTAAATACAGCCCAAAAGGAATCCTTGTGTTTCCCTCTGCCATTCCCCCCAGAAAGACAGAACTGTTTTCCTTGATCCAAAAGAAAGCAGCATTCAGTTGCTTTAACATATACCCCTGTTCATAGGTGGCTCTAGAGCCTGTTTGGGGGGGAGTAAATAAACTACCATATTTTATGACTCAGTCCCCTTGAAAAATCATTTTTCTAAAACCTCAGTATTTTTGTACACAATTCATGCAAATTTTGTGGTTGGACTTTTTGGGAAGGAGCTCCATAAGGCCCAAAATATAAAATAATGTTTTATATATGTCAGAAAAGATTGCTTTATTTGGATATGTTTTCACTTTAACAGCTTATGATGGATGTCAGATTTATGGAAATCCCTTAATCTAGGCTGAGGCTTATCATGTGCTGGTCGTGTTCCTCAGCTCCCAGTCTCTGCTAGAGCCTGAACTATGGAGTAGCATGAATTCTGTGAAACGCTTCAGCTTTGCAAAGCCATCAGTATGGACAGGCTTGTGAAATTAACCAGACATAATATGGTTTTTAGAACTTGTCACTACATGATGAATCACGAAGCTGGGGAGCTTCATTGAAATGTGCCATAGTTAGCTAATATACATTAATAATGCAGCATTATTTTTGATACAAATAAAGCAAATAACATTACAGAGAGAGGAACATTCTAGATTCATGTGTTATTTTTATTACTTTTGGTACCGTGCATGGAATTATTAATTGAATTTATATCCGTGGAATATATTCTTGATTGATTGCGAGATATTTCGGTAACACCTTCTATGAATGCTGTGTTTGTAAGAATCTATAAACACATTCATAACAGATAATAATGCATTCATAAAGCGTTGTGAACATGACTATAATAAATATTTACAAAAAGGCATAATACATTGTAGCCATGTCTATTATGCATTATAACTGCCTTATAACGGCCTCATCTATAATGCACCATAGATATCGTTATAATGCAATACAAAGCATCCGTAATGCTAATACCAAACATTGTAATACATTATACAGGTATCTTTAGTGCATTATAGATGAGAGATTTATTGGAGCTTATGAGGTATTATACTCATCACTGATGACAACTTTAAGTAAAGTTTATATATATATATACAGTGGTACCTCGTTTCTCAAACTTAATCCGTTCCAGACTCTGGATCAAATCCTAAAAAGTTTGAGTTCTGATCAAATTTTTCCCATAAGAAATAATGGAATACCAAATAATTGGTTCCCGGCCCCGAAAAATACAGTCAAGCATTTTTTTTTCTTAATGGCTTCCAAAACGATAAAGATCTTATCCCAACATTACCCCTGTCTTGCCCCAATCGTTTGCTTCTTCCGTGTGCCACGCCCCCTCGTTAACCTCGTGTGGGATCCCCATGTGATCAGCTGTTTCTGGTTGTTGTCAGTAGTCCTCGGTTCGACTTATAATATTCAGATCGAGATCTAGGTCAAACTGTTTTGTTTGACTTTCAATATATATATATTTTCATGACCATTGGTAGATTCTCACTGAAGGCATCAAAACTATGAATGAACACATGTGGAGTTATGTACTTTTAAACGTTTTATATTCTAGTTTCTTCAAAATAACCAGCCTTTACTCTGATTATTGCTTTGCACACTCTTGGCATTCTCTCGAGGTAGTCACCTCAAGAGGTACTCACCTGAAATTGTTTTCCAACAGTCTTGAAGGAGTTCCCAGAGGTGTTTAGCACCTGTTGTTGTCGAGTGTGTAATCAGAGCAAAGGGTGGCTATTTTGAAGCGACTAGAATATAAAACATGTGTTCAGTTATTTCACCATTTATTGTTAAGTAGGTAACTCCACATGTGTTCATTCATAGTTTTGATGCCTTCAGTGAGAATCTACAGTACCAATAATGGTCATGAAAATAAAGAAAACACATTGAATGAGAAGGTGTGTCTAAACCTTTGGCCTGTACTGTGTGTGTGTGTGTGTGTGTGTGTGCATGACAGTGATTGTTGTCTGCTGTTTTATTTACTCTAGTTTAATCTGTTATTCTAATTTTTAATACAGAAATGTAATTGGCACGTCAGTATTCTCCAGCTGCAGACCTGAGGGGCTTATGGTAGCCCAGTCCAGGTTCCCCCCATATGACTCCCCGCCCCAGCTGCCCATCTAACCTACCACATGCACAGAAAGAGCGAACAATCCGCACACTGTCATTTGTAAGGGGAGCAGGTGTTATTTTCTGCTTGGGCTCCCCTTAGCTCTTTGCCTTTTTATGATGAGTGGAAAGCAGAATAATCCCCTGGAGATTTCATAATAAATTTTATGACTTGCTTTCTCACAAGTCTCCACTAGCATGGAATGTGTGTAAGATACGTGTGTAAATATTTAAACAATGTTTATGCTGTGGCTGCTTTACAGTGGGAGAGGAGAGATATTATTATGGCAATATATTTATGCTACTCAGATATTTATCTTGGTCTTCATTTCCATGCAAATTAAGTTTATGGTAAGGCCGAACAGATGATGGCGCAAGCAATCCCCCAGTAATCCGACTGGGATCTGAATGGGATCTCATTCGACAGCCATTTTCAGATTAACCAAAAGGCTTAATTGATAAGCCTAACTGTCCAACAAAATGTGTGGTGGTATTTACTACATGGCCATGTTCAATAACATTCAACCCTTGTGGTTTATTTGCTTGCTGTCTGTCCACCCGTTCATCCATCCATCCATCCATCCATCCATCCACCTTCCAAATATCCAGTAGAGTGTTTTAGGATTGGCTTGCAGCTGTAGGCTTGCAATGCTGTTATGAACTATTCTGTAACCTACTTTCCTTAAGGTTAAAGTCTATTTGGCATTTTTAATATAATGAAGTGAAGTGATATCTGCTTCTTTTAGAAGATAAACCTTTCGACCAACATGTTATGTCTTCTGTGATCTTTCCATCTTTTTTGCTTTTTTGTGTTTTTTACTATGCAACAATTTGTGAAATGTAGACGACCTGAGTGAATTTGGAGGCTGGACTGCATGTATTTTTTTAAATTAAGCATGTTCATTTGCTATGGGAAGCTGTCCAAAGCAGACACACATCACCTTCAAGGTTAGGTCATCATGAAAGGAGATGAAAACTCTTGGACTTTGGTTTTTAAATCATGGTCTTAATTACATTATTACCCAGCATCCTTGCTGTTGAATTTATTGGTGTGACTGGTACTCAAAACCATCCTATATCGTCTTTTATCTTTATGCGGGCTTACATCACTCATTTTTTTTTCTCTTCGCTTTGTAAAAATGATATCAGACAAAGAAGGAGAAAAATGAAGTGATGGCGTGCGGTGCCAGGTGCAGTATTCAGCTCCGTCAGACATGCACTCTGGAAAATCCTCTCCTGAGCTGACATGCTTTGGAGGTCCGCGAAGCGCATCTGGAGGGAACGGCAGGGAAATGCGTCACGCGGGGGGGGGTAGGTAGGAGACACGCTGAAAGTAACGACTGGGGTTTCTAAACCCTCCGGCATGGGAGGGTGATGCGGGAGGCACTTTCATCAGACCACGCATGGATGACTGCAAGTAGGAGTGGTGTGTATGTGTGTGCGGGGGTTGTGGAGCCGGCTAATGGATTAGCCGATTAGAAAGGGCATTTCCTCAGCAGGTCACACTTGATGGCTGAATCCTGCAGGCTGTGCCAAACCAAGTCAAGTCAAGCAAAGAATTATTGTCTTCCCAGCCATGTGCAGTATGCAGCGAGACCATGATGAAACATTTATGACAGGATAGACATTACAGTGCTAAAGACAATGTACGTTGTGCAAATGCAGATTTATATACAATTATCAATAACGAAAGGAGAGGAGAGGCAGGTGGATGACCTACTGATATTTCTACATAACATGGCGTAACATAAGTATTCTACATTTGACAAACAGCAAACAGGCATACTATGTAACACTTGGAAATTAGTGCGTGGAAGCACTGTCTCTGCTTAAAGTGGCAGTACATCCGGTATAATCAGTATTTCATCAGCATTTTGCCTATGGGTCAATATTACATCCGGGTACAGGACTGGATGTACAACACTGTTGGAACAAAGTAATAATTCACTTATCTGCATTTTAATAAAATTAAAAGAAACAAGAATTTGAAAACAGGCATTTCTGGTGACTAAGGCAATCATTACCACTTTAGCCTCTAGTCCTGGCAGAACCTTGGATCAGAGTTTCAGCAGTAAAAAAATAACTAGAGCTGTTTTGCTATGGAAGGTGAGACTGAAACCTTTGGCTGTCTTCAACCAGTTAATTGTACTGATCAGTCACGTTCCTGTAAGCCGTTTATTCCTGACATAATGGTCGCATCAATATCCTAGTCGGCTCATTATCCATTCACAGCAGGAAAAGAAAGATGAACAAAGTAAAGCACCAGTTTGGGACCTATTCTCTGATAAACGTGTGTGCCGTTGCAGGAGATATAACTGGGTAAGTCAGAATTTAAGAGGCTGGGAAAAAATGGTTAGATCCAAAAATAAAAGAAAATCAACCAGAGGTTTTGGGGCATGAAGACATTTGGTAGAGTGGCAGAGACAGAATGAACCACTGTCTGTGAAAGAAGGTGTTTTGCTGTGTTGATGTTTTGTTCATCAACCATTCTTAGACTTTTAAATTCCCCAAAAAACTTGGTAATTTGGTAGTGTATCAATAAATCATCACTTATAAACACAACTAATCACTGTGCCCTTTCAAATGAACACATGCGACAAGACTAAACCTGAACTTAACATTATCAACAGTCAAAACAAAATGCTCTGCTGGGTTATTACTCTTGTGTAATTGCTTAGCAGATCCCAAAATAACTTGCATAACACTAACATATCTGGATACATTAATGTTAACTGGATATTTTCCTAAAGCAGTTCAGATGCAGAACCTTTTTCAAAGGTCTAACAGCGAAGCTCCCCAAGGAACATAAATTCTATGGATTACAAGGTCACTATATTTAGTCATATACAACTTGCTTCTTGTTTGTGAATATACAGACGCTCTTCTACTTCAGACATACGAACAAAGAGGACTGTAAGTCCAAACTCCTATTTCCTGTTTCCTGTTTGAAACATGATTTTTTTTTCTACATGCCAGTTCCCAGCTAGTAAGTCTTCTGGCCACTACTCCTGCCTCGCAGCAGCGTAGTGTGCAAACCCCCAACATCCTAGTTCTTTTAACTTTGTAAGATGATGCTGAATACTGACTTACGAACATTTCAAGTTACGAACGGCCATTCGGAACGTAACTCATTCCTAAGCAGAGGAGCATCTGTATATAATTAAACAGATTATCACATTAAAGTCACTATGGTGTGGAATTTCAAAATACATTCATAAGAATAACTTAAAAGTTTGACTTATGTATTTTATACATCAGAACAGTGACAATTTTTAGCAATTTTATTTGGTATGGTAATATTTGTGCCTTTAATAGGTGTGATTCAGTCCGGAGATTTTGGGCCCCCAATCCAAAACAATTAATCATGTCCCAAATTTTTTAGTGCCCCTTTATGAACTAAACTAAAATTTTAGTTCTATATTTCATAGTAATTTAATAGAAGTATGAACTGTCTAGCAAATACTTTTTAGGTTTATTTTTATGGTGATTCAGTGATGCCGATGTTACAAAGATTCTTTTCTAAAATTAAAATTCTCACTATAGTAACTTGTAATAACATGTCATTTGTAGGAGGGCGTGTTGCACTTACGCTCTGCAGTATTTGTGCATAGCTGTTGTGTGACATAGTAATTACATATGCATAAGGGCTGTCAGCATTCTCAGATGAACTTGTAATGGTGCAGGTGCAACTCAAGAAAAGATGAAAGACCGAACGAGAGTTAGCCGGGATGACGACGCCGTCGGAGAAGCTCTGCCGTCGTGGTGATATCAAAATAAATGCAGAGTGCACTTATTCCCGTTGACAGACGCCTACTCATCCTTTGAAGCAATTCTGGCTGACTAAAGGAGGTCAGATATGCGCTGACTTACTTTCTGCATGTCGAGCCTCGAGTTAGCGACGCGCCAGCCTGAAATCTCCAGGAAGGAACTACCGAACCTCTTCGCCGCGGAGTTAGCTGTCGTGACGGACGAGCGCGAAATTCCTCGCAGAGAGCTGAGTTTATGGGATGCCGTGTAGGTGGCTGACGGCGGTGGTGACAGCAGCTAGTCATCGTGTGTGGCGGCCAGAGGCTGCTAGAACTGCTAGCACTTAAAATCAAGTGCTTTTTTTCCCTCTTTCTTTTTACGAAGCACAAGACTGCGTTTGTGGTCTTTATCTTTATTTTTTCAAATTTTACTGCAATATCTGGGGAGAACAAACCTTGCTTTGCCCTGACATGTTTTTACTACAGTACACTCATGCAACTGTGATTATCTTGACAACAAAACGTGTTATGAAAACCAGACCAAATTATATTTTGTTAGTTATTAATGCACTACTTTCAGCAACTTCTTGAAGCTAAATGGACCCATTTTTTCTATTTTATGTTATATTTCTCAGGTCAGTTTACTAGTGTGGTACTTAAAATACAGTCACTCTTATTTCATGCTCTTACAATGCAACAAAGAATATAACATAATCCTTAGGGGCAAAGCATTAATCATTTAATTACAATGGCATGTGCAAACAGTACATGGAGATAAAAAAAGGTACTTGTTTGTTGGCACAGGCTTGCAGAAGTTAACTTTTCTTTAATTGACGCAGTCATTTGCGTTGGCCATAACTTCACAACAGAAGACAGTAAAACCATAGACAGAGCTGGACCTGTGTGAGACTCGCTTGTTGTCTGAGGCGTAAAATGGCACATTTAAGTAATCCAAGTAAAAAATAGCAAGATGGCAAGTATCTGAAAGGCTTCATACTGCCGGTGAAGTTCTCACTTAATGCATGCAAATAGAATTACCTTCTTGAAGGAACCAAGCACTGCAGTTCTGAGTTTATGCCCTAAATATCTGCATTTATGTTTTCATTAGTTGTGTCTTCAGGATCTTGGGCATCACTGATACATATGCACATATGTATATGTGTGTGT
>JABFDZ020000109.1:21838791-21854686 GCA_019775955.2 Pollimyrus isidori | reverse complement strand
TATACACAGTTGACACATATGCATTGTGTATACGTATATACATACAGTCATTTGACCTCTTACCCTCTTTTATATAACATACAATCCAGCACCAGAATATCAAAATAGATCCGGAGAGAGCTGCAGCAGCCAAAAAAGGGAATCCACCCGCAGATATTCTACTGCGGTTTGCAGTTCTTTATGGAAAACTGCTGCAGACTGTAGACAGACTATTACTTAACTGAGAAGAAAATGTAGAATAAATGAAAGCAGTATGGACCAAAGTTTATTTATTTTTTTTTATCAGAGCTTACTTGGAAATCTCTCAGATAGAAATGGGATGTGTTTTTAGAAGAAACCTGAAGCAGCGCGAGCTAAAAAAAGCAGACGGGGCTGAGAATTTGCCCCACGCGGAGCAAGCTAAATCTGCAGGATCATCCCATTCAGTGAGCTTATCTTCCCTTTGACAATATCTGTCGCTCTTTTATCTTCACCAAAACTCAATGGAAAGGCAGAGACATCTAGCAGGCATGATGCGGTGCATCAGTTAAGTTTATTTTGTCTGCAATCACAGGGAATAAAATACTACTGGATACAAAAATCCTTTATTCCTGTAAATTGAAAAGACAAACAATGGATTACTTTGTTGCCTTTTGCGGAGACAGAGCTTTTGGTGAAGACAGAGGCATGTTAGTTTAGCAGATAGTTGCACTGCTCTCTAGTGCCAAACCTAAACAAATTCCATTTCGGAGAGCTCACCTCTACGGCTTGCCCCTATCTTTGTTTCCATCTCAACCACAGTCACTTGACGTTTAGGGAAGGGCCTGGGCTGGGTTCAGCTCTTATTTTTGCGGTTGCTGGAATATTGTTGTGTAATTTTTTTTCTTACCCAAATCCAATGAAGGGATTCTGATTGCAGAGATAATTCATTATATAATATGTAGCTGAAGTCTTCATTGTATTTGGACATGAGATCGCTACATTTTCTATTAAGGTATGCTTAATATTTTGGCAAAAAAAAGAATAGGTAGGTTAAATATGTTATGATGCCCAGGATGGCTCTGAGTTTAGACTGCTTTTAGTAAAGTCTCATGAACCTGCATGTTGAATGTCATTAAAGAACTTCAGAAACTGGACACAGTGAGACTATAATGCACAAGGTCATTCTTCTTTGTTGTTAAAAAACGCGACTTTATGCCAAGCAAGTGATTCCTGGCACTGGAGAGTAGCATCAAAAAAACATTGCATGGTTTAGTGCAGAAGGGAAACCTGTTAGGGGTGACTCTATGCACTTGGCAGTGTACGGCAAAGCAACACAGAACTGGAGAGGCTGAGTGGAACACAGAAAGAGGGCACACGACTTGCCCCCACGTCTGGCACCATTTAATAGTATCTTTAGGCAAGATTTTCCAATGGTTTGTAAGCAGAAATTATGACTCATTGGATTCAGTTACGTAGTTTACAGTATTTGCATTCAGGGTTGGTGGGAAAATGACTTCAGACTTAAATATCTGATGAATCTTGCAATTAGCATTTTTCTCAAAGATGTATTGTAATGGTAGTAAGCCATGTCATGATAGTGCTTGTCCTGTTTTCCAGAATGAATTCTAATTCAGAGATGAGAGCATATTTAATTTACATAAATCCCTTTATAACGGCGTAATGTGTCTTTTTAAATGAAAATGTGAAAAGAATGTGAAAATTAAAATTCTTCTGTGCCACTCTGCTACCAGATATTGGAGAAAAATGGGATAATTTCATTTAGCGGATAATTAAGCTAAACGGTAGTTTAGATTTATGGTTTTTCTGGCGGACAGAAACAAACAAAAAGCTTCTGCACAGGAGTTGAGCAGCTTGGTAAGAGAATGTGATCAATTCTGAATCCACGCAGGCAGAAAACCATCGCGTGGACCCACTGGGATCATGGAAGGTGTTTGTGGAGCGACCTGTAGGTAACTTCCCAGGCAAGTGCAAGAAGAGGAAAAGGCCGCTGGTAAGTGTCAGGGCGTGATGTTGCAGGTGCTCGCGCCAAGCGTAGATTCTCCAGACCTCACATCAGCTTTTCCAGCATTCAGTACCTTTAGGCAGGTCGTGAGTTTCCGGTTGTTGAATATTCTCTTTTACATTTTTTAATATGATACACGTACACTAAAATTTTAATTGTAATGAAATGAAATTAAGTTTTATTAGCTAGTTGCACAAGTAAGAGTACAGTGACATTCTGTAGTTTTCACATATCCCTCCTTACCCTTTGCAACATTCACACACACACACAGACAGACACACATGCACACCCACCCACACACGCAGACACACACACACACACACACATATATATATAGACGAGAGTGAAACTTTGGCTCCAAGTCCATCATCAGCCATTCATCTGGCATTTCGGAGCAATATGCTGTATGCCATGGCTGTAGCCATACAGGCGGCATAACTCGATAAATAGATTTAATATGCACTTACAACAACCACATTAAAATATCATTTACTGTCTGCCTAGTCCTGTTGGTATCCAGGTAGACATGGTCAAAATTGGTTCCCTTATATTCAAAAATTACACTTAATGCTCTTGGATGAGACTGAAATTCTCTGTAAAACACAGTGCTTCGAGCTGAGAACTCAATACCTCACTGCCTTTTCTCACTTTTCTTAATAACATAATGACTAATTCATTTTCACTTCTACCAAGTAGCTCAGATATTTCTGACCTTTTTAGGACAAGGCTAATAAAGACGATAAGAACTTGTGTGTTTTTGTACATATAACATATCTCTGAATTTTATTGGATGACTTGACCATATAAAACCGTCAGACTTGGTTCCAAATTAGTTCATCTTATATGGAACCCCGATGATAGTGATGCTGTAGCCTCACGTGGAGGATTGATGCATTTGTGTCTGTAGCCAGGACCTCCCGGACCCCCCGGACCCCCAGGACCCCAGGGTCCCCCGGGATCACCTGGGGCGGAGATAACCCAGGAAGTGCTGCTCCAGGAGTTCAGGGAGATGATCAAAGGTATGAGAGCAACTGCCTTTTAATGCCAAGTAGGCCATGTTTGTCCTACTGCGGCCTAGAAGGAGGCACAGAAGCCTCACCCCGTCGTTCTTTTACTGCAATAATCGATGCTGTAAATACTCATTATTTAGACCACTTTTATTACTTAGCACTATATATAGCACTTTTGGACTGTTTTGCAGTTTTAGATAAGATTCCAAACTAGATTTTGTTGTCTGAGTGTTTCAACTTTGTGCAATGACATGAACATTAAAATGATAAAATGACAAAAGCTGAATCTAATCTCTAATCTTGTACGCTCTTCCTTCAGAGGCAACAGAAAGACGTGCAGCCATGGACAAACAAGTAGGCCCTAGCCAGCTGCCCCCTGCCCTCATCGCCTTGGATGGCCTGTCCTCCTACCGCAGAGTAGAAGAGGCTTTCCATTGCAAGCTGAAGGGGCCGGTGGTCGTGGACAAGAAGACGCTGACGGAGCTACAGGACTTCCAGACGGTAAGCTGAGGAGCAAAGGATAATGTTCACGCTGGCTTTCCCCAATGACCTTCAGCTGGGAGGACAATTCAGATCTCAAAAGTCTTTCTAATAAACAGTCAAAAGATATCTTGGCAGTGTTAAGTTTTCAGAATAGAGTCATTTATTTTAATTGCAAAACACACAATATTTCCTGGCGTGGGGACATGGCAACGGTAGACTGTGTGATCCCTACAAGCTGTGAGACACCCTCACAGGAGATAAACAAGATCACCTCATCTGGGCCTGAAGACGTAGAGTCAAACCAGTGCTTAGATGAGCTGCCTTCTCAGAAATTCTCTGCTGCTGGGCACTCTACATCACTTTCGCTGGGGTACACAAAAGGCACTCTGTCTGGGACTATATAGCAGAAAGCAGGATAAAAATAGAGCCGGCCTGAAACCCCATGTTAGAGTGGAACAGTTTTGTCCCGTGACATGCTGACGAAGGTACTAGGGGGTGGTAAAGCACTCACATAAACCAAATATTAAAATAATAATAATAATTTTGACATCTGCCTTTGAGTAGACATGGCATAATAGCATCGGCATCGGCAGAATAGAAAAGGCATGCATGTTTAAGATACATTCTATATATGAATCAGCAAATTGAATATATAATGTTTGTATGTTTATATGAATATATAAATATTTTGCCACAGCTCTAATTTTTTAGTCATAAGAGACACCGGGGACAATTGTCAAATATGGTTTGTTGAACAGACTTTTAACACACTTCAGTGAGTTACGTGCCCCTCCACCTCTGCTAGCTTAAGGCTCTTAGTGAGAGCACTGATGCTTATGAAACCTGTAAAAGTAAAAGTACACAGATTAATGAGTAAATAGATACCAGATTCGATTCAGCAGTTGTCCCCATCTCCCCTATGCATGTTCGGCTGCCAAATGTTGCTCACAAAATTACAGCTCTGTGTAGCTCAGACAGTAGCATTGTTGTCACACATCTTCATGGTTGGGGGTTTATCTCCAGCCCTTACTGCCTGTGGAGTTTACTTCTAGGGTTCATTCCAGGTCCTTCAGTACACACCAGTTCCTGGTTTCACAGTCCAAAAACTCACTCATTAGATATATTGCTGTCGTTTTCTCTTTATTATATATGAATGTGTTTGTGAGTGCCCTAATATAAATGGCCATTCCAGCCCAGGGTGGACTCTGTCTCATATGAATCTTTCACGTCTTAATAAAAGTTCTGGACCATCACTGATAGTTTTAATGCATGGGTACACAGTGGGATTATGGGCATATGTAAGCATACAAGAAGGTGATTATGTATTTCAACACAACTGGCATTTAGGTATCAGCCAGGTCCTTACACTATATTTCTGTGTGTTTGGGTATCTGTGTGTGTGTGTGTGTGTGTGTGTGTGTGTGTGTGCGTGCATGTGTGTACATGCGTATGTGTGTGTGTGCGTGTGTGTGCATGTGAATGCATGTGTGTGTGTATGTGTGTGTGTATGCGTGTGCGTGTATGTGTGTGCATGCATGTGTGTGCGTGCATGCGTGTGTATGCGTGTATGTGTGTGCATGTTCATGCGTGTGTGTATGCATGTATGTGCACATTCGTGTGCATGTGTGTGTATGCATGTGTGTGCATGTGAATGTGTGTGTATATGAGTATGTATTGTTTGGTCTTGGCTCCTCCACCGAAGTCTGTAGCTCATCTCACATAGACAAACCTCCGTTGCCAGGTTCCTGACAAGGACCAAGGTTTGATACCATATAGAGTAACCCCAGGTTTAAAACAGTTGGCCCAATGCTTCTCTGTGAGAAATTAATCAACTTTTTTTTTACTTTTAAGTCCCCTTATGGTCTGGCAGACGTGGTTCTAAAACAACAAAGCCATGCATTTCATATTGCTAGAGGCTGATTTTGTTAGTTGCAGTTTGTAGATGGAAACACTTCTGGAAGAACTGCCTTGTTATAATCAGTTGCTTAGGCTACTAAGGAGGAATATAAAAATAAACTTGTTGATTCATCCATGGAAACCCAAGGCAATTGTCCTGTTGCCGGTGAGAGGTTATATAGGGGCGTCCCATGTGCCAGGTCCGGTCGTCATGGTCCACGTCAGCAGTGGGCATGACCGAGTGGGCATGACAGGGCCCCCCCTTAATGGCCGAGGAAGGGAAGGGGGTCGTCCACGCAGCCTAGGGGCAGGACGGTCAGGGTGCAAACGGTGGAACTGAGCAATGAGTGAAGAGTCCAAGATGTCTCTGGCCGGAACCCAACTGCGTTCTTTAGGCCCAAAACCCTCCCAGTCCACTAGATATTGCAGTTTACCCCGCCGGCGGTGGGCATCCAACAGATCATGTATGGCGTATACCTCTTCTCCCAGTACAGGAATAGGTGCAGCAGGTTCTTGGGACTCAGCTGGGGGATGAGCTAGACTGTAACGTACAGGCTTGAGCAGGGAAACATGAAAAGTGGGGTTGATCCTATACATGCGGGGCATTTGTAGTTTATACGTTACCGGGCTTACTTGTCTAGTTACCCGAAACGGCCCAATATATTTAGGGCCCAGTTTACGTCCTGCAGGAAGGCAGAGATTCTTGGTGGACAACCATACTCTGTCCCCTACCCGGAAGTGGGGTCCTCGTCCCCTTTTACGATCCGCAAACCTTTTCATCCGAGCTCCACGTTCCAGCAACTGTTTAGCGTGATCCCAGGTTCTGGTACCAGTCGTCCAAGGCAGGTGACCTTTGTGGAAGAAGGACTCCATGGAAACAAAGGGGGTTGATAACTAAGTACACACTGAAAGGGTGTTAGACCCGTTTCTGGGTGGGGCAGGGAGTTTTGGGCATACTCCCTAGGTTGCGTGCCACACATCAGACGGAGCATCTTCCCCACGTCCTGATTAGTTCTTTCAGTCTGACCTTTGGATTGTGGGTGGTAAGCTGAGGAGAGACTTAAGGATATCTGCAGCTTTTTACACATGGTTCTGAAAACTCGGGAGGTGAATTGAGGCCCCCTGTCTGACACTATATCTTCAGACAATCCATAATATCGGAAAACCTATGACAGTAAGAGATCGACCAGTTCTAGAGAGGAAGGTATTTTGGCTAATGGCACTAGCCGGCACATCTTTAAGAATTTGTCGACTATAGTCAGGATTGTAGTGTTTCCATGGGAAGGAGGCAAATCTGTTACAAAGTCCAAAGCTATATGAGACGAAGGGCGAGTAGGTATCGGGAGCAGCTAGAACAGGCCAGATGGAGAGCCAGGGGAGACTTTATTTTGGGCACACAACGGACATGACAAAACATACCTCTCCGCCTCCTTCCGCCATCCGGGCCACCAGTAATGTCTCCCCACCAGTCGAATGGTCGCTTGGACCCCTGGGTGTCCTGAACCTAGAGACGTATGAACCCATTGTAGTACCTCATTACACATTTGGGATGGAACGTAGACCTTGGAGGGGGGACACTCAGGAGGCGGGGGAGTGTGGTTGTTTAGCTCTAGGAGGTGTTGTTCCAAGTCCCAGACGATAGGGCTGAGGAAGCAGGAAGGGGGAAGGATGCTGGATTTAGGTTCAAATGACTTAACAGCTGGGAAGCGGCGGAACAAGGCATAACCTTTATTCTCTCGGTACCGGGGAGTTACGTGACCTGGAAATCAAAGCGTGTAAAGAAGAGAGCCCAGCGAGCCTGTCGTGCATTCAAACGTTTAGCAGTCTGAAGGTATTGCAGATTACGGTGATCTGTCATCACCTGGAAGGGGTACAAGGCTCCCTCCAGCCAGTGCCTCCATTCTTCCAGGGACATATTTATAGCCAGCAATTCTCTATTTCCCACATCATAGTCCTTACCCATTAGGGGATCCTTTTACGTGGGCTCCTACGCCCATCTCAGAGGTGTCCACTTCAACCTGGAAGGGTAACTCGGGGTCAGGTTGCCTCAAGATGGGAGCCGAGCAGAAGCGTTTCTTCAGATCTTCAAAGGCAACTTGAGCTTTGGCCGTCCAGGTTAGCCTCTTCTCACTATTCTTAAAAAGATCTGTGAGAAGAGCTGCAAGCATGCTAAACCCCTTTATAAACTGGCGATTAAAATTGGCAAAACCCAAAAACCGTTGGAGATCCTAAATCGTTGTAGGCCGTGGCCAGTCTTTTACTACCGCCACCTTCTCTTCATCCATGGCTACACCACCAGGAGTGATCACATATCCCAAAAACTTAACCGTGGAATGATGGAATTCACAATTCTCACCTTTTACGTAGAGTTTGTTCTCTGCCAACCTTTCCAATACCTTCCTCACGTGGGTGACATGTCGGTCCTCCATGTCGGAGTAGATTAGGATGTCATCGATGTAAGCTATAACAAACTGATGTAGCATATCCTGCAAAACATTGTTTATGAAAGACTGGAACACAGACGGACTATTAGCTAGCCCATAAGGCATCACAAGATATTCTTATTGACCAGAAGAGGTGAGAAATGCAGTCTTCCATACCTTGAGCCTGTCTAATCTGTTCTAAGGCAGAGGGAATCAACGGGAGGGGTTCTCGACGTTTCTTGGTGATGCTATTCAGGCCTCGGTAATCTATACAGGGTCGAAGACCACCATCCTTTTTCCCCACAAAGAAAAACCCAGAGGCAATAGGTGAGGTGGAGGGAGGGATGATACCTTGCTGTACAGCCTCTTGGATGTAGGTCTTCATGGCCTCCTCCTCGGGTCTAGAAAGAGAAGAGATGACGCCCCCGGGGAAAGACAGCTCCTTCTAGGAGATCAAAGGTACAGTCAGAGGAACGATGTGGGGAAGTCCATAGGCCTGGGCTTTACTAAACACGAGGAAGTCACGATATGCTTCAGGAACAGCAGTTAAATCTTCTGGTAAAGGACTCAATAGAAGAGACACGACAGGGCAGAGATAAACGGTGTAAAAAACAGTCAGGAGACCAAGCCTGGATCTCCCCCTTTCTCCATTCGATTGTGGGATATAAAGCTGCCTTAGCCAGGGGAAACCTAGTATTATTAGTATAGTATCATAATGTCATCTCTTAGGGAGAGCACAATCATGAACTGGACGGATTCCATGTGCAGAACTCACACCTTCAGCTGCAGAAGAGCGGTACGGTGTGTGATTGATCCAGCTGAGAGCGGCTTACCATCCACTCCACGTACTATCAGTGGCTGGGACAATTGCTCTAGGGGAAGGTGGTGGTTTCTAGCAAAATCAGCATCAAGAAAATTCCCTGCTGCTCTGGAGTCAAGCAAACCATGTTCTTTTATTACAACGTCACCCCAACTAAACGTTACCAGCACGGTCATCTGCACTTTAGTAAGATCCGGAGGAATCAGCAATCTTACCTGCATACTGTCGTTCCGCTCCCGTGTTGCTTCTGGATCCAGTGCTCTGGGAAGGGTCGGCGTAGAGGCTTCTTCGAACCGCCCTGTGGTTCGTCTTTGCCCTCTCACGAAGGCGTCCAGCGTGATCGACAGTCGGACGTAATCATCAAAGGACTGGGAAGCACCCCGACAAGCTAGTTCGGCCCGCAACTCAGGTCGCAGTGCACGGTAGTAGATAGTCTTCAGGCAGTCGGTCATCCAATCAAGTCCGGCTGCCAGCGTGTGGAACTCCTATTCCCCTGTCACAGATCCAGCAATTGATCACCTAGATCTCTTCCCACGGCCGGGTGATCAAAAACCTCTTTGAAGGTGGACTGAAACTCTTGTGAGGAAAGGAGAAGAGGGCTGTTCTCCGTCCAGAGCGCAGTAGCCCAGGTAAGGGCTTTTCCACTCAATAGAGAGATCACGAAGTAAACGCGATCCTGGTCTGATGGAAACAGGTCTGGATGGTGTTCTATGTACAAGCCGCACTGCATCAAGAAGGCTCGACAATGATCCGGGTGCCCGTCATATCGGTTCAGCAGGGCCACTGGCATGGAGGGTCGTCGCAGAGAGGGAGGTAAGGGAATCGCAGCTGCTCCGGAGAGCTGCAGCTGCCTTACCACATCCGTCAACCTGGAGATCTGGGTCTGCGCCTGCTGCATTTGGTTGTGGAGATCCATCGGATCCATGTGTTTGGTGAGGTATTCTGTTCTGGGACAGAAGACCAGGGCAGGGGATTTCAAGCGACCAAGTTTATTAGGGGACAGGCAGAGAGAAGTCAGGGTCTGTAGCAGGGTCATGCCGGGGTTCCGTCCGAGGGGTTCGCCGATTGCAGAATCGTGATCCGAAGCCGTAGTCGTAAGAGAGTACAATAGTCAGGTTGCCGGGGAGTCAGTCCGAGGACGAAGACACACGAAGGGGAGTCCACGAGGAGAGTCACGGGGAGGGCGGATGGGAAGGAGGGCAGGAAGGAGGCGCGGGAAGTTCAGGAAGGGCCAGACGAACGAAACGCAACTGCGGGGAAGACAATTATAACACTTGGTAGTGGCATGCCAACAATACCTCGCACCGACCTGTTGCCGGTGCGAGGTTATATAGGGCGTCCCATCTGCCAGGTCCGGTCATCATGGTACACGTCAGCAGTGGGCATGACCGAGTGGAGATGACAGCAATTTTCACTATTGTGCATGATAATAAAGAGTAAAGAATTTTACTTTTTTCATATTTTCTTTTTCATTGTTGGAAGTGGACATATAATTTGAAGCTTTCAGAAAATGAAATATTTTTATACAGTAAATTGTTTAGGATTTTTATTATTAGCTGAAAATATATTATTGGCTTTAATGTCTTACTTTAAGTAGTACATATTTATCATGATAAGGAAGTATTATATATGCACCATACATTATAATTGATATATCATGATATTATACCAACTAGCTGGGAAGGGTGCATGTTAAATTTAATATCTCACTGTATTCCTTTCTGGAAACTTCCCAAATTTTTCTCCTTCTTCTTGTTTATATATGGTTTTCCAACACAGCCCTCAGATTCTTCTTTGCTCTGTGGAACATTATCTGTAAAAGGGAGTATTGAATCTACTGTATTTATGTAAACATGCTGAAAAAGCACATATATGATTATTTTATATTGTGTGGGTAGACTTTTTATGTTGTGGTATGGCTATGGATGCGAGGATTGTAAACTGTTTTCTGTAGTGGAGAAAACAGCTCCTACACACTACTGAAAAAGGTATGTTGATTTCAGGCCTGTTAAGCACACTCTTTGCTGTCCTAATGATAATTATGACCTTTTTTGCACTGAATGGGATGCTGTTCATGTATCCGACGTCATATGCCTGTTCCTTGAGCTGTAAAAGACAAAAATCGCTATAAAAACAGTGAAACTATCAGACGGAGACAGACCCTTTGATGTACCCAGCTAATTCAGATATGTTTTGACTGGCTTTGTCTGCAAGTTTTGAACCAAGCACAAAATAAAAAGCAAGGGCGGGGAATGAAATTAAGTGTTCTCATATAGCATCTGTGTGTGTCTGTGTGAATCTGTTCTACGCTCAACTGTTAATTCCTGCTAGTGCTATAATTACGGTCTATGTGCTGCGGACAGGCCTGCTGAGTCGGGTGTGTCAAATTGAGAGAGATTCTGCGGGCACTCTAGAGATACCCACACCCATTTAGCAGCCTAAAAACCCCAGAGACGATGAGACTCCCAAGTATCGCGATTTGCACTTATTTACTTTTGCCTTGCAGGAATTAAAATCCACTCAAGAGCTGGAATCAGTGTGCTCTCGTCACGTAATTGCACAGCTTCAGCCTTTGGTTTTTTTAGCAGACTTGAATTGCTCTCCTTTTCCTTCAAAGGTTTTTCTCATTTGCCTGTCCGTGGCTTTGTGGAGCCCAGGGAGTGGTAGGATGACATGGAACAGATAGTCTGGCACCCTTCACTCAAAAAAATCCCGTAATTTGGCCTTTATTTCACTTTTTCTCATTACGTGTTTTATAGAAATATTTTGTTTTCTAGGGTGGCCCAGTGGGTGGTTCTGGTCTATAACTTCTAGTGGGATTGAGAGCTTGGACCCCACTCTGCGTGTGAGACCATGTGTGTGGAGTTTGCATGTTCCTGTGCTCCAAAGACATGCAGTTAGGCTAATTAGGGGAAATTGCCTACAGTGTCTGTGTGTGTGTCTGTGTGTGTCACTCCATTCCAAAACCCAAAAGCATGATGGGAGTAATCTTTCATAGTATGAACAGTTTTAGTAGAAGAATCAGCAGTAAATGTATCCATTTTCCCTGCTAAACTATACAATTATGAAATTAATGTAAAGCCAGTCCACCACTGTAAGTCTAACACCACTTTTGTTTAAATATGAGAGCTGATTCAGCACTTACAGTATGACATGGTGAAAACCTGTTTTATTGATAATCATAGAATGTGAAGGATTATGGCAATGGGAATGTGGTAGTGATAAGCTGAGTGCTCCTTCCTACTTCAAGGGTGTAGGGACTAAAATTAACGAGGTACTGCTTCAATGGGCAGAACTTGAGCTTGACTCTGGTTGTCACTGGGATCTAACAGGGACTGATCAAGACTGACAAAAGTGTATCCTAGCAGAGCAGGTAGTGCAAAAAGTCTTGCAGTGCATGCAGATTATTTATTTTAGTCATTGTCACATGCAATGGTTAAGATGGTAAGTACAAAGGAAGAAATGGTAAAATATTTTGAAACTGGCAAAGGAAGCCTATTCAACCCCTAGTCCTGGTAATATGTGACCTGCAAATTTTTTTTGTTGTTGGTTATGTGGGTCCTCCGTAATTACAGACATTTGCTCTCCATAAAGATTTCTCTGCCAGCATTATCGCTGTTTTTTATGTACTGTACAAATCCCCTTTATCCACAATCGAAATACATGTATAGTTGCCTTCGAGGCACCGGCTTTTCTGTGGTGTTTGCTGTAACACATTTTTGTACCTCTCCAGCCTCCTGCCAAAGGTGCCTTTCTCCGGGGGACGGGCATGGATCAATCCACTGGTCGCTTCACAGCACCAGTTACAGGCATCTACCAGTTCTCAGCTAACATCCACATTGGTAAGCACTGGTACCTACATTAAAAAAAAGAAGAAAAAAAATCTTGTTTATTTCATAATGAGCAGGGAATCAGCAATGATGAAATGTAATGTTCCAACAGTTTAATTAGTAATAATATTTTGGAAGTGAGATAAGGGCCCCTGACTGTGACAAGAAAATATTTGTGCTGGTGTTTTAGTCATTGACAGCAGTTTATTGACGGATGAAAAGCAATGTTTATGAACTGTTGCAGAACTCCGGAAATGAATTAAATCACATTTCATTCACAAGCAGTTTAAAAATGCACTCCAAATAAAATAACATCTGTTTAGAATGAGAATGCAGTTAGAGTCATAGCATACCATGTCTGAAATTTCACATAATACCCACCTTCAGTGCCTGGAGATCTGCCTTGTAGCAGGGAGGGCAGTTCTTTGTCTGTGTCCAACCTTCCAGTGGAATAAGCCCTTGGGACACAGCATGTAAAATTCTCCTAAGCTCCTGTGCTGCCGATGACTATGGGAACCTGCCTGGAAGATTAATGCAGGGATTCAGTGTCCTTCCTCCAATAAAATGCGCTTAGGCTCAACACAACTCCACCGGCCCTGAAAACTGCAACAAGTCTCATCAATCCTTTAGCCCTAACCCTCTTGACCTCCTTGAGGAGGTAGCGGTGAGCAGGAAGGGTAGTGATCCTGTGTCCCTTGGAAGTTTCGCACGTGTCATCAGCTCATTGTGGTTGCAAACCTGTGGGTGGGCTGCTCCTCAAATTGCTTTGCTGTCCACTGGCTACTGAAGGGTCTAGTGGCAAGTGAGAAAACATCTATCCCCTACTGACGCTCTGTGTGGTTTTCTGCTTCCTGTAGACCACGGAGAGGTGAAGAAGAGCAAGAGCCAACTGCGGGCCAGGGACAATGTGCGGGTTCTGATCTGCATTGAGTCTCTATGCCACAGATACACGTAAGGGCCTCTCTTCTGCTTCTTCCACTGACAGGCGCCTACTGGACAAAGCCATCTGTCCTCATGTTATCTGTAAAATGGGAATTCCTTAACCGCAACACATAAACATGAAAGATTAGTAAAATATAAAATAATTATGATGATGACGTATGGGGTGGTGTGACAGAGGGTTAGGCCTTTGTGCCTTTGTCCCAAAGGTCGTGGGTTCAAATCCCATGAGTGTTAGAGTAATCATATCACTGTTGGGCGTTGGAACAGGACCCTTAACCTCAATCATCCCCAGAGGTGCTAGCTGCTCTTTAACCCCAAGCCTTCCTCTCTTGTACGTCACTTCAGCCAAAAGCATCTGCTAAAATAAGTAGATTTTAAAAATATTTATTTTAAGACAACAAGGTGATACTTCAATCAAATGTAATTTCTTAAGGGGTGATAAAATAAGATGTTTCATGAGTATCCTCTGTGAATTTTCTGAATTGATTTTGGCGTGATCCTCAGTGTAAACCACTTGGAAGAATCCTTAATACTTGTCCTGTTTGATGTATATTGAGACTTTGTACATTAGCAGCCCGGATGATTATCTGCAATTTCCCGGTCTATGGTTGCATTTCTGAAACCCACATCCTCAACCCTAAAGTGCAAAATCTGCCTGTGACCCAGTCATCATGAAATATAATTGCTTACGATAATAACAATTATCTGTATCTTTATTTTAGCGCTTGATGTTACAGCCATGTGGTACTCGTTTGCAAATATTTATGGAACCAAAAAAATGCCATCACTCCCCCTTCAATAAAGCAGATAGAAATTATAATTTTACCACGTCTGAGACACAGTAAGCTTGCAGCACACAGACTCCTTTGGCCAGTGTGTTACTCCTGTTGACTTTTTTGTCTAATTTATGAACTGTGAAATGTACCATGTGGCACCCTAGGTGTTTCCTGCAAAGAAAAAAAAAACAAAAAACAAAATCCCAATCAGCATTATAAACGGACGTATTCTCTCACTTCAGGATTGGTTCCTGTGACCCCTGTAACCTTTACGAGCCAACCTTTGACCTCTGGGAGCCTCGGTTGTTAGGCAGCACAGGCTGCTATAAAGTATTGTGTTTGCAGTTTGAGGAGGAGTAGGTAATTCATTTTAAAAATGAACTTTATGTATATGTGAATGATATATAAATATGTGCTGAGGAATGTAACATGGAAAAAGATGTACTCTAAAAAAAATCTATTCTTATTCCTCATTTTTTTCTCAGCTTTAATAGGCGCCTGCCAAGATTTCTGTCACCTGTCACCCATTAACTTAAAAGTATCTTTAAATTTGTGAATTTCTACAGCTAGCATATTACAGTTGGCGCTACAGATAGTAAACTGTTATAAAGTAAATCTTGCAGCTCTAGCGATTCGTCTGAAGTGTGTGACTACACATATTCTTGGAAGACATTTATATAAGCATATTTTCTGAGTGCACACCAAGAGAATGTGGAATAAAAGGAAATGATTTATATCAAAAAAGAGGCATTTGGTGAGCTTTTCTGTCTGGGCTCCAAGCCTCTCTCACTCTCCCACGCTTCAAACTGAGGAGAATGTGAAATAAAACTCTTTGGGCTAGCAGTTAAAAAGGACACAAACATGACTGATTAACCATAAAAATGCATTTTTTTCCATCATACGGGGCCAGTGGTCTCTGCGGGAACTCTCAGCGGTGTGTGGTGGTATTCGGGCTCGTCTGCCTTGGGAGCTCGCAAATATTTGTTACAGAAAGCTGTTCCATGTACATTTCAGTATTTTTTTTTCTTGTTTTTGGGTGATGAGTAACATTTGTTTTTTTTGTTAGTGCTTAATGAAAAGCTAAAACTAAGTGCATGTCACAAAGTTTTAGTTCACAATGGCATTCAGGAGAAATCTGGCTCAATCACTGCAAACAGTGAATTTAAGTGAAAACTACATGCTATCGTAGTGAAGGAGAAGATTGGCACATTTTTCCACAAAGATATTTGCTGAACAAATGTAGTTTATAAGCTTAGAATCAGTAGAATATAACAACGATACCTACATCTACCAGCCAAAAGTTGCACGCATTGAGATTTTCTACATTTGCATGATCCTCACTTAAAATAAAAATACACTTAATATTCTTTGCTAGCAAATACATTTACAATATGTTCACCATTTCAGTACTTTTATTAGCAAGAAAATGTCATATCTTTGACTGATCAAAGTGACCTCCTGTAGCAGTTATAGCAGCAGAGCAAATGCAAGGCATTCTTTCCTTAAGGGACATTGCTCTGTTTCATGGGCTGAAATAGTTAACTAGTGCATTTAAAGGACGGCCTAGAATTTGACTATGCCATCACCACACAACCAGTTAATAGGATGTCAGACATGCACTGTTATATACTATTTCCATGTTATAAAGAAACAAACACTCACCTAAAGGATTATTAGGAACACCTGTTCAATTTCTCATTAATGCAATTATCTAATCAACCAGTCACATGG
>JABFDZ020000109.1:21813452-21831327 GCA_019775955.2 Pollimyrus isidori | reverse complement strand
CCTCAGTTGACAACTTGCAGCTTAGTTGACATGTTTGCATGTTTTCATCTGAGACAAAGTGAAATTGGAGTTTGCCGACTTCAGGGTGGGGGCACCGGCGGTGAAGCTTGCCTGAGGCGCCACATGGGCTCAGACTGGCACCAGTTTCCACTGTCAGTGAGAAGCCCGACTCCAGCTACATGCGTGCATCTGTATGCGTGATTCCCACGAAGTCGGCGTGCATGGATGAGACATCAACAGGTTGCCTGCGAGCGGGTAGGAGGAGGCCTGACGCCATGGGGATGGATTTCCGAGGATTACATTGCACAGTGATTCAGGCCTTTGGGCGAAACACTCCTAATTAATGACACTTAGCTGGCTCTCATTGGACAAAGTGATCAAGGATTATTATAAATAAGTGGTTTGATGAAAGTAGAGAGGAATGGATGAAGCGGGAGAAACATGAGTCTGGGGAGCAGAGGATCTTTCATTAGGTTGTTCATCTTGACGTGCTGGATTAAGTTGCTATCTAATTGTTTTAAGTTGGCTCATCCTTATTAACCACCTTATAATTCATATATGTAATATCTTTAATAAGTGTTTTGAATGTATTGTTATACTGTATGTCCACATCTAGCTTTCCCAGCCTTCACAGCCTCTCTGCCTCCTGAATAGCCATTTATAGTAGACAGTTGTACTGTTATACCACATAGAGCAGAATACAGAACCCCAAAGCAGCTTTTTCAGTTTGGAGTTATTCTTTTTAATCGTAGCTGCAGGCCTTCAGGTCTGAAAACATTTATAATGTCCGATAGCAATGTAGATCAATTCCAGATAAATGAATATTCTTCCTGAAGACAGGCTGACACAAAACAAAATGTTAACATATCAGTATAAGCTTGATTTGCAAGACATAAAATGTCATGCAGTAAAAAAGTCTGAGGCTGTCTGATTTGATGCGTGTTGTGGCAGTACCTAAGCATTTCTATCAAAAAAGCTACTGTTTCAGTGAAAGAAAGCTCTAAAATATTTACAGTTAAGCAACTCACTAGAACTCGAATTTCTTCAAAGTCGAACAATCCAGTTTGACCTAGAAATTGATCTGAATATCAGAAGTCCAACCGTGAATGCTGACCTAATATAAATTGTACGCGGAAATGGGTCATGCTACAATGCAATTCTTACTTGAATGCCTTATTCACAGACTGGACTATTAACCAAATAAAGCAGCGCAACATTGCAGTAACTAACAATAAATAAACCACTAATTTATGTGTACTATTACAGAATTTATGTCATTTATTTAAACTTTATTTTACCAGGTAAATTAACTGAAAACCAGTTCTCACTGCTTTACGTGATATTTGGGAGAAATAGCAGATTACAAATTGGAACTGCCTAGGATACAAACGTCATGCATGTAACTAAACTCTTCAGCCAATAAGGGCAAAGGTGTATTGTCACGGAGGCGGTTCCAGTTTGTGCAGCTGGGTGAGAGGTCGGAATGCATCGAACTGTAATGCATTGCGTCAGGATCAGAATGTGTTGCTTTAAGCCAGTGCTGTAAGCAAGTTGAACGCACCCAATGACCAGACTGGGGAAACGAACTGAAATGCAAACTTAATACAGAGGACTAATGACAACAACCAGAAACAGGTGATCATATGGGGATCCCAAACAGGGTCGTGGCACGCGGAAGGAGCGGACATTTGGGGCAGAACAGGGGTAATGTTGGGATAAGATCTTTATTGTTTTGGAAGCCATTAAGAAAAAAAATGTTGTTCTTGTTTTATCCAGTTCATTTTGTGTTTAAATGCTAAAAAAACACATTTTGGTGTAACTTTGGGGGGCCGGGAACCAAATAATTGGTTTTCCATTATTTCTTATGGGGAAAATGCGATCAGAACTTGAACTTTTTATGATTCCATCTGGTGTCTGGAACAGATTAAGTTCGAGAACTGAGGTACCACTGTATTTTATTGTTACTTAGCGCCACTGCTTAATTTATTTTGTTATTTTAAATTATTCATATTTAATATTTAAATTAATATTATTAAAAGTTATTTTGTCTTTTTACTTTTACCTGTCATCTAATGCAACATATCACCTTATATAAGGAATCCACATATGTCCATCAAGTTAAAAAGTTAATAAACAGACATTAATGATACTTTATTTTGATGAAAGTTGTATTTTTTACCATTGAGCACTTTGATATGGTATTATTGTTTTTTTTTATATCAGAGTAGCTAAACTGTTATTTGTTTTTTTGGATTTCGGTAAATATTATCTATTGTTAAAGCATAAGTAAGCCAAAGCCAGATTCAGTTTATTTATTACAACTGCTAGTTTATAACCTTTTGGGGTGTCTGCCTCTGTGGGTTAGGACTTTGTGTCTATGATTGGAAGGCTTCTAATTAACTCCATGGCTGGGACAGTAATGTCACTGCTATGCCCTTCTGCAAGGCCACTTGCTGGAGGCATGTTCTCCGACCCTCATTTTGCATGTTGCCTTGGACAAAAAAATCTGCTAAATAAATGCAAATTCTGCCATTTCTCTTTTTCTGCATCAATAATCTCTTGACCTGAAGCATCTGCTAAAATGCACGAGTCTATATTCCACAACCGCATTATCCCACATATTGGATGTTAGCTGTTCATAAGTGTGTGAAAGAATCAGCTCTTAGGCACTGGTGTCCAGGTTGTGGTAGCAAGTCCAGTCTACACATGGCTGTGTGACGTCACAGTAACCAGAGGCCTGGTGTGGAGAGAGATGTCGCATCCAGCAGAGGCCTTTGCGATGTGTCTCAGACTTGTCTCCGATGGCGCTCTTTAACGCATCTTTAATGACAGCTATGCGAACGTGCTGCGACGCATTCATTCCCCCGGCGTCTGGGGCGCAGACACTGCCAGGCAATTGCGAAATGGGCTGCAGTGCGACTCCTTGACAGGAATTTCCCATTGCCCCATTATCAACATCAGACTGAGCTGAGTGATTGCAATTACATCTGCCCAACTGCTAAGAGCAACTTTTTTTTCCCTTCGTCTTTCAGTGGAAGGTTTATGAATGGCCCTATTGTGATTGAGTGAGGCTTCTGCCAGCTTTACGTTGTATAAACCGGCTCCGTTGGCGTCACAACTTGGGATTTAATAGGGCCTTAATTAATGGATCCCTACTTCTCGACAATTCATCCCGCAATAGCCAGGCCTCCACTGAATCCCCTATGCAACCTCCACTAGGTATAGCGACATATCAAGGATGCTGGGGGTGGATTTCATATATGAGCCCCCCCCCATTACAGGTTTAATTTAGAACTCTCTATTAATTTTAACTGAAACTCCCTGTGGAAGAGTAAAGCCTATTGTTCATGACTTAAGCTTCTGGTCTGTTTAGGTGATTTAAGTATTACTCATGTCTGTTATAGTAATACAAAAACACCCCAATAAATAAGAAATCCAAGGGATGACATGCAATTCAGATAACTGCCGATATAGAGTTTCATCGGAGAGCGTCGGCTTGATCTTGGGAAACAACCTGTCCGGCTCTCCTATTTGTCAGCACTTCCAAAGAAGGCTACCTGTGGCACTGGAGCCAGACGCAGTCTCTCTGCCTCTGAGACGCCAGGCTTCTGTATATTATGTCTTGTACATGCCTTAGATTTTTACGTGGCAACCCAAGTTACTCTAAACAGCTCCTTCTCGTCTCAGGGGGCCGCTGATAGCAGGTCCTCAGCAAACGTTCTGCCCAGGCATCAACCCAACCATTTGTCTCCAAGCTGTCAGGCCAAGAAGGAGGCTCCCAGAACACAATAAATGAATCACGTGTTGCTTTTTTTTTTCCTTTTTTTGTAGACTTTCCTTATTCGGTCAGGCTGGGCTAATAAATGATCCTGACAATTCCCTCAAAGCTTATGTTATGGGGTCCAGCTCTGTGAAACGCTGGAATGGGAAAAGTACACAGACAGCTCACGGCGATTGATTTTCCTATAAATTCTCCTGCACAAGCATGAAGGCAGGAGCTGTTCTTTTCTACTGGGGACACTCCTACGTGGAGCTAAACGTAGGCCAGGAACGGACACTCGTCATGTTTTAAACAGCATCTCTCTGTCCGCCCATATTACTCACCGTCCCGGCAGAAAATGCATTGCAGGCGAAAGTGAGGCGTCGCCATTGTTTATAGTTAAATGCATTATGGGAGGGTCAAAGCAGCACATCTATGTCCTGAGGTTAATAAAACCACCTTCAACCTCACGGGTTGAAAACTGGTTATTACTTGCTTTTTGTTAGCAGTGTAAAGTACCCTTATGGAGCTACTCGCTACAGTACAGCTGGAATGTCACAAAAATTCTGTTTATGACAAATATAATTGTGTCCAAAAAACCAATTGCAGATGCTGCAAAAACCAGTCCATAAAAATCCAGCAGAACTCCTGTCTAGCTGTACTGCTGCATGCTCTGTAAACTGCTGCCTCTCATCTAGGAGTTAATCACCCCTAGCATCGCTTGTTCAACTTTCACATTGAGTTTATATTGCTTTTCTCTTGCATTTCTTCAAGAGAGATTTTACGAGATATTGTTTTCTTCTCTTTTCATGAACAGCAGCCCAGACACCCTGGCATATGTGCCTCTGAAATCCATCTTGGACAGCTCACAGGTGATATACATCCTTCCATGGATCCTGCGTTTGCTCTCCTCCCAAGGGAGATGAGGTGTTCAGTTCTTGCTATCAAGTTGTCTAAAGCAACTGGAAGCCAGTGGAGGGCCTTAGCTGGAGCCAGTGGAGATCAGTATCGTGGTAATGAGCCTAAGGCTGCTCAGCACACTGCTGGATGGTGGTAAGAGGCAGAGGAATGCAGGTCTCGCTGAATCGATCTTTTAATCAGAGGCCATTTCGGTGCCGTCTGCACAGAATCTGCTGTCACTAAATGTGCTGTCTCTATGACCTCTTTTCTTAAGTCTCCATTGTGCTGCATCTAATTCATAATCTGAGGCTTTAAAAAGCAAAGCCAAATATTTTTTCTTTCTTAATACGTATCTGGGATAGCTGGCTTGCAAAGGCCAAACTTCATTATTGCTTTATTTTTTAATATATATTATTAGTATATCATTTATATAATTGATTTGAAAGTATATTGAAGAAGAAAAGCATATATGAGTAGCTCATGCAAATGTGACTTCATTGTCATAATTTCACAATTAGATTGCAATATTATACCTGAATAGGTCACTGACGATTTTTTATGAAGGAGCTAAGAAACTCTTTCTGAAATGTATGTATAACACCTTTTGCTGAAAAAACATCTTGAATTAGACATGAGGTAAACGTTTAGATACTTGCAGCATGTTGTAACATCACCAAAAATACAGGATTTTTGGTGGGGGGCCCAATAAAAACAAACAAAAGGATCCCTTTTCCCAGTGACGGCCTGGGCGAGATATTTCACTCCCCTTCTGCTTGTTCTGCCTTGGGGAAGATGTTCAAGGAAAAGGTGATTCATAGGAACTGATCCGAAAACCTGCGGTTTTCATTTATGTTTTGTAGCAGGAATAATCGACATAATTCACAGGTAATACACGAACGTGGATTATAAAGGTCCATTTGATTCAGTCAAAGAAAATGCAGGGAAGAGGGAGCCAAAAATTCAGCAATGTTACTGGTGTTTCAGAGATTCCCAACTCAGATGCACATTAAAATGAAATAACAAAAGCTGCATCCGTGTATATACATAATGAATGTTGACATACAAGCAAATGCTTTCAAAGTGTAGTGACACCAAAAATCCAAGGTGAGAAAGATTTTTTGATGCTTTGTAACATACTCCTGTGGGTTACTCACTTGTTTGTTATGTTGTTGCAACAAATGTATACTAGTCTCACTCCTAAGTTCAACTAAACTGTAGCAAATCCATATATGCACATTTTATTTGAAGACCTTTAGATATAGGTGATGGATTTATTGTAACATAACTGATTGAGGTTAAACCCTCTAAATGTCACTAGCAAGATGACATATGCACTACATACATTACATGGACAAAAGTATTAGGCCACCTGGCCATTAGATCTGCAAGAACTTTTATGACATCCGATTCTAAATTCATAGGCATCAATATGGAGCTTGTCCCTGCTTTGTGGCTATAACAGTTGCCACTCTTCTGGGAAGCATTTCTGTGAGATTTTGCGATGCGTCTGTGGGAATTTTTGCCTGTTCATCCAGAAGAGCATTTCTGAGGTCAGGCACTGATGTTAGACACAAAGCTCTGGCTCACAGTCTCCATTCTAGTTAATCCCAAAGGTGTTTGATGGAGTTGAGGTTGGGGCTCTGTGCAGGCCAGTCAAGTTCTGCAATGTGCTTATGGACCTTGCTTTGTGCACTGGGGGACAGTCATGCTACAACAGAAATGGGCCTTCCCAAAACTGTTCCCACAAATTTGGAAGCATAGAATTGTCCAAAATGTCTTGGTATGCTGGAGCATTAAGAATTCCTTTCAATGGAACCAAGGGGCCCATCCCAACCCCTGAAAAACAACCATATTCAACCATTTTATCCCTCCTCCACCAAACTTTACAGGTCGCCCAATGCAGTTAGGTATGTAACGTTCTCCCAGCATCTGCCAAACCCAGACTCGTCCATCAGGCTCTCAGACAGAGAAGCCAGATTCATCACTCCACAGAACATGTTCACCTTGCTCCAGAGTCCAGTGGCAGCGTGCTTTGCACCACGCCACCCGACGCTTGGCATTGCGCTTGGTGATGTGATGCCTATTTGCAGTTGCTCAGCCATAGAAACCCATTCCATGAAGCTCCCGGGCCACAGGTTTTGTGCTGTGGTTAATGCCAGAGGAAGTTTGGAACTCTGCAGTTACTGAGTCAACAGAACTCTGGCAACCTTTACACACTGTGCAGCGACGCTGCTCTGCTACTTTACTAGGTGTATCATATATTCTTATAGCAGCATCCAGCCAACCATTTGAAATCATTTTCTTCATCACGGTTTCTGCTGACCTCCTTTAAAAATCTGTCAGATCTTTAGGGTTTGGGGGGGGGGCATGATGGTGCAGTGGATAGCACCGTTGCTTTGCACACCCCTCCGTGTCTATATGGGGTTTCTTTGAGGTGCTCTGGTTTTCCAAAGACATGCTGAGTCTAACTGGAGTTACCAAATATCATGTGTCAGTGTGCCCTGCGATGGGTTGGCACCCAACCCAGAGTTGTTCATTGCTGTAGCCTACAGGATAGACTCTGGACTCCCCCCCACCCCTTCCCCTTGTAAACAGTGTTGTGGTAAATGAGACCCATCCCCTCAAGAGCAATTTGGGACAATCTTAGGAGGATCTTAAAACACAGGATGATATCCCTGAGATGCTCCACTAAGCTCTTCTGATGCTCAGTTACGCCTAGTTACATTCACTGTTTACAGTCTTCATGTCCCACAAGACTCATCACTTTATTGTTTTACATTCCATCTTTACTAGGCATGGTTCAGCTTCATTTTCTGCCTTTGTCTGTCTGTTTATTTATTTGCTTCACCTGTAGTTTGTGTTTGTGGCTCAGTGGGTTTTTCCTTTGTGCTTGTGACCTGAAAGCCAGAGTTTTGAATCCTATCCTTGGAGTTTTAGTCAAATGCCCGTTGGGCTGTGGAGCCCCCCCCCCCACATGCTCCAGGGATGATAGGTAAATGGCTGAGCTGTGCCCTGAGCGCAAGCCTTGCTCTCAACTCTGCGTGCGTGTGTGTCTCCAAGAAAAGATCATGGCATACAGGAAAAGCAGAGTTCCATTGCATCTGATCTGTACTTGTGCAAACAAAGCTATTTTGGTGGGGGGGGGGGGTATTATTCTGTGTTCAATTATATGCTTATAATGCTTCTGGACAAACATTTCCTTCTGGAGATCAGTAACATCTGATATTATCTAGGATAATACCATTAGTCTAAAGTATAACCTGTAGCTTGGAATCTTCAAGCTTGCAGCTCAAGAAATTGAGTAGAAATGCACACTGTTAGGCTGTTTACCTGGCAGATCAAAGTTAACCTCCACACGTTGGCTTCCATTATGCATTAGGTGGAAGATCAGAGGTTACCTCACTCAGCAGTGCCCCCTAGGGGAAGGGGATGGGGTGGCTTCATGGGAAACACATTGGGTATCTGCTATAGGTATGCGCCTGCTTATAGGGCAAATGGGCAGACAGGGACAAATAGCGTGGTTGGCGTTAATGGCACTAATGATGGTAAATCCCCCTCATTATCTCTCTCTCGAGTGACAGACAAGCCAGTGCCTGAAATGAGGCACAGGGGGTGATGGACAGGGGGTGTGTTGCAGAGGTGAGTGGGGGGGGGGGGGGGGGTAAGGGAGGGGTGATGTCCTGTCCTGGAGGTCTTGAAGTGTGCGTTGATGGGCTAAATGCTAATCCGAGGGCTGGCAGAGACAACAGACGAGCGGTGTGACAGACAGTCGATGTTTCTGCAGGAAAATGCCGTCCAACAGGCATAATGAGGATTTATTACAGTGCCTCTCCGTCCCCATCTCTGTCTCTCTCTGGTGCTCTGGCTGTCCTCGAGGCTCCATATCGTCTCCTCTCCCCCCCACCCACACGTCTGCAGCGCTTAGAACACGCTGAATATGGTTCCGTGTCTCAGTGTTCCACGTACACTTGCCACCTGCCTTCGTTATCAGGTAAAAACTCCTTGTTTGTTTTTCCCTCAAATGTCCCTTATTTTTGAAATTCTTGCCTCTCCAGTTAAGACAGGGCAACGATTCACTGTTCTGTAGGTTGTCACAAAACTCTGCAGATCATTCCTCGGATGCAGCTCTTTACAGCTAAACACTTCCTGTTAATTAAAACTGAAGTGATTCCATGCCAGTAAAAGCTGGCTATCAGTCTTGTGTACATACATATAACACGCTTCCTTAATTGAGGTTACGCAATCTGTTTATAAGCTGTAATTGGTCTTTAGAGTCAAAGCCTATTGCCTTCCTTGCCTGAGTTGTTGTCTCTGGCTAGGACTTTTATTATGGAACTTGCTGACCCTCAAACATGGTGCCATGTGGGCTCAGTGTCTCTCGCCGAGGGTGCTGACATCTGTAGGCTGTTTCCTTCAGAGCGTGCATAAATCTGCACATAATCATACTTCCTGTGCCCAATAGATCACACTAAGGTAAGATATAGTGATATCAGTGTTGAGATCCGGCTAACCGAGTGCTAAAGATGTGACAGGGTTTGCCATTAGAGAAAGAACTGCAGTTTTTATAAGACTTAAGTCCCTCTTCTACTTAGTATATGGATCAGTTGTCACTTGTCACTTACGCCTTTCTCACAACAGTGTCACCTGATGTGCCATCCTGTGCCTTAAAATTCTTACTATATAAACCATGTAGGCCCATCATACTGCGAGGCGTCACTGCCTACTGCGATAGGATTATTTAAGTCAGGTGAAATAAGACCCTGCTTGTTTTTGAGGGCACGCATGTTTTTGAAAACAAATACTTGAGGACGCATGCTTTAAGAGTACACTTTCACTTTACGGGAAGGCACGTGCCCCCTTTTTGGCTCGATTTGCACCCCACCTTTTTACATGAACGTATTTCCTAGGAAAAAAACAGTCCAGATCCCTTGGCTGGAAGATAAAACCATTTCTAAGGGATCTAATATTTGTGCACATAATTCTGCGCGGCCAAGACAGGTTTACAGTCTCTTGCTGGCCGAATGAATTCCTGAAATAAACTTTCCAGGCCCTGGGAGTGAAAACAGCCTCCCCTTCTTTTGTCGAGAGTGGCTGGGCCTGGCCCGATACCCATCAGTGGGGATAACCTTTGACCCCTGGAATCATATGACACGGGGTGGAAGAAATCCTGGTGCAGCCAGACAGTCTGACTGTGGTTGTATCTCTCGTTCCCCTTCTCCCCTCCTGTCAGCCCCTCGTTCTTTGTTTGCATTGTACACACGCTCTGCCATCGCCCCGCCTCCCTTGCCCTGCCCGCCACACACACCCACACACACACACACACACACACACACCCACACGCACACACACACACAGACACACACACAAATGCATCCACTCCAAACTTGTTGAACTTCAGGAGCATGACAAGCAGACCCCATCCCACCAGATGCAGAGCTACAGGATAGACTCTTAGTGCCCAGCAGTTATCAGCAGGCAGACACTGACAGAGTCTCTCCGCACTGCGTGACAGCCTGAAACAGTTGCTGACAAATTTGTCTCTCCCTTCCTTCTCTCGGCACGTCTGGCTGTTCCCCTTTCATGTTTCTCTCTGCTTATGGGTCACTGCCAATTACAATTGCAATTACAATTTCTTTGTTTAGCAGATGACTATCCAAAGTGACATATGATTGCGAAGGCAAGGTTACATTGCATAGAGTTGCAGTTATCTATTTGGCAGACACTAAATAAAGAACAAAATGTGTAGTTGAGAAATTAAGGTCAATCAGTCCATCAAGAAATTGCCTTACAGCAGAATGGCTCTACCATATTTGGGCTACGAACTGACAGCCTTCCAGGAGAAGCTTCCCAACCCACTTCTTAAATTGGACACAACTGCCCACCCTCTCAAAAACAACCCATCTGACTCTGATATTGTCTACATGGGCACATGGGCTTTGCCTATGATGATATAAGCTTGCCTAACATCCGATTCCTCTTTGCCGGGGTTCGATGTTCTACATCTGTGAGTTAGTGTTGGACAACAGAACGGCAGGAATGGTCGACAGGTATGGTGGTTGAAAGGCATGGGTTCAGAAGTAAAAATCGTGCATTGTTGTATAAGACTTGGCCCTAACTGTATGCCTATTTATTTCATTTTTTAATCTGAATTAATACGATGACAGACGTATTAATACTAAGTTCAGCTTGTATCAACAACATCTGGAAAAGGTGCCTTTTAGCACCTAACCTTGGAAATGTTCCTCTGAGAAAGTGCCAGCATTTTCTGCACAATGTTCGCGATGATGGTGATGATGTTACTGACAAGCTGTCCCTGTTGCTTAATTTCAAACTCCAGCTGGGTTCCCATTCCAGCCATCCTCTGTGATTTGTCTGCAGCAGGTCATTTTTACTATGCAGAATATATACAGTTGATAATTGAAAATCAAGCCTAACACTTCTGAATAGCACACTGCATCTGCGAATATCTTTTTCTGATAAAACTGTCTATGAATGAAGGTGGGATTTAAATAGGCCCCCTGTCCGTTTGACTGAGGGTTTGAAAGAACACTTTTAATATCCCTTAAATTGCAAACTTTCCCATGTCATTATGAGGAAACACACGTCTAACACAGACACAATGTAATGGAGATTTGCTTGGCAAAAGCCAGACAGTATTTAAGAAAGCTATGTTTTTAACTATTAACTTCCTACACTTACTAAGCACATATTATCAATGCTCATTATCCTAAAACTTGGACCTGCTTGTGAGCCAGTAGAACATCAGGCTTCATTTGAATATATGAGAAGTACCCTTCTAATAAGCTTTCTGAGTATGAAATTGCCAGATGTGATTTGAGAGTAACCTTAAACTGACTGGCACATAGAAGTTAAACTCTGTGATTGGGAAGCATGCTGGCATGTTAAGCAGCTTCTCTGGCAGCCACTGTGCAGTACGCTCTCCCCTACACCTAGGCCTCCCCCAGACGTGTCATCAGCTGTCCAGTAGGGATGTCTGCAAATCAGCTGCAATTAGCTGTTGCTGTGGGCTGTAATCAGCTAGTTCACAGCTCGCTTTAGGGCCAGCCAGACTGAACCCAGTCTAGCCCATTTGTACCAATTTCCAATGGAAACAGGAGATAAGGGCTTCATGCTGGGTTCTCTGCTGTAGTCCAGATGAAGAAAGTAACCATTTTCTCTAATTAGGAGAGGTAATATGTGGGAGGTGAAATAATAGTTCTGCTCATCTCAGTAGCTCATTGTGAGATTGTGTGTACGTATTGTGATAGATGCTGTTCTGCCTCAAACGCACAGTTTCTCTGCCTCTGCCCAAGTGAGTGATTAAACTGATAGTGACCACTGACCACTGTTAGTGATTTTATTTTATACTCATAAACAGCCTGAAGCACTAATACCACTGCTAAGATGGCTGGTATTTTGTGTCTTAAAGTGCATCATAAAAATGGCAATCACTTTGCACAAACGTGCCTTCTGGGTAGCAAACAGATCTGTAAGATATTCTGAAGAACAGGGATTTTATTCGGCACTCTTGTGGTATGAGATGGAAGGTGAATCACACAACATGCCAATACACATTTTTATCCCTTGCTCTCCGGGGCTTTGCTCAGCTGCCCAACAGGGAATCATCAGACAAAGCCAGGGATTTGAACCAGCAACCTTCCATGCTGTCCTACATTACAGACTCTTCTCACCTGTCTTCCCAACCAGAGTGGTCATTTAGGGTTGGTGTCTATGAATTATGGTGGAAATTGGTGAGAACAGCTCTAGTCTGTGGCGAATGTGAATGTATCAATGCCAATTCTTCAACTTGCATTATATTAATAGAATGACTCCTTCTTTCTTTAATGATTTTGTCAGTTTTAGGGATGTTACATAATGAAACATACCCATGTTCTCATTATAACACGATGGATATATTCCTGATTGAATACACCGAAAGTCCGGCTTGTCGACTTTTTAACGTTTTTGACCTGTACTTAAGCATATTCTTTAGTTATTTAGGCACAGGTGGGATCTGTCATTGAACTACCAGCATGACACTGGGGTTATTTTCTCCTGGCACACAAACAACTGCCTGCCAATTTGATTTTCCGGCAGTCCACATAAATTGGACACCTAAACGTGGACCCGGAAAAGCAGGCTGCACCAAATGTGAAGCGACATGCTTAGAGGTGCCGTTGGAGATGTAAGGTGTTCTGTAAATCTGGGGGGGGGGGGCACAAAACAAGGCCGAATATTAGGACTGTTTCCTGCAGCCAGGTCAAAAATCAATACAGTACAAAGGGGGGAACGCTGACACATGCCATAGTAGGGGGGGGGGAGAGGGGGGTTTCAAGGTCTTCAGCATTAGTTTTGATGGTATGGTGTAGTACTGTACATTTTATGAAAGGTTATGGGGGCAGTGAACAGGCTGTAAACTGTCAGGGTCTATGGAGAGCAGCCCTTGTCCCCAGACACACGACTCGGACAGGATTTCCAAGAGCAGCCGACAAGTCTTTGCCAGCAATCTAGCATTGAATCTCCGCTGAATCTCCATACCCCAATAGACCACCAGGCCTCTTCCAAGGCTCCCCTATCTGTGGATTCAATGGTCAATAACTAAATTGCAATGTAATGGTAATGAGTAGAGATGCACCAGTTGTATTGGCCAACTATCGGTATTGGCCGATATAGGTGCAATCGGCTTTGACCCATACTGCTTTGCGCAGTTAAAAAGAAACAATGAACAGCGTCTACTGTGTGGAATTATTTTACTGCATTAAAATGATGCTAAAAATGCATTTTGTAAACATTGCTCTGCTAAAATTTCAGAAGAAGGATCTACTCCTCTATGCCAAATTTAATTCTTCAGGTAAGTGTATGAAGAGTTTATGAAAAACTGTTCAAGGAAAGAATAAACACTGGAGTGTTCCCATGGCAAATAATCTATTTTTTTGTTATTAATAAGTAACATAAATCGTCATCTGAAATGTGTAATGGTCATTGAAATCAATTAATGTGTTATATATATTATAAATATATACTGTCGTAACATATGGTGCCCAGCATATGCCAGAGTTGGTGTTTTCCTATCAAAAAATAAATACGTTTTAAGTTTTTTTGGAAATATTTTTAAATTATTATTACTATTTGGGTGTAGTGTACCTTTAAACTTACTGGAGCAGAATGTCCGAAACCATTGGCATGGATGTCAGAGATACAAACAGCTAGGGGCAGTGTATGTGAGGGGTCCCATGTCTGTAGGTTGGTCAGTTCCTGACTCCAGTCCTGGCCTTCCTACTCTGCTGCATCTCTTTACCAGCCTGTGTGACTGTCTCCACTCTGATGATGTCATCAGTGGGCGACAGTATATAGACACTCAAGGAGCCAGTGCCAGGAGCTTCGAATATTCAATGCTCAGCCTTGTGCTTTGTGCCTGCTTTTGCCTCTGCTGTGTGTCGTTACTCCTGGTGGTTTCAGTATTGGTTTTGATCCGTAAATCGGGTTATGAGCTTGGTCAGTCCTTTTTTGGTTTAGTGTTTGAAATAGGTGTTCACTAGCCTATGTATTTAATTTTACCGGATGTAGGGGTGTGGCTGCCATTTTTATTTTGTTGTTGGTTGTGGGAGGGTTTTCTTTGCTGTTTATGGGTAGGGAGTTAGGATAGAGAACTATTTTTTTCTTTTTCTGGTTTTCTTTTTCCTAGGGAAGCTGTATGTTAACAGAAATCAGTGCTTTCTGTGTGTTGTTTTGGCCTGGGTCCATCCCGAAGCTAAGTTTACTTGTGTATATGTAATAACAACAATCATCATACCTTCTGCGTGGTGTCCCTCATCGATCATCTTCCTCTGAAAAGATCTATACTCCTCCACCACCTTATTCATTTACTCACAATAGCGCTGTGCAGCCCAACCCTACACTGGGTCGTAACAGTCAGTCAAAATAATCGACTATTGATATTGGCCAGAAATTTCCTCATCATTGCATAGTGATGAGTCTTCACTGTGCAGGCTACAAAAACACTGAACTGTCTGAGGATGGACATCTAAATCTGGGATTCAATGTGATAACTTAATAAGATTCCATTGGTGTGCTTGGTATTAATCTCAAAACCCTGACAAAGACTAGGATGCAGTCTTTCCAAGGGTGGAGAAACATCTCTAGTTGCCCCTTGACCTCATGTTCCTTCAGAGCTATTTGTTCTATCTTCTGTCCAATGGTGCCTATCAGAATATGTTATTGAGAAGGTTTTGATAATAGAGAGACCAAAGGAAAGAAGGTAGAGAGAATGAGGACATTAGACGGTGGCTGCAAAGTGACAAAAATGAAGGACTGGGAGCCAGAGGAGAAATGCATGCATGGTGAGGTACCAGTTTAAGGTCATAGGGTTAGAGTATGGGGGAGGTGGAGTAGGCTGGCAGTCCTGCATCTCTGCGAGCGATTACATGCACGAGTGCTTCTGACACTGGAGCTGGAGCAAGCAAAGAGGAGGAGGGCAGGAGTGTTTCTAATCAAGCCGTGACTGTTACCTGGACTGACAGATGCAAAATGGGAGGAGAGGGCCTGGCTCCGAGGCGCCCAGTCAGGCAGAAAGCTCCCAAGTACTGGGGCTAACGCAGGTCAAGTGATTTGGCGCCTGGGGTGTATTAAAGCTATTTATAAGAGTCCAGAGGATTTATGGCTCTTTGGTCTGGGCCGCTGTTGTATAGGGCCTGGCGCTAGGTGGTCCTGTTTTCTGACCTCTCCAATCATTATTAAAACATAATAACATGTTTTTTAATGCGGCACATATATTTTTGCAGAAGTTACTGTTGATTTGTTTAAGTCTCTGTTCCAGAGTAAATGTAACCTACTGATAAACTCGCAAGCAATGATTGCAGGGCCCTAGCAAGACGTAGCAGAAAAAGTAAACGGAAAAATATTTATTTTGGGGTGCAAAATTTGAAGAACAAAAATACAGCCTCGCTTAAGAAAAACATGTTATAAAAATTAGACCAGTAGTTCCACCCTGCAACCATGAAATTAACCAGTAATGTTGTCAATGAATCACATTAACTGAGTGGATGCAACAAAGTGTCCTTGTGCACCATATAAATTCTGGATCAGTTCAGATTTTTCTTTGTACATAAATCACAGGCATGTGAGGGTCTTGCTTCTTGTAACTTTCTTTTGAATACTTTCAAATGGTTTCTTTTGACAGCTTAACATCTATTTTAAATGGCCTTATTTTAATTACATTGCTTATACAATGTGTTACATACAATAACATACCCACCAGTCAATCTTCTAGGACCATGCTCAATAATAAGTATTCTCTCATTTTAAAGCACATTGTTTCATGTTCACTTAAAGGGACAGGAAATTGCTTTTGGATCAAAACAAAATGCTATTACATCTGGTACATCTTCATATCTGTGTGGATTTCCATATATAGGATATGATCCAATGGCAATGTGAATAGATGGTACAGCAATGCTTAAACTATTAAAATAACTTAATAATCTTTTATTAGGCTGATTTGGTGACTTCTTAGCAACCCAGTCCAGGATGGTGAATCAGATGTATGTATCTATGGATGGATGGATGAGCTTTTGTTTTCGTCTGACACTTAAAAATACTGCTTTGCCACAGTCACTTCTAACAATAAAAAACCTCATTCATTCTTGAAAAGAAGAAAAGTATAGGATTGTATCGGTATTGACAGATACTCAAAATATCATGATCGGACCAGAAAAAAATTATCTTGTCCATCTTTATTTATATGTTAATGACAAATTATTGGTGATCTGAGAGTTTTAAAAGATGAACAGAACACACATAAAGAACTTCAATGTAAAAAAAAATGGCCAGTGTCTTTAAGGACATTTTTGTCTGCAGTGAGTGACAATAACCAATTTGATGCCAGATTATATGTGCAGCCATTAAAACCATGTATTTGCACTGGGTATTTCATTTCAATGCACATATGATTCATTATATACAAGTATTTCATAAATAATCATATGATATACAGTATACCAGCTAAAAATGTATTAATGTATGAATTTGGATGGAGACTGTTAAGGACAGGAATTATAGTGGCTTGGTTTAACCAAGGCCGTACTCAATTAATTGAAATATAATCCCTGTTTTGAATGACTTGTATTCTCTCTTGGTTGCCGTGCTGTCTGGCGACAAAGAAAGAAAATACAGGCGGCTTCTCAAGCACTCCCATTCCCTTTGTCGAGGGAATATATTTTCTATTATTACTAGATTACTTGTTAATTTAACTGAACCCCAAAATTTTTATGACGGGTTTTTCAAACAAAGAATCGTCTGTGATATGTGAAATGTATCGGATGTGTAATGGCGCCATCTCTTGGTTCAACAAAACCTTACAGCTTCTTTCAGGTTATCTTAACTGTCAGTCACCAGGAACTTCTCTAGAAACACAGTGAGTTAATTTTACATATAGAGACAAGTGAATTGGTGCCTCGCAGAGCTCCCGGTAAATGGTGCAGAGAAAATCAGTGCCGAATAACTTCCACATCAAGGGCTACAATCTGACACGAAGTGGACGGAAAAGCCATCTGTTCTTATTCTCTTTATCCAGAACAACATTTCTGGGGGCTTGGAAAACTATTCCAATGTGCACGAGATAGGAGGTAGGGGGACACTGGGCGGGGTGCCAGTCCATAACAGGGCACACATGGGTGAGTATGCGGCTATGCCTAATTGCATGTGTTTGGACTGCGTGAAGAAACCCAGAGCTAACATGCAGACTGCACCAAAGAGCGAATCCTCACCCACTGCATGTGAGGTAACATGCACGTACTACCCAGCCAGCCCTGCGGTTTATTACAAGAATTTTATAAAAGTCAAACGTTGAAGTGCCATTCACCTGTTCTTTCTTCCGTTTCCACCATGGCAGACTGCAGCTTTAACACTTCATTGTGCTCTTCCTGTGTACTGTAGGTACGTGTCATGTGATCGATCAGCTGTACCCTCTCTGCCACGTTTCTGCACTGTGATAAGGGCATTTAAACCAAACACTGTGTTAATAGACATATGCTATCTGTTTGTTGATTTATTATTTTTAAAATTTATTTTAAAATCCTCTAAAAAGTTTTTGCTATTGCTGCAGTAGCAGGTACTGGTACATCAAAAATAAAGTGCACTGATACACTCACCTAAAGGATTATTAGGAACACCATACTAATACAGTGTTTGACCCCCTTTCGCCTTCAGAACTGCCTT
>JABFDZ020000109.1:21765051-21797242 GCA_019775955.2 Pollimyrus isidori | reverse complement strand
CCCAGGCAGAGACTTGAACCCGGGTCCCAGAGGTGTGAGGCAACAGTGCTAACCACTGCACCACCATGCCGCCCCCTCACCTTATATTTCAATTAAACAAAATTCGCTAAATTTACCGTACAATTATGACACTGAGCAAAGGGAATTCATTTAAAAATCACAGTAGGTAACACAAGGCAGGCATTTTATGGCAAAGCTGAATTTGTCAGTATTGCTTTAAGGAGGATGGTTTCTGAAGTGTGAAGGTGCATACCTGAAATCAAAAGCTCAAACAAGTGTCAGGAACAAATAGTAGTAGAATGTATTGTATCAGGCATGCGAGTCACCATATGCTGAATTAATCTGTCTGTCTGATGTTGCTACGCAGCAAATTTTAATGCAGCACACGTAAATCTCAGCAATGTCAACTGCATGCAAATGTTGTATATCCCGGTGGAAACAGGGTATAACTCCTTATATTTTAGATAGAACAATTATGCCCAACAGCTAAAATTCATATTGGAGAGTTTGGGAGCAGGCACCTTTGTAAACAAAATAATTAATAAATTGTCTACCTTAATTTGATGGCTTTTTGCCAGAATTCATTTCAAATTGGTCACCTCCTCACCGGTTTCTGAAATATGTCCTCCCCTTCAGCAGATTCTTAATAAGGCTTCTTGTCAGTGGCAAAGAAATGCTTTAGACACATCTGCCTGTGCAGTCGCCTAAAAACTTCATTTAAGCTGGGCACAACTTCATTGCCACAAGATATTTTCCTTTCATAAAATGTATATGCATTAATAAACAGATGCAACTTTGCAAAAAGTGGAATGATTTACTATAGTATCTACCTCTATGCCTGCTTTTATCTAGCCATTCAACAGATGCTCCAGTGTCTGTTGAAAATATTCTACTGTATTTAAGACGCACTTGCATATTCTGAACACATTAGTAATACTATTAAGTAAAATATTTCTCATTGCCCCCTTTTTTTTAAATCAGACTTGGAGCCGAGGATAATATTTTATAACAGGGAATTAAAAACCCAATGAAGCAGATTCATTGAGAACTGAGATTTTTTATTGTGCCTTTTTTAAAATACACAGACAAGTTCCAAACAACTATATTACAAATACAAAGTTTCAATACAAAATCTGAAGGCCAACAATTTAAATGATAAATATAAGGAATACATTACTCATATTAGGAAACACTACACTTATTATAGTTGAAGGTATAACTTCCCGAAGTAAGTTACATTTAAGTTAAAGTAAGTCTGTCTACGACACTTATAATTTCTATGTGGTTTGAACAGAGTACTATCAAGCACACTGTAGGTAAAAATAACTAACTAAAACTGCCTCAAACTGCAGTTTGAAATTACAGATCCCACAGTTTATACACAGTCTATGTCGCCACACTTTCTCCGCACCGACCTGCGCAGTGATGTCTTCCCGACTGGGCATGCCTTCATTTTAGAGCTAACAAGTGCCAATTAGTGAAATGCCACAGTCCTCAGAGGTACAGGGTTGTCTCTTCACTTGGTAAACCCCTGGGGCAGTCTTTACATCTTGTGGGGGAGGGAACACAAGGACATCTTTGTGAAGTCTTCTCAGAAGAACTCCATATGGTCTTGTAATTATATGGTTTTGAGTGGACATCCATTCAGTGTAACTGTCTCCAAAAGAGACTTGATTAGCTGAAGAGAATTTTGATGTTCAGTTGTGTTCATTTGGGCCACACATGCTATAGTGTTATCTCAGCAAGAACAGGGGTTGACAGGGCAAATAGATGCTTATGCTGCAACTAGCAGTTTGACACTAATACCTGTTAGGTGGTCAGGGTGGGTTATATACATAGAGCTTCCTAAAGTGACCTTGACAAACAGGACTGCGAAACAGGATGAGAAACATTCAGAGTCAATAATCAATTTCACATTTTTAATACACATACACACACATAAACGGCTGCATGGCACTCATCCTCAATACTCGGCGTGTGCTGAGCAGAAATTTCCTCCGGAGACCTTGCTGCTGAAATATCTTCATCCACCCTGAACACTCTTTAGGGGCCAGATTGGAGTTGGAACCATGCCAGAATCAGATTCATTCAACTATAGAAAGAAGCACTCATGATATGGACCGAACACATAATCTTTCAGTCTGGGGCCAGATTGCTGTTAAAGCTTCAAAGACAAATTGTGTCAAATAGTTTCTGATAATAATAATAAAAAAAATCATACTAGTTTTGCAAAACATATGCTTTGTTAATCTGTATTTAACTGTAAAACTGTAATAAATGGCTTATGTGTCACTTTATATCAAGCCATGGTTACAAAAGCATATTTAAAGAGTATTAGAAAGAGGATTTCTTATACTAGATGTTACATTAGGCTCTTACTACTTGGGCTATTGAATACAAAAGGTAACATCCTCAGTAAAAAGCAAGGTTTCTCACATGATGACTGCTAATGTATCTGGGGGAGTTACAGTACTTCTGCCACATCAATAAAATGTTTGCAGGCTGGGGAGCATAAAAATGGATCATCCATTATGACAAATACAATTTCAAAATCTTGCAACTTTAGCCAGTGACTATAACATTAAACAATATTAACATCAATTAGTTCTTGAACATAAAAAGCGATGTTTGCGTTGCTTTGACTACAGGGAAAAAATCTTCACTTCAAATATCTGGTAAAAAACATAAACACCTGTAGTGTTACATGACTAAAGCGAGTGAACTGTGGCTGTTTCAAAAAAAAAATAGTCGAAAGAAATACACTGTCTTCTTGCCAGTGTAGTCCAGTGGTGCTTTTCCATTTTCCAGCAGATTTTCCAAGGGTGTTTCAGAGCTACTGGGTTTAACAGTGCTTCACCAGACCTCAGAAAATTACACATGAACGCTACAGCTGAAACACAATAGGCAACATTCATTTTTCAGCCTTGGAAGATAATGAACCCATACTGACGTATTCGCACTAAAAACAACAACTGTAATACCGTAAATGATACCTAAAAACATAATACCTGCTACTTATTGATGACTGCACAAAAGAAACAGAAGAAAAGAACATTTGGACATAATCAAAGCATGATCAGATCATACTGTATGTACAGTAAAAGGACAATGTGTGCGATCAGTTTGAAGTTGCAAAAAAAAATAAAAAATCCATGGAAAAGACAGAGGAAGTAAAAACTGGCCATAAAATTGATTTGGTATATTGTGTTTTTAATTATCTTTGTGCTCTTTTATGACGTGTGTTTATAAACAAACCTGAAACGCCTGTTAAACCACTTCAATCCTTTGTTTACACCAATTTCCAAGTATGTCCAGGTATGTTTATTTGGCTCTTGTGCATTTCATGGTAGGAGATGTTCATCCTCGCAGTTTTGTTTCACTAACAAAAGCCTTTGTTGTAACAAATCAATCCTTACTGCTACCTGTTGCCTTCAGGTAACCAGAACAGTCAATTGGTGTAAGTATACAGTTCATTGAAAGCTTAATTTTTGAGTTCTTTTAACCTTTGCCCAATTTTAACAAAAAAACCATATAAGAAAGTTGTTCCCTTTGTCTCTTAGTTTTGTCACTGAGATGTTCGGCTTCCCTTAACACAGCTGTCCTACAGAAGATTACGGTGCTTAGAAAAGGCTTCAGTGGCATCTGATTCCTTATCAATTAAGTTTTTGCTTTCTGAATTAGCCACAATTTTCTTTTTATTTTGAGTAAAGCCTACAAAAAGCTCTGCTGTGCAAAATGGTGCTTCGGGATGCTTTGAAATATCTCGGTCCAAAGAGGCTCCAAAAATCCATAATTGCTTTATCTATTTCCAGTTCACATTGAAGCTGTTGAGGTACAACTTTTTAGGTACAATGACATTGCAGCTCCACCAGATCCGCAGCTGGCTCTGGATCAGGTAACCAAACCTTAACACTTGCCCCAGCCATTATTGGCAAAAATAAATAAATAAATGAAACACTGATTCAGGATCAGTGTTACGGAGCGCTTTCAGTAGGTGAGCTCCACAGGACAGACAGACAGCAAGTTGCTGGGAAATGCGCAGGTCCCACAGTGGAGCTGAGATGTTACAAATGCAGGGGGGCAGGTGGTGCCTCCTCATGGGCTAGGTGGGGGTTTGGGGGAAGGGCAGGAACCCTGGCTGTCGAAGCTGGCTGCCCGGGCCTTCCACTGGAGAGGAACACACAGGCAGAGCAACACTGTACAGCAAATTCCACTACATTCATCCAGTGCATTCATCTACTGCTTTCATCGTCTGCACAGAAACTAGACTGATCTTGAAACATACACACATACTATGGCAAGGTTGATAGCAGGGTCTATAAGGTAACCAGTCAACAGGGAATCATGTTTCATACATTCACAGTTGATTAGATATACATAGATCATGTGTTAAATTGTGTAATGAATGCTTATGCCACAGTAATTCCTTTAGCAAAATGGTATGGGAGCTATGGGTGGGATGATTGGGAGATGAGTGATGAGCACATGGAAAGGAAATAAAGTCATTTCAGTAGGACCCTTACCACATGGGCCAATGAGTTTGTAGCCTGGAAAGGGAAACATTCATTATGAAGCTGATGAATGACCCATGACTGGCTATCAAGCAAGTAACTTTCACAGCAGCGATGCTCCCGTCTGAATGATACATTTGAATATACAGTACAATGCCTATTAACACTTTTAGCATATTGATGCAGGCTGCGTAAGTAACACTGTGCACACCAACCTCCTTTTCTGATTTTTTTGCCTCCTGCAGGGGGTGCCAGTGAGCGATAGGTTTGCGTGGGTAAGCAAGCATCTCGTTCCAATGGTCTCTACCCAACCCCTCAGCACTGCATCCAACACGGCACACCCCGATGACCTCATTGTGGCCCACCCTGGAAATACAGAGACAGGGAGTACCATAAAGAGAAGGTATTTACATACCCCAGGTCTCACAACCATGTACTGAGCCCATCCATGCCTGTTTTGCACACGAGGCCTGCTGCTTAAGCAACATGAAGAATAAACAGTATGTGGAACTCATGAGCAGAGCGTAATTAACATTTAGGAGGTCTGTATTAAATCATCAGTTTTGGTGGTAAAATTTATCAGTTTAAGCTGCTGATGTATGCAAAATGTACGGGTTGACTTGCTATAAGATAATAGCACACTAATTGTTTTACTGGTGAGTAAAGCACCTAAATAGGCCGCCAGGCATTCTGGGATATATTCTGACATTTAGCCGTCCGTGCTTATCACTGGCTTCTGTCCACTTATCTTCTGCTTTACAGGATGAAATTGAAACCACACAGGTCTTTTCGTATTAGACCTAAGCCCCACATTTCAGTAAGCCTTTTAGGTGTGTGGGTGGGGGTGGCTGAAAGCGCAACCATATAATGGTCCACCCTGGGTAACGTTTGGAGCATCATTAGGAACACAGTGATGAATAAGGTTGAAAAAAATGATCTACAGATAATTTAATATAGGTTGAGAAAAGAGTATTAATAAAAGTGAGAATCCTTTTTGTAAAAAAAAAGGTTTGGTAACATCTTACTTAAGGCCATGTTCTTAGCAATTTATAAAACATTCATGATGCATTATAATACATTCACAAAGCATTATAAACAAGGATAAAAATAACTGGTAACGCTTTATATTAACAGCATCATCATAATGTTTTTATATTGCATTCATAAAACGTTCAATACGCTGTCATAATGTATTCATTAAGTACTCAGAAATCATTCATAAACATCAGGTATGTATACCTTAACATCCTATAACATCTCTTCACAGCTGTAATATACATTAATAACAAATATTATATAAAAATAACATTGTATAATCATGTAATGTTTGTTATTAAAGTATATTAAAGCTGTTAAGGGACGTTAAAGTGTACTTGCATGCTGCTTTTGAATGTTCTATGAATGCATTATGAAGGTGCACTGAATGGTCTATGAATGCATAATGAATGCATTATGAAGGTGCACTTAATGTAAGGTGTTACCAAATAATCATAAAACGGTATAACACATGTGTATTAGGCATTATGAATGCTTTTTGAAGCTCTCATCTATAATGCACCATAGATACCTTTACAATGCAGTACAAAGCATCCTTAATGCTTATACCGACCATTATAATGCATTATAAACGCAGTTATAATGTATTATACCTTTTTATAAATATTTATAGCCATGATAATGCTTTATGAATGCATTATTATTTGTTATGAATGTGTTTATAATTTTACTAATGACATGACCTTGAGTAAAGTGCTACCAAAGGTGATATCTGAGTCATTTAGAAGCAGAGAGACAAGTGGACATGACTCTTCATATGCGTTCTAGGGAACTCAGCCTGCTGCATCATGGAAAGCCCCCCCGCGCAGGCCTTTGAAATGGGCGTACATGTCATAGTCCATGACGGAGATGTGCAGCGTGACTTGATCCATGCTGTCTGGGGGGATGTCGAAGATGATGGCTTCATTGTAGGTGGGGTTCAGCGTGTTCTTCTTGATGGTTGTCTTCTTCTTCTTCAAGCGCCGCCCGTCACATATCAGGGACACTTTCACATAAGGGTCTGCTTGTCAAAGAGAACATTGCAACGTTTTTCCACTGCCAAAGATCTTGGAAAATAATGCAGTTTTTCAGTATAATTTAAAATGAAAGACAACTGAATATTATCCTGAAAAATTGGGTAATAAGCATCCTCCTTAACTTCACCTCTGAGTTATCACAGGTTACATAAAATTAGCTTCTGTTTCTCAATTTTATTTCTCGACTGCAGAACTTGTGCTCACACCCGGATGCCCAAACTCACACTCCTTTGACACTGTGCTGTCTGTTCTGTTTCACCTTTTCTTTGTGCCAAAAATAAAATTGGTCGTTTGTTTTCATCTCACAAAAGCTCACCGCTTTGAATTATGTCTATCTCCCCTCTTAGACCAATATCGAGTTGCTGTTTCATCCTACCATGCTTATTTTACACAGTTAAATTCCTCAGCCAGAGCACATTTACTTACTTAATAAGCAACATAGTATGATGTATTTACTATATTTTTACCCTCATATCACATATATGGGCATGCCTGCTATAGAAATTCTTAGAATACTATGCTACAGCATTTACCAGTGAATAAACTTTATTTATAACTCAGCCATATTTTATAGCAATTTGTTACTCCAGCAGCACCATTTATGTAGACAAAACTGTCTAATATAATTACCTGCCTTTGGCTCCTCAACCATTCATTAACAACTGTGCTCTGTTAATGACATGATTCTCCCCTATGAATTTTAACTTATAATAATTTGCATTTCATACTTTGCCAAAGAGCAATATTTGCTTTTCAAGAAGCCTTTGAAGTATTTGTTTTGATGAGTACCAGCTTAGTATACAGTATGTGATTGGTGCTCCAGGCCATAATGAAAAGCCCAGCTGCGCATCCGGCTTACAAAAGCCTTTTCTGGGTCCATGTCACAGTCTGTGTTTGTATTTTGCTGGTATCGTTGAATGTGAGGATTTGTGAGATGTGTCCTGCTAGCTCTCATGATGAGGAATGGTTTGCTGTGGAGCTGGTACACCATTGGGGACAAACAAGTAACCACAATTATTGTGTAAGTCAGTCTCCCCCCAACCCACCCCACCCGCAGGAATCTGCTCCCCGGGATTTTTTTCTGTAAGTGTTACACTCTGTGCACGACAAAGTCAAGATTAATTAAGTTGATTAACATTCAAGATCTGCGTGATACCTGAGCCACAACTTGGGGCTCTGACCAATTTTCTTGTCTCTTCTAGTTACAAATACAGACTTAATAGACCCACTGCTTGAAAATGAATTAAATCTTTCAAAGGGACAAATACTTCAGGTCCCAACTGTTATTTTAACATGTATTATATTCATTATTCACACATAAAAGAAGAGCTAATCTCTGAACAGTGACATATTTTTTATTTTCCGGTTTTAAGGAATGCCATCCTCAAAGAGCATGTGTTACGACCTCTTTCTTATTGAAGTGCAAAATGTAATTAGGTTTGTTTTACATGCTCTGTCTTGCTTCACGGGAGTGTAAATTATGTGTTCCTTTCAAGTAAAGACAGGGTTAACATTTTATCTTTTAATCCTGGAGAAACACTGACAGATTGGATGCTGTCTGCTCTGTTTGTTTTGGCCAAAAAGTGATCCTGGGTTTTCGTTCAAACTGGTGAGACGTACCGCTGAAACATAACTACATTCCTGGCTTTATTCACCGTCTTACGGTGCCATTTGTGCTTATATAAGTCCTTTCAAGGTAATATGTTTCAGATGCATGTACACAAATAGCATGTCAGCCATATGGATACACACAGGGTGCACAGATTCCGGAGAGGTGCACATTCCCCCTATGGAGACGAACGAACAAACAGGCAGACACACGCCGCTTTGGGGGTCACCTGAGAATCCCGTTATGTCCATGGCCTTGAGATTTCTGCACTTGATGACTGTCAGCGTGAGTCTCCCAGCGGTAGGCAGGTAGCAGAGAGAGAACATGAGTTCCCCCAGGTCCACGCTTTCCTGTCAGACAGGAAACACACACCTCGTCACAGCCGCTGCGGCCTGGTCACGGCCGCCACATCGCAGGGTAGTCACGAAGCGCCACAGAGCAAAGTGGAGGCGTCGGGAGAGGGGCTGAATCCGTGTGTCTGCGTCATGATGAATCACCACCATGGCTTAACAGCCCGGAAATGTATTAACAATTATCGCTGGCAGACCTCCAGCGCAAAATCAAAGGGACAGATACTGGAATAATTGATGTATTAAATGAAAAATGTGGGAAGAAATGTGCCCCATAATTTACTACATTAGATTACAGTAAGAGATAAGAAAACCATTTATGGATCTTTTTAACATGATTTTACACTAACACATGACTATGACCTGGCAGACACTCATACTATGTGTATGGGTGTCAAATCAGATGTGCTTAGTCATGCTGCTTAATGGGATGCATAACATAAAAACACAGCTGTTTCTACTTAATGGGAGTCCTGTTGCTGGCAATGTGATCATATCACTGTTGGAGCCTTGAGCAAAGCCCTTAACACAAAATACTGATCCAGTGACAGTGGACACATGTCTGACTCTGCACTCTGAGCCCAGGCTTTGCTCTCACCTGTATATGTCTGAGAGGAACATGACATGTGAAAACTAAGGAACTCATGTACCTGCACTTGTGCTTGTACAATAGCAAATAAACAAATCATTATTAAGAATATATAAAGTAATTAGAAATTATGTAAAGACACCACATAATACAAATTTGTAAACAATGTGTGGTTTTTATCCTGCTGTGCTAGAGTTTCAGAAGGGTGCCCATACAGTGAAACTAAATTAACAAATATAAGATAAAGGTCAATAAATTTAAAATGTATTTATGTTAGCATGACAAATATCCTTTACAAAAAATTGAAAGCAAGAAGATACAAAGATATCAAAGCACTAACAAGTGATTCCTATTATGACACATAATAACTTGAAGTGTTTAGGTCGTGTGACTGTGAGTTGACTTACCTTGAAAGCAGTGCAGGTTCATGTCTGCTGTGAACCAGATGCTGACAAATGCATGCGTTCAGGCCACGCTTTTTGCTTACTCAATCAAACTACAAATAAGAGCAAATAAGCCCTCACCCTGTGGTGGTAATAATGAAAGAAGAGTGGCAGGGTGAGGGTCACTGGTCCCTGTCGCAAGTTACAACGGGGAAACTTGCCGATCCCTACTAAAGTGTCTGCCAAAGAGTGGCGCAGGGTGTGAGTGCTGAATGGATGTGACAGCAGTCCCTGAGGACTTCACATCTGGCCGTCACAGCTGAAGCGCCAACAATGTAAATTTCACGTGCTGTCACAAGCCGACTCAACCTCCTCCTGCGAGCAGAATTAGGGCTAGCGGCTTTCTAATCGCATAAAACAAACCCCACCTACCCTCCTGTGATGGACAACTCCTAGTCTAGCTGTTGCCGTGACAACTTAACAGCTCACTGAGTCTCCAAGCGATTATGTTGGGAGTGCGATTCCCAAGTTTGTCATGGCTTTCACTTAAGCCTGGAAGACAAAACACTCACAGAGTATCAGGTGTGACACTAGTGGAAAGAAAAGTGAAAGTAAATATCAGAATTGCAGAATCTAAAGCATTTAAAAATAGCTGAAGACGTCCCTCTTTTTTACTAATTCACTGGTTGCTGAGCCTGGGGTTGTCAGTTCCGCTTGGCTGTCCTCCTAATCTCTTCACATTGTCTGTGTGTTTACCTAAATTCCAAGGTGTGCTCTACACTGATATAGACTTTGTGTACATAGAACAGGCAAAATGTCTGCTTGGTATATTGATTGTAATACATTATTATGTGACTGTTATACAAAAAAGAGTTCAATTTAACAGCAAAATTGGAGTATTTTCATAGTAAAATTGCACATTTTCAGTCTAAACTACATATCCTCCTGAAATCCAACAATTCCTTTTGTCTTCATTAGAGGACCTTGTGTTTTTGCTCATATCTCTCATACCATATGCCACTCTGTTAGGTCCTGTTGTTCCTGGGCTTTAACACTTAACAATAGAAATGTTATTTCCCTGGATCTTTCTGTGTTAAATCTGTATGCATGCATAAAAAAAATACAGAGCATGTGTGCATATGACTGTAAAACAAATTTCTGAAAACTGCAATATTATTGCATTATTTTTTACTCACACCTTTATATGTCACCTATACTGGATAGCTGGGTTAATATGAATGATTCATCCATCTCCAAGCAGTACTGGGAGAAATGACATATTGTCATCCCAAAGGCACTATAGGGAGGGATGAGGATTTACCCATTCGCACCTACTGGGTCAGTCTGTGCCATTAACTGCAACTGTAATAAAATTGTTCTTACATGTCCATTGATCATGCTTGGATGACTCTCACCCCTGGCAACTCTTAATGCTGATTTTAAATTGTATCACGGTTTACAAAGATGGTGCAATCGTCTGATTCACCCTCAAATGAATTAAAAAAAATTATTAAGCAATGTTAAATTTGGCGTCTGTTCAAAAATCAGTACAAGAACATTGGAATGCTTCTTTCCACATACATATGTTTTTACGTTCTTATGTTCTTATGCTCTTATGCTCTTACTCCATTGCTCTCCTTCAAGACATACAGACACATAAAGGTAACAGCAAAGCTTGGGTTCTGAGCACATGGTTACCCATTAATCCAGCCCCCCTAGAACATTTTAGGGGATTAAGGACCTTTCTGTAAAGCCCAACAGTGACATCATTCTGTCGACACCAGGAATTAAATGGGCCACCTTCCGATTACAGAACCTAAACCTGCTGATCAACACGTTGCCTTCCAATCACACATGAGAGCAGTTATGAAAATGGGCCAAGCTACTGCGGCAAATTGTCTAGGCCGAACCAAACCAAACTTTAGTAGTGAGTGCAACTGATGGCTGGTGACTTGGATGTCGGCCATTTTATTGCACGGCACCCTGAATGGCCGGATCTAACCTCACAATTGCAATTTTCCCCTGAAATGGCACATAAATCTCCTGAAATGACACATAAATCTCCTGAAATGGCACAAAACTGCTTTCTTTTCTGTACTCAGACAGCCTTGGCAAAAAAGCCAGCCCCCCATGGTTAACACATTATGGAAGCACTGGTTCCCATGACATCTGCTCTCACACCCTGCCCCATGTCCAATCCTTCCTGGGATATGCTCCAGGTGCAGTGCTGCCCTCTACTGGATAAGAGGAAAGGCTTTGGGTTTACTGCTGCAGTAAGAGATTTCTGAACTGCAGATGGATGGAAAGTTCACATGGGCAAACTCATTGCATTCTCAGATGGTCTTCCTTTGGCAATCTCCTTTGCACAACTATCTAAGGAGTTATGATGAATTAATAATGACACACACACTTATGTATACAGTTGAGAGTGAAGTTTGGGGTCCGAGCAGACCATTTGTCATCCTGGGGTGATTTTGGGGGGTAAAAGGTTCTGTTCAACAGCCCAACAGAAGCAAACTATTTTTCCAAGGAACGGATTTGAACCAGTGACCTTCCAATGAAAGGTATGGAGGCCTAATCCACTAACCCTTATTAAAATAATGAGCATCACTAATTCAGTATGTAGATGCATCCATCTTCTGACCTCTTAGCCTGGTCAGGGTCATGGCAGATGCTATATTTAGATGGTGAAAGAAGTAAATACCATTTGTCAAAGCAGTGTTTCCTGAGTTGGGTCTTTTTACAGTGATTTCATCTAGACCAGTTTAAATGCAGCATAATATCAGGCTTAGCTTTGAAGTTCCCACTAATGAATGAGCAACATTCAAGATAAAATATTCTTTCAGATTCATGATTGTCTTTTGAAATTCTAATCCAGTGCATCCAACAACTTAAATCTGTTTTACTTATCTCACAAGATAATTTTACAAATCCAGTTTTCAAGCATCCTTTGTGTTGCTATTCTGAGGGAAACTTGAATCAGCTCCTGCAGACATTTTTCCACAGATCAACTAAAATGTAAATTTCAGATTATCATCTGTTGTTACCCTTTGGATATTCGGGTGCAGGATAAGCGTATTATATAATTTTGTCACTTGGTCTGAGCTTAATATTTTGTGATATACTGGTATGATAGCGGTATGATAGTGGTATGCCACGGGACAACATCAAAATCAAACACAATTTAAAAAACATACAAAAATGGGTTTCAGACTAATCATGCAGAAAACCATTAGTGGACATTAACTATTATGTTTACTGTTACCACCGTTATGTGTGTGTGTTACTCCTCTATGCCTTCTAAATTGCCTCTCGGGGACAAATAAAGTTCTTTGAATTTGAATTTGAATTATGTGAGAAAAAAAGAAGCTGATTTTTCTTACTGTGGTAGCGTATTGGATGTCCTTCCAAATTGACGTTTCCCTGGAGAGGTCTGACACTTCAAACAAGTTTTCCACTATCACCTCACCAATCATATCATGGCGGGAGAACCGGTCAAAGTCAAACACGGTCAAATGGAGCTTCCTGCTGCTCAGCTCTTCATAGGGCACTGGAAACTGGAAGGACTCGTCAAAAGTTGGGTTCAGGGTCTTCCTGTGGACACGTGTCTGATACTTCTGCTTGCGGTCAGGAAGCAGGTAGATCTTGACGTAGGGGTCCGAGCTGCCACATAAATCTTTGGCAGGTAGGTCGAAGGCTTTAAGGATGTTCACTAGGAGAGCCTCATTCTCGTAGTCGTACCTGAGGGAGAAGTTGATCTTGCCACAAGTCTTTCCGCCATTCTTGGAGGCATCTTCTGTCTCCTGCGTCTTCTGCATGTAGAGCTCAGGTTTGATACGACCAATGCTGGTGGGCTGTTCGTTTAGGTCTGCATCCACATAGTCATTTCCCAGGTCCAGGCTGGCGACCTGCATTTGGCGGGGAAGGTGTCTCTTAAAGGAGCTGTGCCTTTGAAAAAGTAATGGGGAAATGGATTTAGGAATTAGTTGAAATTCTTAGAAAGCTATGAGTTAGCAAATCTCATTTGAATTTACGCAAACCTCAGTTCCCCAATGTGGAGAGAAAAAGTAACATCCATCCATTTTCCAAACTGCTTATCCTACTGGGTCGCAGGGGGTCCGGAGCCAATCCCGGAAGCAACGGGCACAAGGCAGGGAACAACCCTGGATTGGGGGCCTGCCCATCGCAGGGCACACTCATACACTAGTCACGCACACATGCACACCTACGGGCAACTAGGCAACTCCAACCAGCCTCAGCATGTCTTTGGACTGTGGGGGGAAACCGGAGTACCTGGAGGAAACCCCACGACGACACGGCGAGAACATGCAAAGTGAATATAAAATATACACAGTATAACATATATATATTACATATATATGTATAATAAGTACCTCTACTCAAAAAACACATTCACGCACAAAGCTAAAAATTACTTATGTTTTAAAAATCCACAAATTAAAATTTGTGATGTTATGAACCTGATTTCTGATCCAAGATCATGTGCAATATAGACTTGTATAACAGCAAAAACATTAATATACATTCTAACAATCTCATAGTATGGAGCACAGATACTGTGTGTGCTTTTGTATGTTTCATCAGTTAGATATTTATAGCAACATTAATGATTTTGAGAGCAGTTTTTCTGTGAAGAATTTGTCTACACTGTCAATGTCATTAAACTAATTGCTATTTTAAAATGCAAAGCAAACATCTTTGAACGCTGGTAAGGAAATCATTGTCATTCTGCAGAAGCAGAAAGCCCACAAAATGGTAATCATCAGAGGCAGAGGGGCAGGACAGCCAAGGCGGCCAATTACCAGGGGCCCCTGAAATGGGAGGGGGCCCCCCAAGGGCAGCCGATTACATAGTAAATTGCAACAACAAATCAACTTTATTTGTGTATACTGTCTTTCATATTGAAAATAAATGGATTGTGTTTATTAAGTTATTTTTGTTGATATTATTATTTAGACTTCATGTAAAAACAGTCATAAATTTGACCAAGTCAGGTGGGGTGTGTTAGAGGGCCACATAGATATTTTTGTCTAGAGCCCCATAGTCCCTAGAATCAACTCCGATAATCTTTGTGTGTGTTTTTTTTAAATACATATTTTTGTTTGAGTGCCCGTGCTCCTAGTTGAAAAGTGCTCTTATTTGCAATTCATGACTTCCCTGTGCTGACTTTAATTTATGAAAAGTGTTTTAGTGGAAATCCCCTGAAGAGCCCCTGAAGCGGGTAGAAGGAGCCTTTGCTCTGGGCATTGAAAAGGCTCCAGATGGGGTGGCAGCCATTGCTGCCTGAGAGGCAGACCTGGTGGAGGAGGCGGGTTCGGTGGTCTGTCTCTGCATGCGCTGGGTGCGGCGCAGGAAGTGCTCCTTCATGGAGAGCTGAACCTCAGCCGGGATGTCCGGCGAAGTGTGGCTGATCTTCACCGCCGCCTCCAGGAAGCCCGTGGTGTCCGAAGGCTCCTTCAGCTTCTCTGTCGCCATGATGCCTGTCTGGAGGTCGCCGGGGAGCGGGCCTTCTGCGTCGCCTTCACGGGAGCAGCCCAGAGCGAAGGGGGCGGTGCTGGAGGGTGGGGCCTTGTGCCGCCACGGCACCCAGCAAAGCTTCCAGGAGGCGAAGGCACAGAGTCCCAGCAGGGCCAGGCTGCACGACACACACACCACAAGCAGGAGGCCGAAGGAGAGCTCTGGATGTGGGCCAGGGGAAGGAACAGGGGGGAGGGGTGCACAATATGGATGGGCAGATGGCGACGGCGATGGCAGACGATGGAGGAAGAAACAAAGAAAAGAGCCAAAATACATACATATAAGCATTATTTCGTGAACAGTTGCACAATTAACTAAAATCAACTAATTTAACGTTAACCTTAGGATGACAAATAGAAGTTCGTAATTCGTAAATGTCGCATAAGTCACATTAACCGTCGATGTATATATCTTGAATTAAAAAGGTAACTTTATGGGAAAAAATTTATTGGTTCATCCATACCACCTGCCATTCAATTTGCCATGCAGATCCTGAACCTTGCAGCAATGCATTATGTAATAACACTACGTTATGTAATAACAAACTGTAACAAATTTTCACTTCATCATGCAATACCAACTGCATTTTGTTATGATCTGCCACATTTTGTAATAGACGGCTTGAATACAATATATGACAAATATCCCCCCCCACATTTCGTAATAAATCATATATTGTGAAGTTATTACAAAATGCTGATGTTGTACTTTTTATAATGATGTAATAATATAGTGCATTATGTAATAAACAAAATTGATGTCATCATTCTTTCTTTGTCGAGTTATTACATAATGCGGTGTTACAAATCTTGATTTCATTTCTGCTGGTACATAACAGTCAATAATGTGAACCTGTAAGCTGAAAATTAAAGTGACATCTGGAGAATGGATACCGGTACCTGAAAATGCAAGTTATTTAGGCACGGGAGCATCAAATGTAAGTATTTCATGTAAATGTGCAAGAGGAAAGATCAAAAGTGGTCAATTTAAAACTTTTATTTAAGAAAAAACTTTTTCCTTTTTCCCTGAACATTTATAATAATCTTAACCTTACTATGAGATAAAGTTCAAACTGTGACCACATGACATTTAGATCCAGAAGCAGGAAACTGGTTTATTAATATTTTTTATTTTTCATGGTTGGAAGGGGACAGGGTGAGTTTGGGGCCAGCAGGAAATGTGTTGCAAAACCAAATAAAAGAGCCCATGGAATAAAAATAACATAGGTCAAATGTGTCAGAGCAAAACAGTGCAATTCAAGTAAATGGGGGGCATTAGGGATTTAGGGACCCCTGTCAAACTGGAGCCTGGATTCCAGGTGGCAAAACAAAGCAAATAATGAGACTTTTTGTTGAAAATGAAGAAAACAGAAGCAAAGAAAACCAGGTCACCTGACTTTCTCGTTTTGGAAGGACCTCGCGTCCAGTCTCTGGCCTAAAAATGCAATCTTTTCAGTCAAGGCTAGATAGAGTAAATAAACAAGGCACATGTTTACTTAATGCATTAGTGAAGTGCTAGGTCACGTCATGTTTGTTCATCTATCATTGCGGTTCATGTATTCCATGCTAGAACAGTTAGCAGTTGATTAATTAGTTAATTAAGTAATATAGTTTCTGCATTATGTAAAGTCATAACTTATTAATGATGAACAAACACTTAGTTACTTGTTAATTAACGCATTAAGTAAGCACATGTACTATTACACTGTGTCCCCTATTTATTATTACTTTTCAAATTACGTAGCTAAAGTTGCACAAATAAAGCAAACGACCCAAATCAAATGCTGTTTTTAGCCGACAAAGTGCAATTTAAGCATTAACTTTTAAAATAAATTCTTGAATATGATTTTGGATACTCAAAGTAATACACTGGTTTATTTCTCCTGCTAACACCAAATTTGGAGATTCTATTCTATGTATTCATTTAGTAATATTTAATTAAATGAGCATAAGTGAGTGAGAGAGCATAATATTATAATATAATAGAATAATGTAATAATGTTGGCCTGTTTCCTTTACCCCAATGCTGGCTAAGGGTAGTTATAGTAGTAGAGTTGGTCTTCTGGAATTCTTCAATGACAAATGTATTTATCCCAGAATGTATCTGACAAGAAACACATATGATCAGTTGCCATACAGCAAATAAACATTTTGTTAACTGTAGAACATCGAAGGATTATATTGTTGAGTATTGTGTGATGACTATGTTGATTTTAATATGCATACAAGAAGAAAATTATGTTTTTAAAGCATTTTTCTGTTATTTTCTGCTTGCTATTAGCACATAGTAAACCGAAAGTATATAAAGCAAAGAAAAATCGATCATCTTCAGCTAATTACACATAGCAGGGAGTTACTCCCTAATTGAATTTTAGCAGTCATGTGTGACAGATTGATGTTACAAATCTGTAAGCCCCATTTCATTATTCATGAAGATCAATAAAACTATCAGCATTGTGCTGTCCTGCCATGACTGTTAATGTGTTACTAAGAGTATCTCACCATTAAATTCCAGAGTAGTATTATGCTTTAAGGCTTCCAGTTAGTTCTGCAAAATTTTTGCTATCAATAAAAAATAATAATTTCAGTCATAGATATCATGACCAGAATACCTTACAGTCCTTAACCTGTTAAGCTATCAGTGGGTATTTACTCGCACATGTTCACTCACTGTCACATAGTAAGAGAAATGTACTGCCCCCAGTTCATTGGAATTGCATGTTGTCATTTTATAATTCCGCAACATCACTGCTAAAAACAAAAAGAAAACTAAAGCGCTAGGACATCAACAAACAACAAAGGTTGTGTTTATTTCATTTTTTTGTATTCTGCTTGAAGTGGCAAAATCTTTAGCAGCTACGCTGTTGTGAGCCTCAGTCAGAAAATGCATTTTAATTTCTAATCCTGCAAATAAAACTATACTCATATCTAGCTATATCAATATTTGGAGTATTGTTAATAATTGAGATTTAATTAATTATTAACAGACAATAAACAATTGTTACCTAGAAGTTTGATTGTTTAAGACAAAGGGTTTTTGTGAACTACCTCTGTACCTGTATCTAAGTGGATCCATCAGCTAAAATATTAATTAAAATGATCTTTTTATTTGTTTTTGTATAAAAATTACAGCAATCCTCTGGTAACCAGAGTAATTTTGAATTCCAGCCTAGTACCTGATAAGTTTAATCCCTCTGTGAAAAATAATATGCAGTGTGTAGCCATATTAAACCCATGGAGTGTCTTGCTAATAAAGAGGGCTCTTTGCTAATTAAATAGAGTTGGTACTTATCAATGATTAACTACACTTCTAGCTCTTTTGATATTTATTTTAAGATGACATAATCTACCCATTAGCCTTGGGTGTCATTTGATAAACAACATGACACTTCTAATGTACAGCGTGCATTGAGTTTGAGTATTACAAGAGGTAAGACAGGAAGCACTGATGCTACTGTATAATACAGGAAGAGTTTATATATTAGACCTTATACATTCAAAAAAAGGAGATATTTTTACTTCAGTCCTGAGTACCGTGGGGTGTGTTTGTGTTCAAATTCCACAATGTATCTAATTAATATTTAATATTGTAGTTCCCATCCTTGTATATTGTAGCATCATGCCCTAACATGTCCACAAGTTACAGCAAAAAAACCCACACAAGCACCTTGCACATGCTGAGACTTTTTTATTATAAAAAGGAACATTAGCATTTGATTAAACCATTGGGGTGTTTAAAATTACTTTACAATTAATTTTTCGGCTTAATAATAGTCAACTGAAAAGGAAAAACACAGAAAATCTTCATGAATGAAGTAACAAAGCTGCGATTTTGCATCCAAAATTGAAAAATGTGCTTCAGCTTTAAGTCACCCTGCTTGAAAAACACTGCTACAGACCCGAAACAAGAAGACATGTGTGGCCATAAACCCCAGTAGCACCACAGTGGCATTTACTGGTTTTGACTTGCAGACACACCAAGATGTAATTATAGTTATAATCGGTAAGTGCCCATTTTCAAAGGGACCCTATTCATTCTGGGAAACTGCAGCAATGTGCAAATCTGTCACAGGAGGTTGTCAGAAGCAGGGACTCTGAATGGAGGGAACGGGACAAAGGTCTTATTTCTATGATTATCATTTATGTGTTTACAAAGGATAAAGGCACAGAGGACCCACCAGCCTTACCATTTGGGCACACTGGAGATATACATTGTAATTCAGAAAAGCAAGCTCTGCCGTGACTCACACAGAGGGAACACTGTTGGCCTTTAAACACATTTCCCTGATTCTGAATAACTCATTATCTTTGCCACTAGAAATTTGTTAGCCTGATTTACACTCTGACTCCCTGTTTTTGTTTGCATCGTGTCTGGTATCATCTTTACTTTCATCAGAGCAGCTGGGATTGTCACATGGTTGAAACATAATTAATGCCAATACCGCATCTCATGGAATTTTGCCTGCATTTTGATTCAACAAATTATATTAAAAATATGTAACACAAATGCACACAAATCCACATTTATGTGCTCCTGAGTGGGTCTTGTTTTACCGCACGCAAAACAGTTTTTTGATGTTATTTTTTTTGTTAAATTAAATGCAAATTGATAAGCATATGTTGAACACTGCACCTGAAACCCAAGGCTGTGCCACGCAATTAAATAAGGCTTTATAGTTTTAATTATTCAGGAGCCATATGGTCGAGAAATCTGCAACAATGATTAACCCTGGTCACTCTCTGACCTGCGATCCCCATGGGCGCTGAAATGCATATGCAGAAACCGCTCACCTTTTACAAACAATTTGTGTAATAATAATTTCCCTATTCCAGCAACTCAACAGAGAGTTGAACTAATTAAGCTTAACCCTGAAGTCGAGAGTCACTAAAAACAGCTTACTGATGTGGCTCTTGAGTGGCACAGTGACTCAGCAGGTAGCACAATTGTCTCATTCCTCCAAGGCTGGGGGCCTGAATCTCTCTTCTGTTGTTTCTGTATAATATTTATGCTCCCTGTTGTGTACGTTTCCTCCGGCTATTTTCTCACAATGTCCAGACACATTTAGGTTGGCTAATTCGGAATTTCCCAGCATGCTCGTCTGTGCTGTGTATGTGCCCTGTGATGGGTTGGCATGCCATCCAGGACATTTCTCCCCTGGCCTGCCCAGGACCCTGTCTAGGATGAGCATTAATAAGATTGATTGGAGGGGTGAATTTTTGGTCCCATATCACACTTAATATGACAAATCTGAAGACAAACTGCATGATTTTCGTCATGTTGGGTTTCAGCAAGTTGTAATGCATGACATACATTTTGCCCGAGGTTTTAGCTGAACTGGGTATTGAACCGAATCCTGCGATAAATTGTGCAGAGGGCCTGACGGAGCGAGGGCACGGCATACACTATCAGAAAAAAGGATACCGGTTTGTACTTTTGCTTATCACTGGGGCTGTACCTTATTGTTCTGTACATTTTAAGGGACAGAAATGGACTCCCCATGGTACAAACAACATTAATGCACCCCCAATAGTACAAAAATGTTCCTCGGAGTCCATTTCTGTACCGTAAAAGGTATAATCACCTACAGAGATGGGTACAACTGGCAGACCCTTGAGGGTACAGCCCCAGTAACAAGCAAAGGTACAAACTCGCACCCTTCTTCTGAGCGTGTGTCCCTACCTGGGACCAGATTTTACACCCCACAGGATTTGTAGCTCTTTGTTGACTCATTTCCTTGACTTACTGTTTCTACTTTGACAGCAAACATCACAACACGCCTGACATTTTTAAAGCCTGCTGCCCACATATTCATGCATGATCTGCGGATTTATTTTCATCTCTATCCTCTGTTGCTCACTCAGATGGGGAATGTAACAGACAAACCCGCACTACCTTGACACAAGATGCTGCTCCCACAGGCACAGTAAAAACAGAGCAGAGCCGGAAATGCTCAGCTGCAGACATGAGTCGCGAGGCGTCTTTAAGAACGCAGGCATGAGCAATCGCAACAAAATGACTTACAAATAATCAGAACTTGTACCAATAAAACCCCTGGTTATGTCTGTGGCTTTTAAAACGAAAGGTTATTGCTCAGTTTTTCAAAAGCAGACAAGTGGACATAACTGTCCCCCCCCCAATCCCACCCTCTCCACCCCCCCACCTTTTTCAAATGTGTTCCACAGTCCGTGGCTAAACTGACAGCCCAATCCACAACTCAGGCAATGGGGAAGAACATTACAGTTTATCTAAAATGAAAGACAATGCTATAATACTGTTTTTTTTTGATTTAGCAAACTGTTAGAGTGCCGTTTGAGTTGTTATTCATCGCAATTGTCTTTATGCTGATCCCGATAATTTTCTTCCAACTTAGAGACCTCAGTCTGCACTTACTGGCCGATTGTAGCGGAGGAGAGCAGAGCATGTGTCATGGCCCAGTTCCTGAAACAAGTATGCCTAATGAACCAGAACCAGCTCCCAGCGGGTCGGGGTGCCCTGAGAGTGTGAGAGAGTCGTGGCGTGAGATGCAGAGCTCAATTAACAATGTCTTCCCCTGAAATGAACCTGCCCTTAGATCAATCAAGAGGAATTTTCCAAAAGCTTTCATTATCGGGGGAAATGGTAGAATATATCGATGTCCTGTGGTGGATCTTTCGCTAAGTGGAAAAGAAGCATCTAAGTGTGGAGAATCAGGCATTACATGAGTGCAGAATGAAAATACGTGCAGAACTACTGTATTTTGGACTGTTGCTTTTACAGCTTTTTCATCATTGCTTACAAATCAATATCTATTAAAATGTGACCATTTAAATGATTCTCCTCTTTTTGTAAGGCAAAGAATAATGGTTCTGATTGGAAACAAGGCGCTATATATCTGGGACACCATGAGCATATTTCTACTGGGCAGTAATATTTAGCATTCCGGGAACTAATCCACTTCTACTCACACTAATTAAATTGGTTTAAGCAGCTAGAAATTGGACTTCCGTAGTTAAGGAGGGCGCACATTGTAATGAACTTAATGGCTTATGCAAGAGCATATCTGTGAATGAAAAGAAATGAAAGCCTCAATGCTGCAGGGAATATAGTCTTTCAGTATCATTTCAATTACCCACATAACAGGCAAACACTAAATGCCAGATTCATTCAAAAACAGACCATGTGCAATTTCATGGATCAGCAATCTGCTGAGACATACACATGCTAAAGGAATCTCCCTGTGGCTTTTAATGCAGATACAATACCATTTACACGCATGCTATTGGGCTCGAAAATTACATGCTAAAACGCTTTCATGGTCTGCAGTATTCTTACAGCCTTAATATCCCGTTCTTGTGATCATCTAACAAAAATTAAACTTCTTCTGTACTGATATCAAGCTAAACTTGAATTTGCGAAGATCATGCAAATTCTGACTGTTGAAACAGGAGATTCTAATGTGCTCCTCTGCCTACATAGAAGGGCTTGATTCACAGTTTCTCTCTGCACACAGGAAGCTTGGCCATATTGAAATATGTCATCATAACAAATTTAATTAAACCATGTTGTGAAGCAGAGTCAGAGAGCCCCAGGGTTGTTCTTCAAGTGCCTTCAAATCTAACCTGGTTTCCATAGAAACCTGCCCATTACCTGATAGATGCCCACTCTCCCACTCATTATAAATCATCTCTTTCCAAAATGGTTCACCTATAAATGTCCACCGCCGCCACTACAGGAGACAGAGGGCGAGGTGTCACACTGACCACATTGCGTGTTGGTGACATAAAGCGTCGATATGCGAAGTGACCAAAAATCCACTATCAGTGCTGTTTCAGTCTATTCATACTCGCCATTAACACCAGGTCTTGGTGAGGCCTGCCACAGAGGTCTCTGTGGAGATTAAATCCCCATTTTTTGGTACTTAAAAACCTTTTTACTTTCCCCTGTACATCATAAGCAGTATAAGCAGGGCACTGGTAACAATGCACTATTTCAGTCTTGTGAGAGGAAACTCATTGGACAAAGAAGGATTTTTGAATGGATCCTGCAGAGACCTGCTTACCCACTTAGTGATCGGACCTATTGCCACGTTTTTGGTTATTTATACTTAGAAGTAAAATTACAAGTTTGACCACCAAGTTTGTCCCAACCAGACACATTGCCAAGTAGCAAGAAAATGAGATTTAGCCCCCCTCAAAATTTGCTGCCCCCCACAGCGAAATGCATTTCTTATACTATGGCTTGGAGAACCTACCATGACACCTTCCCCCCACAAAACCTCCACCACCCATAACAAATCTTACTCTTCTTCCACTGGAAACACACTGCACCATTTTTCAGTCTCAGGAATGAAAAAATCCATCCGTGAATATTCTCAAGCTTGCCCCTACAAGTAGCTGAGGCTTTTGCATGTGGCCCATCCTTCCTTTGGCCAACTTTCATGCGGAACAGCCATGCTGCTATTCTTGTGTTTAGTCCCATGCATGGCTTCTGACTCCATGTGGTTCACAAAATTTCCAAGCATCGAGTTTTCACACCAGAAAGAGCTTAATAGAGTCACCGACTGTGTAATATTTGTATATGTAATCAACTGCCAATGGTATTAATGTCATGAAAAGTCTGCAATACTTGCAGAGAGAGATATATATTTTAATTAACATCTGCAACTGATTGTCCAATCAAAAGTCTAATTGCATCAAAACAACTCAACTGCAAATTGCTTGGAAAAATAGGAATGTAATTAACACTGTTCACTGACTAATGTCGGAGTGATGGCTCTGAGAATCTGTGCCAGCAACTGGAAGCTTGATGGTTCTAATCCCTTGAATGCCCAGAGTGATTCTACTCTGTTGGGTCCCATAGCAAGGCCATTATCCTGTAGTTGTGTCACCCTGGGAATGATGTTAATGTACATCCAGCCCTATAAGGAGGTCCTCCAACTTACAGGGAATAACTTGGGGGTTGTTGGTATGATGGCATTCCAGCCCCCAGAAAAAAACCTCACACTGGTTCATTTTGACCACAAGTACAAATACAATTAAATTCCCCGTCTTGCTCTCCATAACTTGGGGGTGTCACTGCACAGGGTCTTAAGGTCATAGACATATGACCATTCTGTCAAGGCTGGGGCTCAAACCAGTGATCTCCAGAACACAGGCACTGAGCCTGTCGAGCCGCTCCCCGCCCAAAAGTTTATTGGTTACATAGGAGTAGGTGTCATAGATTACTGTTTAGTGTGCCAACTGCAAAGGGGCACCTACTTACCCAGCCAGTTCCCCCCTGTCACATATACATGTTCTTTTAACCAAAGAAGTGTTATGTGGATATAAAAGACATCAAGCTTGGTCGTGGTCACAAATGTCTAGGGCACAACATGGGCTTGGGCCAGCTCTGCAGAAGAGGACTTCAAAACTCATGTCTGCACACTCAGTCCTTGACAGGCTTTGGTGTCCTAACATTAATGTATGTTACCCTAAGCAAAACTGCCACAATAAGACATCCAGCTGTTTAATTTGGCAAAGCTATATATCTCTTTGGACAGATGAATTGGTTTGGCAATAAAATAACGGTATTTAACATTAATAAGGTCCATTCTGTATTCAATCAGAAAATTTCATTAAATCATCAGAAGTCTGTCTGGGTCCAAATGGAAAGCTGTGTACTAACTCCAACTTCTCCATCAAAATGCTACATCAAAAGCAGGCTGTGTTCGGATGCACGGTAAAGACTGGAGCTGCGGCACTCGCCTCTTTCTTCTTGAGTTCCCTTTGAACGCCACTGAGCCCCAAATGCCCATCTCTCCAGTGGCAGCCCCTGCTTCACTGCTTTCATCCCAAAAGGAAGTAGATTTAGCTCCGTGAGCAGATATGTCCAGGGTGGCTTGGATGCTGCATGTCAAAGACACTGAGACGGACGCGGCTCCCTGAAGACGTGCGTGGTCCAAACACCCGTCTGCAACTCAAAGCGGCTTTCAGTGGGGGGCGTGTGGCTGCTATAAGAGCATGGCGATGGACCGCAGACAAGACGTCTGATAGACTCATTCTCTCAGAAGCCATAAAATATCTGTGAGTACAACTTGACAATTAAACCACGGCCAGGGTCCAGGTTTCTGCGGATAAAGTGGGATTCTCTTAGCAGCTGTCCCCGCTGCATTGCCCATGAGAACATCTGTGGATTTCTGGCAGGGTATATATTGCCAAAGGCATAAGACCACACTACACACTGATCAGTAATGGCTCCAAAAAGTCCTTTCCATGTTTTGAGCCCAGGGTTGAAGACACATACTCAGACACACACATTAAGAATCTGGAATCATCCGGATTGCATGCATTTGGTCCCTGAATACGAAATAACTTTTTCAAACATATGTTCGCACCTTCACTCATTTCCTGAGTAACAAAAACCAGTGGTTCACTTCCTCACTTTATAACTACTCCCACTAGATGATTCTTTGATGTCAGTAATGCTACAGCTCTGCTCTGTCCCGTATGAGAAGAACGACGAGGAAAAAGTACAAAATAATAACAAGTGACACATTGTCATAGTGGTTTGTATATAGCTGTTCCATTCATTATTTAGCACTGTTGTGCATGACATTCAACTTTATTGTCATTGCACACATCTAAGTATTAAAATGGTTGGGAAGGCATCCTTAACAAATTATATTAGTGCACAGTAGAAAATAATGTGACTGTGGCAATATTTACATGTAGGTGCATATAGGGTGATATTCTGATTTTTGCAACATAAAGTATGTACAGAGAATACAAATATTGTACAGTTCAGCAATATTACAAATAAGCTGCAAAGGATTAAGGATTGACATGAGTTACATGCAAATGGGATGAAAGAATATTTTATACATTAAATATTGTGAGTATAGACAATTGGAAATTATTACTATGTGCAAAACAGAACAGATAGGGGCCACAGTGTGAAAATTACGGTCTATGGTGCGGTGGTGTGGGGAGTGGGCTAGTTTGGAGTTTGGGAGTTAAGCACAGTGATTATTGTGGAAAAGTTGTTCCTGGGTCTGCTGGTATAAGACTTCAGGCTACTTCCCGATGGGAGGAGAGCAAACAGTCCATGGTTGGGGTGTGGGGATCTCCCATGATGCAGCGGGCACACCTTAGACATCGCATATGCTGGAGGTCGGCGATGGCCCGGAGTAGGACACCGATGACACGCTGGCCAATTTTCAGGCCAATTTTCACGCTCTGTCGCAGGGCCTTCCTGTCACCTATGAAGCAGCTGCCAATCCATCCCAAAATACAGCTGGTCAGGATGCTCTCAATAGTGTTCCTATACAAGTTCACCAGGATCTGAGGATACAGACAGGCTTCCTATAGCCATATCAGAAAATAAAGGTACTCTTGCTGTTTTTTAACCAAGCTGGAAGAATTAAAGGACCAAGACCGATCCTCTGAGATCTGAAGTTGAACACATGTTCCACCTCAGTACCATTAATGTGAATGGGGACATGTCTGCTGCTTCTGTTCTTCCAGTAAGTTTTTTGGTCTTCTTTTTGAGGGCAAGGTTACTGTCAGTACACAAAGTTGCCAGATGTTGGACTTCCTCCCTGTAGACAGATGTGTCATTATAACATATCAGTCCTACCACGGTGGTGTCATCTGCGAATCTGATTTTGGTATTTGATCCATGTACAGGAACGCAGTCATGGGTGAAACGGGGGTAGGGGAGCGGGCTGAGCACACAGTCCTGCGAGATGCCAGTGTTCAGGGTCAGAGGAGACGAGGTGAGGCTGTTTAATCTAATTGGGTTAGAAAGCTAAGCGTCCAGGTGCAAAGGGTGGTGCCGATGTCGAGGTCCTTGAGATTGTTGATCAGATCAGAGGGAGTGACTGTAGTGTGGAAGGTGGGCTGGACTTGAGATGAGTCGAGATCAGCTTTTCAAAGCACGTGGTGATGATGAGGGTGAGTGACACTGGGAGGAGGTCATTCAGCAATCTTTGTGGCTTTGAGCCACATCCGAATGACAGCCTGAGCCAATGATAGGTTGAAGATGTCAGTGAAAACCTTGGACTGTTGGTCCAGCGCATGGTGCAAGCACACACCCCTGGAAGCAATCAGGGCATTATGTGCATTATGTGCAATGCATTATGTGCATTAACTCTGCTTAGAGCAGCTGCAACATCAGAGATGGAAACTCTGAAGGGTTGACCATCTGGGAGCAGGCAGCTTTGAGGGCTGGTATTTCATTGTCCTCAAAAGAAGCACAGAAGTTGTTGAGCTCATTGGGAAGGGAGGTATCTATGGTTGGGGGGGGGAGGGTATTGTGTCCACTCTTCTGGAATCAGCAATACTCCGCACGACTTGCCACATGCATCTGGGGTCGGCGTTGTACCTATCGTGCTCCTTGATCAGCAGTTTATGCTTTAGCTTGGCGTTCCTGATGCCCTTTTTCAGTTGATCATGATAAGCTGCAGGCCTCCTCACCTACAGCAGATTTATTTTTTTGACCGTAGGCCTTATCTGTGCCTAAGCCATTCACACTGAGGTTAGAGGCCCAAACTCGGAAGTCCTCTTATGCTCCAATGGCTCAGGTAAAATCTGCCCGTTACTTAAATAAAAATCCTCAAGATGAATATACCTTGATGTTTGCCTGTAATACAACAGCCTTACGGGATATTATAGGATATCTATATTTTCAGATTTGTCGACCAAAACAAATTTTATAACAGCATATTTTGGGACAAGGGCTTGTTTAAATGGCAATATATAAAACATCCTCGGTAGACATGCTTGTGTGGGGTTAGGTGACAATATAATTAGTGCTTTTATAATTCACATAAGCTTGCATGGTACAGTAGCTCAGTCAAAAAGACAAGCAGTTAGGTTAATTAGCGTCTAAAATGCACTCGGAGTATTTTCACTGCAGTGGACTGACCCCCCTACCCGTCTTGCCTCCACACAGTGGCATAAGCTCCTGGGCCCCCAGTGACCAGCAGTGGAAAAATTGATGGATGAATTGTATTTATCTTTAAATATTTTATAAAAAAAGAAGGTGTAAAATATTGGAACTTTTGGAGTGTTTGATGATTATCAATTTCAATGTCTATGGCAAGTTTGCAGTAAAAAAAAAAGTGCTTCATCAGTCCTGTCAAATTATTCCTAACAACAATGTATAAACCAAGAGACCTCTGAACTAATTCATCATCTTGAAGATGGTTTTTTTTAGGATAATTAAAATGGGTAGACAATGTAGTACAACCCATGTATGACTGCTTCCAGAAACTATTATCTCATCTCATTGGATTTCCTAATTGATTGACATCCCAGGGGAGCTAGTGAGCCAATCAAGAGCTTCCTTAGGGAAAGATGCATGTGACAACCAGGAGTACGCAAGTAAAGGGTTGCATTATTCATTCTGACTCACACAGTCCCAGGGTTAATTTAAGGAGTTTTAAGTCACATGTTGTCTCAATAACAGGGAACTGCCATTCATGTAATACATCAAAATGAGGTGATTGCTCAAACCCTGAAGCTACACAACTTCTTTCCTTCCCCCAAGGACCTTCTTGATGACAGAATAAACCCCCACCTCACTGACACAAATGGCAGTTCAGTTGCAATTTTCCACATAGCAATTACTTTGATTTTTGAGTGCCAGTAGGGCTTTCTCAGCCCAAGTATCTTCTTGTTTTAATCAGACGTTGCCTTTTCCAGTCTCGTTGTACAACCCCAAAATCAGTTGTGATCAGCTGGCCCAAGAAAACAGGCAATGGGTTTTTTGCCTTTTCCCCTAATGACGCTATGCAGCTGCTGATCGGCTCTTATTTACAACGACGGGAATGAAGGGAAACAATCAGGAAAACAAAACAGTTATTAGGTGTGAGTTGAGGTACAATTTTCTGCGCTATTGGAAAATAAGATCAAAAAAGAAGACATGTTCATGCCTGGGCCCTCCCCTTGTGTTGCAATTGACCTTTTTGTATTGATTATGGATTTTCACACATTGCACAAAAAAATCACAGGGGTTCCATTAACCCAGGTTTAGGAAATTCAAATAGTTGGGCGTGATACATATACTGAATACTTCAGAGGTATACAAGGCTTACTGATCTTGGAAAGAAGATATTAAAAACAACAAGAAAATGCCACCTAAGGCGTGAGATGGTATAACCACAAAGGGTATATGCAATTATTGTTAGAAGTTCAGTGGATCGTTATAAAGAATGTATGTGTCTGCGTGCTACAAAAATTCAATGTCTCACTGTCCGGAGTAATTACCCCTCACCTCTATATTCCACATGCAGTACAAAATGAGACAACTAACTAGCTGCAATGTATTAGAACCATCATCACAGACTGAGGTGAGCGCTCCTCTACAAAGGCTTTTTGGGATCTGACGACAAGCACTGGAACACCCTGTGTCATTGCTCATACTTAAAGCAGCTTAGCTAACTGACATCCACCCTCTATTTGCAGATGTGCTGGAAAGCAAAGGCCCCCAGTTTTAAGGAATTCAGAAATGGCTGCAGTCTTATATTGAATTGTACATATACTCCACTCCCAGTTATGCTATGTTCAGTTCATGCTACTTAGTCACATTGTTGTGTTGTCATCAGTCTTATGCTTTTACTGAGAAGCAGAGAACTCGTCTTCCAGAGAGTCTACCTCTTTCCCTACACACCGTAGAGACGGAAAAAAACCACACTCAAATTAACACCTTCCTGCATCTTTAAGTGCTTTCCTCTACTTTCACACTCAGCTATTTCTGACAGAAATTACATCCTCAAAATGATCAGTTACAAACTACTACTTGCTGTTATGCTACCAAAAAATGGTGTAAAAAAAAAAAAACTGGAGGCCCAGGGTGCTGATCAAACACTAAAGTTATATATGTCTTGCAATACTTTATTGCCATTTAAAACTCAATCCTCTTTGAGTGCATTGAACCTATCTCAAGTCTCGGGTGTTGTTATTGCATTCAGAGAAAGATACCTGTTAACTGTCAGAATAACAAGCCGACTACAAGGTCCAGCTTGCAGCCTACACACTTATCCGGTTCAAACTTGTGGATACTCATAAATAATGAGCGAGTGTATAGACTCGGACACGTAGGAAGATTTAGCGTGCCACTAAGATCCAGGCGAGGCGTTCTCATTAACATTGACTGGAGCACAGAAGATATGCGTAGGAGGATGAGACATAAAGGCCACTGCGTCATGATTCGCCATTAGAAACTTATTACCGTGTATCTTCTCGGTTGTGGTGCTGAGGTTGGGGGGGTGGGTGGGAGGGGGTACTCCATGGATTGGTAAAAGCCGACTTATATGCCCCCAGCTGCTTTGCCACATACAGCAATAGCGAGGGTACCTTTTAATAGCTGTGTGTAGAAGATGAGATCGTGCTGGCGTAGCGCTTAAAAATATGCCGCAGCGCCTCACCTTAGCCCTACTGGAAAACGCTTCGCTGCATGATGCTCCCGGTTGCCATTTTAGTGGCGCAACTGGGGACAATTAGCATTTGTGGTGGATGACTGTGGGGAGCAGATTGGGTTGAGATGAAAGGCAGCTGGGCCTGGGTTTGATGAGCAGATATTCACGGGAGAGAACAGACTGGCCGCAGACGTCGAGCCGGAGATCTCAGATACACGGTCTGCGATCGTCCTGCGTAGAAGACAATCCTGCTGTTTGAATCTTTTCTAAACTGCGCTCTTTTCCCTTTAGGGGAAATGTGCCCACAAGCATGGTCGTCTCCTTTAAAGCTTTCCTTGGAAGACTCCCCCCCCCATCAAGAAAACTTGCTGGCACTGCTGAATGTTTCACTTCCCCCGCCTCACAGGTAATCTGGGGGCCCTAGGCAGTTGCCTATTCTGCCTATTGCTAGTCTGCGCACAAAGATAATAAAACTAGAAATACATATATTTTTCCTCAGTACTGTTCCAAGCTGAAGTGGTGCCCTAGGGGACCATCACCGCCGGCGCCCCCTGTCTGTGGCAAAGTGAAATTGGCTGGTATATCGCTGCCGCATCAGAAATTGGCGCTTGAGGATTTACCGGGCTCATATCTCCTTGACATAAAAATTCATCTATCTTTCTCCCTGAAAATGTTTTGTTGGCTTTTAGTGACTTTTTTTTGGATAGAGGGTTAACGCACATTAATTACATCAGAATTAGCGTTAGTAAAAAGCCCCCACAAGGACAGCGGCACAAACACATAAAAAGTTGTTCTGTACACTGAAAGTCATTCAGTTACCTGCCACTGATGGAAACCTCAACATGGCATCTATGATCGGAATTCCTAGCCCGCAACTTTACAAGACCGTACTGTTACTTTTTTCAAGACTCTCGGAGTGTATTGATGTTTTAATTGAACCTCCAAGCCATCAAGTGCAGGGCAGTTGGCTTTATCCTGACAGCTGATTGGTCGTAGCATAAGGGGGTAAAAAATCATGCAGGAAGACGTGTCGCATACAGCTGCATGAACTGCAACTTTGCAGTTTTATTCCCTTTTATAGGTCGCTGATGCTTGGGCCTGGATATTATGTCTGCATTCCTTTTGTCATATTTATTAGCTTATGCTTTCGATCTATAAATAATTGATCACTTTTGATCTAAGCCAAGTAATCTTCTTCTATATCCTGCAAGGTTCATTCAAGTTTGCTGACAAGTTACATTAGAATTACTTCATTCTCTGCCCTATTGGGTGCGAGACCTTTCGGCTCAAAGCCTTTTTTCGTCCAGGAAGAGAGAGATTCCCATAGACGCTGAATGAAATTATACTTACTACTTAGCAATTACATTAATAAAGTTAATGCTACAAAATGTTAGCATCTTTTGAAGGGTGATTTAGTGGGAATTAAAAGGAACAACGGAACAGCATGTCCTGCCTTGTGATAACGGTGCTCAATTTTGCTACACGTTCCTCATCACAGGGAACTGCACTGTTTTTTTGTAGTGGCCGGGAATCGATCCTCAGGGCACCGCTGTCAGAACAGCGTTGTGTGTATCGCCCTTGGACAACGCCGCCTCTCCAGAGGGCAATAAGTAAGCAAATCTTTGCCGCAGATTTTCCCGTCAAATCATACCATGCTAATTGCTGGCCTGGGCGACCACACCGGGGTGATGTGAACTCACAGCGTGCGATATTTTCCGCGAGACGCCACGTAACATGAAAGAAAAATTAGTGACCGGGGGGGG
>JABFDZ020000109.1:21733622-21761977 GCA_019775955.2 Pollimyrus isidori | reverse complement strand
GCCACTGTGTGAAGTGTTGTGAAAAAGTGGACATGGTATTGAGACAAGTGTGAAAATGATTGGAAAAAACTGTAATAAAAAATAAAACATTTATTTATTTCAAGTAGCATACATAATTAGGGGGGCCACTGGGGGGCGGGAGGGGGGGTGCACTGTCCCCCCCCGAAACCTCTCCTGAAACACACACACAGCACATACCATTGATGCTGGAAAGTCTGCCTTCTGCTCACAAAATAGGGGGAATAGTTCGAGAGCACAAGTATGACATGGATGCACAGCCATACACACCACCAATACCACCATGTTTACCACCAATATCACAACGTACACCAGCAATACCACCGCATTTACCACCAATACCACCGCATTTACCACCAATACTACCATGTACACCACAAATGCCACCGCATATAACACCAATACCACTGCATATACCACCAATACCACCATGTTTGCCACCAATACCACCATGTTTGCCACCAATACCACCGTGTTTACCGCGAATGCCACCACATATACCACCAATATCACCACGTTTACCACCAATACCACCGCGTTTACCACCAATACTACCGTGTATACCACGAGGCCTCTGAACTACACTAGGCCTCTGAGCCGCCGTATCAATAGAGCATAATCAGTGGGCTTTATCTCCCGTTTCTAAAAGGCTTCCGTAATAACAGACGTTCCCATGGAAGCCACACGGGGAATATACACATTAGAGAGTTTTCAATGATTATGGTACTTACTGGTGTATGTTAATGCTACTAGACTGTCACAATATGTATTGTACATTAGCTGAGGTACCCAGAAGTGACACACCTCAAAAGTTTGTGTGCCTGTGTGTGTGTGTGCGTGCGTGTGTGTGTGTGTGTACGCGTGTGCCTGTGTGTGTGTGTGTGTGCGTATGTGTGTGCCTGTGTGTGCGTGCGTGTGTGTGTGTGTGTACGCGTGTGCCTGTGTGTGTGTGTGTGTGCGTATGTGTGTGCGTATGTGTGTGCCTGTGTGTGTGTGTGTGTGTGGGTTTTTCAACTCATTTGCACAGTTTTAAAGTGTGACGGAGAGTCAGCGGTAAAGTGTACATGCTGATGTTAAAGGATCTTTTCCCTTTTTTGCTGCTCCCATTTTGGGAATCCCGACAAACGAGCCACTCTCCAGACTGAGAACTAAATCCATTCCGATGACAGACCTCCGCTTTTAAAAACCCCTCCCAAATGGCAATGTTACTACATTCCCTGCTAACTTTGCATTATGTGGCTGCAGACTGTTACTATGCTATTCAATTTATGTACTTAATATTTATGTCCAATTGTTTTGGCAATATCGGACCTCATTTTTCCTAACTTGCTTTGTCCTTTTTATTTTATTTATTTTCTGTTATTACAATCTATTTTATATTTTTATCTGAGTGGGTGAATTGAATAGTATTTTCTGATGATATATTGCTGACTGGGATCTGTAATTATTGTGATTGGCTTTGGATATTGAAGGTTTGCATACTGAAAGAAAAGGTATTGTTTGCTTATGTCTTATTTAACAATTCTGTTCCCTTTTCCAAGGTTGCCCTCAGGGCTGCTTTGATAGCAGTTTACCAGGCATGAAATTTGCATTGTCTCTGCTAAGTGTTTCTTAAAAGGTATCACATGGAAAAAGCATCATGTGCAGGTTTAATCTATCCCACACTAACAGATGTCGTAATGGTGTATAAACAAATATTGACTCCTAATTGTGAAGGTTATTCTAGTTCCTTCTGTTCAAACAGACCATAAAAATAACTCAATGCTACTCACATGAGGAGATCATATGCTGTGGATGTTCTTTCTGTATTTTACAGCTGGTTTAAAATATGGAAGAAAGGACCAGATCTGGGCTGGATTTTATGAGCAGAGATGATGCTACAAATGCCTGAATGAGTTGTTCCTCAGGTAACGGGTCTCATTTGGGGGGTGGGAAGGCATATCCGCCTCAACATGCGTCTCGAGAACGCTGACCTAAGCAGAAACCTCTCTCCAGCGCTTAGTGGGACCAAGGGCTACAAAGCATCTTTGTAGTATTGATAGATCCATATATATGCATGTATTTGCATTCATTTTTTCATTTATGGCGTGTGAGCTGGCACAGGCCAGGATTTGAGGTGATCTTCTGTCCCATGGCGATAAACATTCCAATTACTGAATCCCCTTTGACCTTAATTTGACAAGTATTGGTTATGTAGCATTAATAAGGTCAGCTGGGAGAGACAGGGTTGTAGCATGCTCTCTGGGTTGATGTCGCAGGGCGTTTTTCATCTGGCGTGTTTCATTATTGTTTAGCTGTTTCTTCAGTGTCGCTTTATGTTTGATCCTTAAAGGGGCAGTATCTCCGTTTTGTGCGTGTGCATTCACCCACCCCCACCCCCGTAATTCTGTTTCCTTAGTTTGAAATCTGTTGCCCTGTACCTCCATCCTGCTCATGTGATAGACCTCCGCTGCCACAGGGGCTAATTGTCCTTATCCACCACCCTAACTGAATTTAGCAGCCGCCGAGAAGCATCATTTTCTCAGTGTGGAGCCGGCAAAGTCCCAGGCAGTTTGAAAATACAAATAAATGGTTGGCATGGACTCCCTAAGGCCTGTATTTTTTACCTTAAATGGACTTTGATTGCCTTCACACAGGTCTCTTTTTTTGAGGAATCGTCGCTCCGCTGGTTTATTTTACCAGCAGATGAACTTGCCACCATTATGCCGTTTAAGACCCACGGCTCTTGACAGATCAACTCCAGCATGCCAACAGCCATCGGATTTACAAGAATATGTGCGCTGATCCCCCTGTCAGGTACCAACGCGGGATGATGATGATGATACATCTCTCAGCCATGTTCAGCTTGTCGTTCTCAGATCAGTCATACGACGGTGTCTCATGGTCATCCCGGGAATAAAATATGGTTTTGTTTCTCTTTACGGAGAGATACTGGGAGAGGAACATTGGAAGGCACCTTGGGATGAAATTTAAGCCGCCATTATTCAAAGGCGACGTTTAGTAAATAGCTATTTTAAATCCTTCAAATCCCTCTACAAAGTCATATTCTGGGGGCTGAGACTATGCTTATTGATCAAGCAGTATAGTTACTTGAAGCTACGAACAGCTGGAGTGCCATGGGACAGCTTCGCTCACACGCTAATCCCAAGGCACCTTGGAGCCGCAGACTTTCTGCTGCCAAAATCTCACCTATTTCCTGCATTGTAGAGAAGTTCTCTAAACAAACAACCCTCCAGCACACCAGCCAGCGACAGACAAGTGGGTTGCAGGGAAGGACACACTTTTTTCTCTGGTTAGCTCCAGTACACTGGAGAAGGTTTGAAGCACGTCCAGCTAAATGTGGCTCTTGAACGAACAGTACTTACTGTCCTACTGAAGATGCGCAGCAAATCAACGGTTTAAATAGGCAGGACATGCTAAGATCTAAGTGGACATAATAAATGCCTTATACTTGAGTCCCTGTTATTTGAAGTGACTTGGAAACAGCTGCAGTCCTGACAGTAATCAAAGCCGGCCTTTCTAAAGGTGCTATTTAGGGGTGTATGCAGGGATGTGTTCTAATACAAAACAACATTGCCCTGGGTCACCACTGGATTGCACACAGCATTCATCATTTTCACTTACGTCAACAGTTATATGAAGACATTGACCTTGTTTAATAGAAAACTGCAGCAGTCCTCCTAACACAAAAGGACAGAGTTCTCTCCCACCCTTTTCATAGTCTTGCAGGGCTCGGCAAGGTGGGGATGGGTTTTCAAGTTGAAAACGTGGTTCAGAAACAGAATTTGACTTCTAACTGCCGGAACTTTGGTTCAAAGGGTAGCAGAGTTGGAGGTCTGAATACCCTTTTGTGGAGTTTGTGTTCATCCTGTTTTATGCAGGTTTCTTCCTGGTACTCCAATTTACTCCGGTAGTACAAACACATGCAATTAGGCTAACCATTATGTGTAAATTGCCTGTAGGTGTGACTATGCGAGTGTGCATGTGTCATGGCATTATATACAGGGTGTACCTCAACCTTGTGCCTTATGCTGCCTGTGTTAGGCTACAAGCACCCCTGACTGGTATAAGTGGTTAGAAGATGGATGGATGGATGGATGGATGGATGGATGGATGGGCATATTACTACCTCAGAGCTAATTTTAACCCAGCACCAAGTTCTTTGATTGATGTGCCCATTTTGCTGTGGTGCCAATTAATTTTTAATTTCCTCAGCTAATTTTCACTCTTAATCAACTTTCTCAGGCAAACCATTTGAAAATGATTTCCCTAAATGTGTTACGTTCACATGTAAGTGTCTACGGCTGGTTTGCCTAGGGCAGAAGGTGGGAACACGTGCTTTATCCAGCTACTGCTGTGCTACGACTACTCTGTGCCCTGAAGCAGATCCCTGCTTTGCAGTGAACAGCTAGAACACCAGTTCTGGGAAACCCAGAGAAAGCAGTTCTTTGAATGATTTCACCATGGATACTGTCATTTTAAGTGAGGCGCTTCTGCTCCTTCAGCCATCATTCGAACGTTAAAAAAACCTACGATCCACAAATTGTGTTTTTAATGTCAGTCTTGAGAGTACATTTGTAATGACATAAATGCACTTTATTTAACCCTTTACATCAGTAATGTGACTATGTTACATTGAAAAATACGTATCCTCAAGGCACAATTTCAGTCTGACACGGAGAAGCATTATTTTGTTTCATTTGCTTTTTAGGTGCAAGAAGGAAGGTAAATAATGCATAGTGCAGCAAGTATTCTGCCAATTTTGATAAATAGCCAAGAGATGGAGAAGTTTTTAGGAAAAATGTTTAATGAGCAGTTCAACAAACTGTTGCAAATACTTTTTGAACATTCTTAAAAGGCTCTTTACAGGAGTGCTGTTTGGTACACCTATAACTTTACAGTGTTCCGAAGAATCTTTATTCTTATAAATTTGAGATGCTAAGGTGTAAGAATATTTGCAATGCAAAGGGTTTGCTTAAAGGCTAAAGGTAAAAAATGTATTGATTTGCATTCCAAAATTATTCATACACACCTCAGTTTGGAGCTATAGTTACTGAAGATGTGTATCTGAGTGTTATGCATGTATTTCATATATATCATGTATTTAAATTGGAATGACAGTCTGTTTCAGCAGCTTCAGTGAATATATAGCAATTTAGAGCTTTCCTGCTCTATAATTTAAAATTTACTCATATAATTCTGTCACTTATATCAAGGAATCGGCTTCTCGTTTTCAGCTTTTGAACCTTGAATTTTGATGATTTTCATTTCATATGAAATTGAGCCACACAAGAGAGAGAGACTTTGACCTACTTCAAATATTGTCTGTTTCTGTCAAACCTGTGATTTCTCTGCCATATCTTAAGGGATGGTAAATGGACAGGAAATCATATACCATGAGTGCCAAGTAGAGAAAACATTTTTAATGAAGGGTTTTGAGAATTTAGGTACATTATCAGTCAAATGTCTGGAAACACCTACCCTTAGAAAGGTTTATTTTATATGATTCTTTACATTATTTTAGAATAATTATGAAGACATCAAAACTATAAAATAACACGTATGGGATTTATCATTTATTTATTATTGGTGGGGGGAGGGGCAGCTCTGTGGGTTGGGACTCAGAAGGCTGCTGGTTCAAATCCCTCGGTCGGCAGAGCGGCCCCAATATTCAAACTCCTCCAAAATTATTCCTACTGTGTTTAGGTCAGGTGGCCTGGTCATGTGATGCGACACTGTCGCTGTCCTTTGTAGGAAGCTTGGCGTGTCCAAACTTTTGACCGTCACTGTATATGCCACCATCGCGATGCTGGATACTGACATTGAGGAAGAACATCCAAGGCACATTAATCCAAATTGCACTTTTTCCTTTGAACTCAAGATACCGTTCAGTCGCTCGACACGCTGCTCTTTCGCCCGATAAGTGCTGGATCAACATAGATCCTAACAGTTTGGCTTGCGGGAGGTGGGAGCTGTAATTCACGCTGTTTACGAGCCTCTTTAACAAACTGACGCCTTGCTTTAACGTACTTACCGAAACTCCAAAGTGAAAATGGTTTCTTACGCATTTAATGGTGTTTAAATGGTTTCTTCTTATGTATTTAAGCCTTCCAGCCAATGGCTTACTTTGCCATATTGACAAGCTTTCTTAGATATTATCAGACACAGCAAGAGCCATTTGTCAAAATGCTGTTATTGCTTCTCCAGCTTGGGAGGGAGGCTCAGCAGCCGCAGTGACATCACCAGTATTTTCACGCATCATTTCAGATGCTGAGGAGTCAGGCTCTGAGATAGAATCATGAACCTGGGGCTTATCTCTGCTGCTTGGGAGCTTTCGGCGACAACGTCAGCAGAAGATGGCTCACCGTTCTCCGCACAATTGCTCGCCTTGGGTTGTGGGGTCACGGCTCATCTTCTCGACTCCCAGGATTGAGCGGTGGCTTTTTATTCAATTTCCCCACCCATATACTCAGTGCCTCCTCCTATTTTTGGGCGACGTACCCTCAGGCAAATGGCTCTTAATGGTCCTCTTCAAAAGCAGAATACATCTGATTCCCAGAAATGGAGGTGTTAGCCTTTAACACAGCTATATATTCTCATCTATCCAAGAGTCAGCTCACCCGAACAGTATGTCAGTAAATATAGAGCCTCATTTGCATGACATATGCGGCATGCAGCTTACACCCCGCATCCGTAATAATGCCCATAGATGTTTGTGAAGCACAGCAGACACCAAACCCACTGATTGAAAGGAATCAGAGTTTAAAACAATAAACTAAAAAAGCTGATCAACTATGGTAAGTAAATAGAATTGGCCGTCTTTTGGAGTCATCCATCCATCCTTCAACCACTTATTAAGTGGAGGTAAGCAGGAGGTCTGGAGCCTGTCCTGGGCATACAATGTGTAAGACAGGGCTACACCAACGATGGGATGCTAGTGCATTGGTTATTGAACACTTTAGCCTGGCTTTGTTTGATCTGCCCTCGGTATCTGAGAGTGCCAGTCCCTTGTGGCGGAAAAATAAATAAACAATTAATGCGGTAGTTATTAAGTGACTAACAATACCAATCATTGCTTCTCTACCTCGATGATATTGCATTTTTTTTTCTTTCATAGGGGAGCAGCATCTGCAGAGGTTGGATGTGGTACTGAGTTGTCTTCAACGGGGGGTCTGAAGGTAAGGCCCTCGAAATGTGTGCTTTTCCAGCAGGAGGCATGGTACTTAGGCCATGTGGTATCTGAAATGGGTCTCTCCACATCCAGCAAGATGGCTCTTGAAGGGGCCAGAGAGCTGCTGCTGAGTTGCTGAAAGAAAAAATTCAGGATGGACCACAGAGGGAGGGTCACTTGGTATTTTTGCAAGACTTCAGTGCAAGGGGTATAAAATCCAAGACCAGTGGTGCTCTGTGATATAACGAGTCCTAAAGGTGCTTAAGGAGGGTGGATACGCATATACCACTGTACTTAGATAAGCAGACCAGGGCCAGGCAAGTCCATCATACCCTGTTGAAGGTTGTGGTAGTGATGTCTCTCTCAGCAGACAACTTTCCACTTGGGAAGGCAAGTCGTCATGTAATGGTGACTTGTTGGTCCAGAGGCATGAAGGTGCTCCAGTGAATCCTACTTTGTCATCTGCCAGACCAGTGACATTGAACCAAACCTCCCCTCAGTAGCTGTCTTAGCAATCTGATATGGTTCCCATGGTGCCTGTTCCTCAGTGATTCCTCACGTGATGAGGACAGGCCAACCGTCAGTGTCTTTTGCTGCGCCATGAAACAATTACCCTGACATGAAGGACAACACTCCAGTGTCCACCATCTCTCATGGCCTGTGGGAAAATTGGCAGAAGCGGCTGCAGGCTCTCTGGATCCTATGCCTGACGCATTGCTCTCTTTAGGCCCTGGAGTCAGTTGTGGTACCTTCAATTTGCTTTTTTTCCATTGTTGGGGTGACAATACAAGAGGAGGCACTTTTCTTCCATAGCGGTTGATAACCAGTGGTTATTGATTTTAGCATGTGGTCAACTGCAGTGGGATGTTCCGTTTGTTAGAGTGTGTGACCCCACTAATTGCATGTGTATCGCCCCCTGTTGTCTTTCTCAGTAGCTGAGAGCCCATAGTCGATGGTGCATTCAGGTGGCGATATCTGCTTTTCTTTGTGCGGGTTTTATCTGTACATCACTGGTTCTGGTTTGTTGTTATTGTGTAATTTGCAGTGTCTTTTGCATGGGAGACGTCCCATGTATCCCTTATACCAGCTAGTGCAGTCTCAGCTCTGGATATTATCCTTGCAACTTCTGAATGGAGTGTGGATTACATTCAATGGTTTTTATTATTTGTGTTGTTGGTCATTCTGTATTTTTCTATTTGGTCATTTTTAATAAAATAAATAGCAGCTTCACCCACATCTCCTACTTCATAGTATAAAGAACTTGAATGCCTTTTTGGCTATTAGCACTGATTTAGTAAATATTTCCTCGGGTGAAATTCTGAAGGTGGTGAAGTCAGACTTCATACGGGCCGATGCCCAACAACACCCACCTAGTATGCAAAAAGAGGTCGCACTTTGGAAGTCTGCACACTACACAGGGGCATTTCAGCATGTTTCCTTCCTCAGAGTGACCATGTACAGTCATTTAAATACATGCATCCCTACAAAACAACCAATGATGACACAAGAGGTGTAATGAACAACACCAGGACATCACCAGACCACACCACAAAAACATGGTGTAACGGTAGATGATGTGAAAGGTATAACAAAGCAATGGTAATATGTAAAACAGATTAAATATCGCATGAAATATATATATATATATATATATATATGAAAATAGGTTAAAGAGAAGTTGTCAGTCATGCTGTTTGATGCTAATGTAATTTTAAGTGAAAATATGCAAGACTTCTCTTTTAAGAAGGTGGTATTCTCTAACCCCCCCTCTAGGGGACTGATTGATTGTCTCTAGACCCATAAACCATTCCAGTTACAGTCAAGACCTGCTGTATTATAATGTCGGGCCACCAGACACAATTCATTCCTATTGCCACATTTGCAATTACACATTCTGGTTTTAAAGTGACGGTTAGTCTTTCCGACATAAAGTAACCCACACAAGCATGACAGTAAAATGTACAAGAAATATATATAAACATGTGATTCTCCCTCTTACCTTAAACAATTTGTTCATATGGGGGTGTGTAAAATACCTTTCTGTAAGCACGTCATTGCAAACTGCACAATTGAAATGTTTAAAGTTGCCCTCTGGCATCCTGAGGGACAGGTGACATACAGGGGTTAGGGAGGTGATCTCTCAAATTTGGAGCCTTTCTGTAGCAAAGGCACTGCAGATCACGCAAGACTTTCTCCACATTTGCGTCACTACTGAAAACATGCCAGTGGCACTATGCACTGTTTTTCAAAGTGTAAGACATACAGCCAAAGGTGGACAGAAATGTAACAGAGGTATTAGACCTATCAGGCCATGTTATGCGATTCATCATTTCAGAGCTTGGAATATTACACACTAGATCTAAGCTGTCCAGAACTCCGGCATTATTATAAACCCTCTTCAAGAATCTCTCACACAACCTTCCAGCTTGCATCTCTAACACAACAACACCTGCCACATAAGCACACCATATCCCCCCATGTGATGTCAGTTGGGCCAAACCTTTTTAGAGTAATAAGCTCTCGATGCAGCAAAAAGAGGAAAAGTTTGGCTTGGAAATCAAATTGTAGTGCATGACTCTGTAGGTTAGAATTGATCGCATGGGTGTTGGTTCAACTCCTGTGATTGGCAGAGTGATGTAACAATCGAGCCCTTGAGCTCAGTTGCTCCAGGGACTGTCTGACCCTTGTCACTTTGGATAAAAGCATCAGCTAAACAAATGTCATCCAAAATATCTCCACTCTATTGCAAATAGGATGCAATTTATGCATGATCAGCAAGCGTTTGATTCAACTTAAACCAGTAGCATATCAATTCATATAGGACGTTGTGCAGCACTTTAAATGCACCTCAAGGGCTTTCTTCTTTAGCCTATGGCTGCCATTGATCCTTTATTCTGAGTTGCTGTATCCGAGACTTAAAGGAGGCGTCACCCACCCCCCTTTGGCGTTCCATCCGCCCGCCGCTGCATGGTCCTGCACACCTGCGTGGCGGCTCCTGATCCCCTTAAGCCCCCACTAGCTGCTCCCACCCACCACACTCATCCTCCGGTGAGCTTTGCGTGGTGCCCTTCATGTGACGGGGCAGGCCGCTTAAATTATTCACCCCCCAGCCTTATGGGGTTCCGCACCCCTCTGATCCTCAGAGCGGGAGGCTGGCCGTGTGGTTGCCACCAACAAGGGTGGATACAGGCCGAGTATCCTGTGCCATTTGTCTGTGCTGGCCTAGCGCGCCGGCGCTCTTATTTATTCATGAGAGCACATTGCAGCAGGGGCCATGCAGTTACAGGAAATGGGCCCGTTCTTTTTTGGCAACCTGTGCGCTCTGATATTCCCCCGAAATGCAGTGCCTGCTGAAAATGGCAATTAAGAGGCAGAAAGGGCATCGCTATTTCGGGCCCTCGGGCTTCAGTTCCCACTGCGGGCTCTTTGCTGATCACCGTTCTAGCAGATTCACTCACGTCGCTTATTAATTACAAACGTTCCTACCTGTCGGGCCTTTCCCGTTATCCCTCTCCCCATCACCAGATCCGCCGGACCCAACCTCAAGTTGCGCTGGAATAAGAGGAAGCGTAATGCAGCCAGATGCCCCACGGGCTACAGGAGACTGACCTTTACGCAGGTTGAGGCCTAGCCGGGAATGGCTGGTGATGTAGATGACGAGCTGGGAGCCAGCAGGGCCCTGATCTTTTTGTCCGTGCGCATGTGAGCATGATTCCCTGGCATGTGGCCTCCTGACTCTGCCGTGGCTCAGTCTCCTTTAAGCCTCCGGCCCTTTCAGCTGAGCCAAGCGAAGTACTTGGTAATTTGGCTCATTGCCTCAAATGTGTGATAAAGACACCAAGAGACTGCATTATTAAACTGTACTATTTACTCATGTATCTTTTTTACAAACACTAAAACTGGTCATAGTCACTTGGCGCCTATCCCAGACAGCAAGGCCCTCCAGGCTGGGGAGACGCCCTGAATGGGGTGAGAGTCCATCACAGGGCGTATTTACATAGGAGTTTCATTTACACAAAAATGTTCTGAGGGCAGAGTGAAAAATGATTGGTTCACAGAGACAACCAATCAGAATGTAGAGGAGGTGGGTCCAAGCAACTAGAGAAGGCGGGACTAATTAATCAGATGTCTTGGTGTTTTGCTGTTTGGGATTATAGGTCTGAAATGTGACAAAACAGTAGCACAAAAATGAAAACCAAACTTATTTCAGAGTGAGGAAGAAAATTCAGTCAGGTTTACTGCCATTAAGGAAAGAAGCACAGTATTCTTGGTCACCTGATTGGTCTTGGCCACTCCTTCCCTCCAAGACGGCCACTCCCCATCACCCACAATGCATGTACATACAGTAGTGTAACTAGAAAGGGAACCTCCTGAAGAAAATATGAGATTGCTGTCTGCATAAAAGCTCAAAAGTATTCAACCAACTGTCATCCACATAAGCCTTCTTTATCCCCTCATGCTTTTTGTCTGGCTATTTATCTGCTTTTTATCTGCTTTTTATCTGGAATGGTTTATTCTATTTTTTAATAGGAAATGTTAATGACAATAAGGATGAAAAAGAGGGATGAGGGATGATGCAATATCAAAAAGAGAAATATAACACATCACTTTAACGGATGGCACATTTGAGAAGTGGAGCAGAGTTTCTATGTGGAAAAACTGTGGGAGGAGAAAAAATGAATTAAAGTCAATGGGAGGGAAATAGCAGGATGACAAAAATGGATAAAGGAGGATGAATGGACAGAATGGATGTGTGCAGTCAGTTTGGAGATTTCATGTCGAAGACTGAATGAATGGAAGAAGCTTGAAATATTGCTTGAAAGAAGGTTTAAAAAAAGATAAATAGAAGCACACTACTCCTTAATGGGTGGAACATTTGATGGTGGAATGGAGTTTCTATGTGAAAAACTGTAGGAGGGAATAGGCACCAAAATTCTGGGAAGAAGAAGAAATGATAATTTTAAAAAGTATGTTATTATTATCGTTATTAATAATAATAATACTAATTATTATTATTACCATTATTATTATCATCATCATCATCACATGTGCACAGCAATCACAATAATATAAGCTGATATATAATTAAGTATGAACTACAGATCATTTAATGTTCAATGTAACTGCATAGGCCCAGAGCTTGACCTTAAAAGGCGCAGAGAAACTATTAATTTTAAGAGCTCTTTGCATAGAGTTGGGTGTTTTTTTAGGTTTTTTCTGCTTTGTCTTGCTGCTTCCAGTGAAGTGATTCATGTTGTGTCTGTCCAGGCTAATGTCCGAAGGGCCATGGGAAGCACTGGGCAACCTAATGAACGATCCAGTGATCTCAGCGAGATGTCGGGCTTAATGAAAGCCAACAAGCGATAGAGACAGATGAAACATGAAAGGGGTTTAAAAAAATCTCGCTTCTTTCTGTTGCTTTTCCTTCCAGACTGACGCCTGCAGTACGTGGGGGAGACAGACTGTCCTTCCTGTGATTTTCTCAGGTGATCACTGGAATAATCGCTCGCATTACCTGCAGCGTGTTAATTGCGGGGGCCAGGCCGCTCCCACTAAACATGCGACTGATGAGTTCTGATTGGCAAAATCGCGGGGGCCGCACGGGGTGGCATTCCAGCAGCAGCTGCTTCCCCCCACCGCCAGCAGGTGTCCTCGTCTCCAGGCTCACAGCTCTGCTTTTAATTGAAATACAATCAGCACGACCCAAACACAAATTACCTCCCTCAGCCCGGTGGCCATATGCCGCAAAATAAACAGGCCTCCTGCTTAAAGATGAACGCCATCTTCACTGTGCAATTATGCAGCCTTAAAAAAAACACGAGGGAGCTGCTCCTTAGTGTTACACACCCCTGAGGATGGGGTGCCCGGGCACACACTGGGGGAATTGCAATCCCTGTTGTAGTGGATGTTCTCGTTCCCCAGCTTTTAAAGTTCACAAAATGAGAGGTTGAACTGCTATTAACATGTTCCAGAATGTGCTAGGAATAAAAAGAAGGTTACTACGCTGATTTTACTAATCGATGGATATCCACAGCTAGTAAATTTCCTTAAATATGTAGAACACATTTTTTATCTGATATAAGTCTAACAGAAATTTTAAGTGACAAAGTGTTTCAGCGCAGGGGACTATTTCCATGTGTCCAATAATAATGTGAACTGGCACATACATTTCTTTTTATCTGACAGCCCTACATTCAAGAAGGTTTGACATTTATTACAATCCCAGGCACTTTATGACCTGAAAAAGTCGATCCCTTTTCAGTAAAGCCTTTCCCAGTAATAGAAAACAGCTTCTGTTTAGCCTTCCTCTGGCACAGAAGATTCACGTCAATGACTTTATAACACACAGTGACATTTCATGTCCTAATGGCTTACCCGCAGAGCCAATCGGCATGGGAAACTTTGTTTCCATTTGTCTTGTGATGGTAAAGCACAGTGACACAGAATTTTGTACCTAAACACGTGGCTTTTTCCATGCTGCGTAACCAATTCTTCTAGAAACATAGACAGATTATCCTGATTATCTCTATTTACATGGAGAATATTCCAGGGAGCCCAGGCAAATTTATTCTAAAAGAATGCACTGCATGTCCTGATAACTGTCAGAACATATAATACAAACAGATGTATGACATGTGCTTGCTTTGTTACTGAGTAGTAAACCTGAACACTATTTTCATATCATGTATTTTGACCCTGATCAGGATAAGTGGATGCATGGATATTTTTATCAGACATTTTTAACTATGTACGATATTACAGCAATTTCTTAGAGTTATAAGGTAAATACATATGAGGTCCACCACAATGCAAACATTCTTTATTGCCAATATGTACGTTCCATCCATAAATGCACTGCCGAAATTTGCTTGTGTTTTGCAAGGACATGGTCAATTAAACAACTCACTAAGGTATGACATTAAGAGAAATAGGTAAACTATAAATGCTAAACAGCTATTGTGAATGTTTTCCTGCCTGGAGACCAATTGTTGTTTGTTTCTTACCAGACATTCTGAGCTAATGAAGGGAGGCAAATAGACACAGGCAGAGGCAGGAAGAGCTTACAGACAATGCACTAATTCAAGTTTAATTCCAATCCTCTCATTCAGGCTCAATTTTAAATTGGCACAAGCATGTTTAGAGCTTATTCTCCTCTTATGATTCTGACTGTTTGTTCTTCATTGCAAATGAGTTTAATTCAAGGTGCATGTGAAGGTAATCACTGTCAGAGACTGTGGTATTTATTTGTTACTGATGCACCCATGCTTTCCTGTGCATATTCCTTTTGGGTGGCAGTTCGGGGGGGGGGGGGCGTCGCTAGAACAATTTAAAAAGATATCATATTCAGGTCACTTTTTGCTGTCAGATGCACTGTTGAATGCATTGTATTATTTATTACCTTTATATAGCTCTAATGTGTAACTATATTAGTGGATTGATGATTAATTGTACTGGCTTTACATGTAGGTTTCTCAGGAAAGGGTCCCAGCTATTTGTAAAATCTAATATATATATATATATATATATTTGTATGGTGAGCATTGTCTGACACACATGCTGTTTTTTACAGATGTTTTGAAAGTTAAGCCCTGAGGAATGAGCTTTGATCACTCACTCACACCCTCCTGGCTTTTCAGAAAGGCGTTTTTGCAGTTGCTGTCGTGCGGGGGCTGCTGTCACACTGGATTTAGCTGCACAGAGACATGACACCTGCATGTCAGGAGTCGTCGTGTTGGGCACGGCCGGCACATAACGCAAGATGAGTCTTCAGCAGACAGCTCACATCTCATTAAAGAGTGGGTCCCCGTCAAAGTCAGTGTTATCGCACCTACAAAGTGTCCTGTCGAAGTGGCAGTGTGTCCACCAGATTAGCAAATACCAAGTATCTTTCATGAATCTGTATCCATCACTTTATTCAAACCAGTAAAGCTTTTTAACTGTTGAAATATCCATCCTCTATACCCACTTGTCATATTTGAGGCCACAGGGGTCCAGAGTCTATACCACAATTAACAGGCACAAGGCAGGGAACTATCTAGTAAAGGGTATCACTCCATCGAAGGGTATCACTCCAAAGAAGGGCACATACACCATTCACGTGTATATCTATAGACACAGTAGCAACTCAAATTCACCTTAGCATGTTTTGGGTTGTGGAAAACTAACAGGAAACTCCACAACAACACAGGTAGAATATGCAAAGTCCTGACATGCAGAGCCGATGCAGATACGTATGAAATAACTATGCTAGCCACTACACAACTAAGCATCATAAACAACAGCAGTTTTCCTTGAAATACTGAGTCAAGGAAAGTTGTCAGCTTCTATCAAGGGTTTAAATGGCAGGAAGGTTAAATAAAAGTGCCATAGTGCTAGCTTTTGTAATCTATGCATCCATATCCAGAACCTTGAAAATTTCCTTGCAAAGTTTTTGCGCAGTGATATTTTAGAACATCTACACACCTTTGTGCATTGTTATTCATAAAGACACTCTTTTGGAGAGGAAATAGAAACACTGCCAAAGAAGGCTTCAAAGATATATATTTTGGCTGTGTTTATTTAGTAGACACACTGTAGCCCCTGTCATGGTTATAAAGCCTTATTAAATTGATCTATGTTGCTTTTCAAAACCAACTGAGACCTCTGTGAAGTTGGCAGTGTGTAAATGTAATATTTTAAAGGACAAGCAGAACTTCAGAAGAGTTCTGAAGGACCTCATGCAACTCCTGAGCATTTTGGTTGGCCAATGCAGGAGTAATGTTTCTGATATTTCACCCATCACTAACCGAATTAACGCAAATTTACAGTAAATGCATGCAAGAAACTCTTACATTAACATTATTTCAACTATCTGCTCTCATGGGTGACACATCCTAATTCTGAAGCACAGATACAAAGATCAGAAGGCTAGCATCATGACAGCGTGACCTATTCACATTCCAAAATCCAGCCACGTTCGGCGATAGGTTGTAATGCTACCTAGCGGCACGTAGACTTCTGACATTAGCAGGAGGGTTACCTTGGTCGTCGACGTTGGAGCTCTGGTTGGTTAGGAGAGAAAGAAATTCTTGACAGGTGTCTGAGTCCAGGAATGGGCTGTTTTGAAGACAAAGGTCAAGAATCAGGGCCACCGCCCTCTGACAGAACACATCATGCTCCTGGCCGGTGGGACTCATGCTCCCCTCTGCATCCTTCTGCATCCCAGTCATCCAGCAGGCTATCGATACAGAACAAAGCTGAACATAGGAAACAAATTTGACTTGCCTTCTGCTGCTTCTTTGTACCTTCTGAGCTGTTTCTCAAGCATGTGCACAGGAGAGCGAGTGTGTATGTGTCAGCCTGTCTTGATGTGTGTGTGTACACAAGCACACACGCACACTTGTTTTTGTGTGTGGGCTTAACGAATCACTTGCTGCCCTCAGGTGTTCCAGAAACAAAAATATTGCATCAGATTAACTCCGTGTTGAGAACTGAACACAGCAAAACAGCCTTCTTGCCCCCCCGCCCCCCCCCCCCGCCCCACCATCCAAGTCGTCGCTAATGTCTGCCCCCACCCCACATCTCATTAGCAGGCATTTGTTTTTCTGAAGTCCATTCCCTTGTGGTGAGTTGGTGTTGGGGGGGGTTGTCTGTGGGGGGGGGCTGAATCTCCCTTCTGCGCTGCTCCCCAGCTCTCAGCTCCCGGTACTCTCTGTGTGTGGAGTGCCTCTTCGCTTGCAGCTGAAGATGGGCCCTTCCTGAAAGGCTTTGCAGTTCCTGCCCCCTCCCTGTGCCTGTGAAGGACGCGTGTGTGTGTGTGTGTGTGTGTGTGTGTGTGTGTGTGTGTGCATGTGTGTGTGTGCGCGCTCGTCTGTGTGTGTGTGCCCGCTCGTGTGTGCGTGCGTGTGTGTGTGTGTGCGCGCTCGTCTGTGTGTGTGTGCCCGCTCGTGTGTGCGTGCATGTGTGTGTGTGCGCGCGTGTGTGTGTGCGTGTATGTGCGCGTGTGTGTGTGTGCGCATGTGTGTTTGTATGTGTGTGCGCGTGTGTGTGTGTGCGCATGTGTGTTTGTATGTGTGTGCGCGTGTGTGTGTGCGCACGCGTGTGTGTGTGCGTGCATCTCTGCGTTTACGCGTGTGACCCACAGATCAAGCCGACAAGCATTGTTTAAACATAGAGGGGAGAGACAGAGCACCAAGACACACCCCCCTTCCCCCAGCCTTCCTGGGGGGGGGGGGGGGGGTGGGGGGTAACTCTGATAGCACCTGGCAGCTCTGGACTCCTAGTCTGGTCATTTGCTGTACTGCTATGTTACAGACACCGGCTTAGAATCAGAATCAGCTTCATTTTCCATGTACAACTGGGGTACAAGGCATTTGTTTTGGTGTAAATGGTCACCTCAATAAAAAAAAGTCAATGACAAAAACATAACATAACAAAGAATAGTAACACTGAGCAATAACTATCTAGCAACTCATAGTATATACGTATAAGCATGCAGTCAAGACATTTGGGAAAAGTGCAATGGGACAAACAGCACAGTCCATTCTTTGCAGAAAAAATGACAGAACAGAAACAAATTATGATCAGGAAACCATAATACAGCTCTGTGATACTTGTAAGTAACCTTCAGTCTGTTGGAACAAAACAAAAAAGGAAGTATATGGCTTAAAGATGGTAATTAGATGTACAGGTGGAACTGCTACAGGCAATTATTTGTTGATTTAATCTGCTTTTGTTAATAAAACATGTTGAGGGATTTATTGCTGATCTATGCACAAAAAATACATAAACTGTGAATTAATGGATCCTTTCTCAAATTTCCAAAGTTTTTATTTTCTTTGATTAAATTTTTTTCATTTTGTAAAGGGTTTAATCTAAATACCTTAGGGCATGACGTGTTGTTGTTCTCCTATGCTCTCCACTGGCTAGGGTGCTTTGGTGCTGACAGTTTCCCTCCCCCTGAGAGCGGCCGGCTTTGCCAGGCCCCACAGGTACCTCCCTGACAGGAATTGCTGTAAAGCGATAAAGGTGAAGAGAATCCACCTGGTGGAACACGAGTCTGCTCATTTTCAGTGGGCGTCCTCACGCCACACAGCTTATGCAACACAATGGGGTCCGAACCTGCATTCTCACTGTAAACACTTCATCGGACAGGATGGAACCTGCAGAAGACCCTTTACGAAACATAATGGAACCTGCATTCTCACTGTAAATCACACTTTATCGGATAGGATGGAACCCGTGTTCTCACTGAAGAACACACTTTATAGAACATAATGGAACCTGCACTCTCACTGAAGAACACACTTTATGGAACATGATGGAACCTGTGCGGTCATTGTAGAACACACTTTATAGAACATAATGGAACCTGCACTCTCACTGAAGAACACACTTTATGGAACATGATGGAACCGGTCATTGCAGAACACACTTTATGGAACATGAGGGAACCTGTGCGGTCATTGCAGAACACACTTTATGGAACATGAGGGAACCTGTGCAGTCATTGCAGAACACACTTTATGGAACATGATGGAACCTGTGCGGTCATTGCAGAACACACTTTATGGAACATGATGGAACCTGTGCGGTCATTGTAGAACACACTTTATGGAACATAATGGAACCTGTGCGGTCATTGCAGAACACACTTTATGGAACATGAGGGAACCTGTGCAGTCATTGCAGAACACACTTTATGGAACATGATGGAACCTGTGCGGTCATTGCAGAACACACTTTACGGAACATGATGGAACCTGTGCGGTCATTGCAGAACACACTTTATGGAACATGAGGGAACCTGTGTGGTCATTGCAGAACACACTTTATGGACCATGATGGAACCTGTGCGGTCATTGCAGAACACACTTTATGGAACATGATGGAACATGTGCGGTCATTGCAGAACATACTTTATGGAACATGATGGAACCTGTGCGGTCATTGCAGAACACACTTTATGGAACATGATGGAACCTGTGCGGTCATTGCAGAAGACACTTTATGAAACATAATGGAACCTGTGCGGTCATTGCAGAACACACTTTATGGAACATAATGGAACCTGTGTTCTCAACGTAGAACACACGCTACGGAACATGGTGGAACCTGCAGGCTACTGAGGTGGCCATAGGGCCACAGAAAGGCATGACTGTGCCCCTGAATAATTCTACCGAGCAACCTCACCCCCCCGCCCCCCCCTTCTCCACCACCAAGAACCATTGTCTATTGTCTATGCTCACACACTCATGGATGCCCTCTACTGTCTGGGCCCCTGAAAGTCATCCCCTTTCTCCCCCATACCATCCATCCATCCATCATCCAAACCGCTTATCCTATTGGGTCGCGGGGGGTCCGGAGCCTATCCCGGAAGCAATGGGCACAAGGCAGGTAACAACCCTTGATGGGGGGCCAGCCCATCGCATCCCCCATACCTCACATATGATTTAATTAAAACAGTTTAATGTAAAACACAATGAGACCAAAGCAATGGACTTATGTTTCCACAGATCAATGCAGAAGAGAAGTTGGTTTACAGTTAATCCTCTAATCGAACGGAAACTTCTTTTGCAGCAAAAACCTTTCTTGCAAGAATTTTTAATTGACTTTTGCATAATGGAAATAGCTGGGATCAAATTTTCACCCTACTTTTATCACCCAAAGGACTCTAAAGCCTGTGGATATGAGAGATAAGATGCTGACAGAAGCCTTACTGGGGACATTCAGAGCTTCTCCCCAGCCATATTTACACACACTTCTCTTTGGAGAAGCCCAGGGCTACCTAGCTCTACAATTTCTCTCAGCAGGAAAGATCTTCCCTTCTTCTGGGGCTGAAGGAGATCATAATCCATGTTTTTGTTGCCATGGGTAACTAATAATGAGACTGAGGTGTCAACAAAATCAACATAATTATTTTAATGCATGCCTGATACATATGTCCAGGAAAAAAAAAAGCAAGCATGCCATCGTAAGATAATTCACACCCCTTCTTGCCTAATGGAAGCCAAAATAAGACAATTATGAGGATGCCAGAGGACAGTGTCTAATGCTTACTTGCATTTTTTAATGCTGTGTTATTTATTCTATTGTATCGTCTTGTTTAACAGGATTACTATGTGTGATTCTTGGGCAAAAAGAGCCTGCTACCTCATTTTGTTATGCATGCAGCCAATGACAATAAAATCAACTTTGACTTTGCTAATCTGCATTGCTGTGACACGATGGACCTCAAAACATGTATACAGCACTTTAACCAAAGTATTTTCCTTCCAGAAATCTGCCAATGTGATAACAGAAGTCACTCTTCAAATCAAATTCCCCACTATGAGTAAGCCACCTGGAAATGTTCTTCTTTTTGTCTCAAATGCTTGTCACAAAACATAACAGAATCCACAACTACATCTGGCAAGTTGAATAGCACTTGTGTTTCTGCAGGCTTTCCAACTGTTTCGCAGAGAATAGGAATAATTATTGAGTCGTCATTCTCTCATTTTTAGTTCAAACCTCTTTCTCGTTGAGAGAACCCTCAGCTCTCACATCAAGAGGATACAGGACACAGAATACTGACAACAATATCAATTACAGGGGCCATTTTGAACAGCTGTTTTATCACTTCATCTGTTGCTGCTGATAAACTGAATGTACCTACATAATGTTTACTTTGCTGCCAATGGATGCCACATTTCTCCAACCATAAAGGTACACAGGTGTTACAAGTGGACCAAAACATTTCTGTAGCCTCTGGCAACAGTTACCGATGATGACATGGCAACAGGCTAATGTGGTAAAAGTGGAGGTAGTTCTTATGATACATAACTTGGAAAGCTTTCTATAGAATAGTGTTCTCATGTGCACAATTGTTACATGGTTTCCCTTGAAATAAGCCCATATTGGATTTTTTAACATTCCTAATGGCTTCTTGCCATGAGACCTTTAGAAAATCCTTTATCTAAACCAAATCTTTATTCTGCAGCAGTCATTAGTTGAGTACAAATTCTCATTAATTTTGACCTTTGCTAAACTCTCCTCCCTGTCTCCTTTCATAGTCTTTCCTTTCTGGTTAATGTATGTGATGTGTGATCACATTAAAGGTTTTTCTTCTATGTGCCCTGGAATCTGTTAGTTACTTGTACCTTTACAAGGTATATTTAACTGGGAGAAAGCAATGTTGTGTTCCCCTCTATGTTCCATCCAGCCCCTCCATATACTAAGACAATTTGCTCATAAACAGTCAAATTGCATGTTTCTCTGTGAAAGGGTAATGTTGTTTGCTGAAGATCTTATTAATCCTAGCTAATGTAACTTCCATTAGGAAACAAAAACATAAAAAAAATAATAATAAATAAAGAATTATATTCCCCCAGGCACACAACTTTCCCTGCCTGGTCTCTCCACCATGTCATGAGAGTGGTGGGTTAGCCGCCAGGAGAACATCTGAAACCATACTACAGGTATCGATTTGCCATCTCAGGTTCTATAGTGTGATCTGAGGAAAACGGCCTGGACTGTTTCTTACACCCCAGGCTGATTTCTTTATGATTCATCAGAACACTTGGTCTCCTCTGGGTTCACACTTCACCATTGGCACCAAGCTGAAGCTAAACCACATATGGAAAGTGGACAACACTGATGGCCATAGGTTAGAACGAGTTTGGGGTTGGAAGTCTGGGCTCCCACAGGAGAGTCTTTATCAACAATTTTGAGCCATTATTGATCCCAGGGGGAAATTATTTTGCAGCAGCAGATACAACCCTCTGGAAAGTTTGTCTTGCCCGTTCTACACAAGATGGAATATTACATTTTTCAGTCATACTACTCTTAATGCAGCGTGCTTCTGAAAGCATCCTCGACACACTCTCTGGTTACTCTCTCACGCACTTTGTTTTGGTGTTTCTAACCTCAAAGTCAATTTCATTTCCAGTGAAGGATTTTAAAATCCTGACGGGCTTTTGCAGGAGCGATGCCCCACTCATGCCTGCCACAGTGAATCACTTTGATTGGTTCAATTCCCTAAATTATTAATGAAGTAATCTGCTGGAATGGCCCAGCAGTTCTAGAAACATCCTATTGTTTTAGCACAGAGCCCCATAGCAGGCATGGGTTCGGTGCCGCACATACCCATCCCAGTTTGTTTAGTGCAGTTGTAGCAGGTGGTCATACTGGAACTGGATGAGAATGATAATATGCAGAATAACTGAAATCACTATCTATTCCTTTGATAAATCAGAAACTGTTTAGCTTGTCTTTGTTTTGTTCCTCTCCTGAGAGTCAGTGACCCATGTCATTTCCCATAAGCTCACTTCCTAGTGGTCAAATTACGCCTCTTTCAGTGTAGAATTAGGTAAAAATTAAGCATAACTGACGTGACCACTCAGAGGTTCCTCGGGCAGCGTCAGTATCAACCAATTTTAGTGAACATTCAACACCCTGTGTGAAATTCAATTCCCCATGATCCTGCACAAGACAAGCATTTGGATCTTTGGATCAGTCAGTCAGTCAGTCAGTCAAACAGACAGACAGACAGACAGACTACATTGACAATTCAGTGTGCTTCACCACTAATACATTAATCTATCTTACATTATCACTTATCCAGAATGATGTCACTGTACATGGGCCTGCAGTCAATCCCACGTAACCCAGGCAGTGAGCACTCTGGATGACATGCTGCTTGAGACACACTCACACGCCAAACCCAGACAGCCATTGCTCTGTCACCTAACCTACAATACTGCTCCCAAGATGGTCAACACAATTATGATTAAACCTTAAAATAAAGCTTGAATTGCTGTGCTCTGGTTGAAAGTACTCTTACAAATCACTAATATCTCTTATCAGAACACAATACAATCTATTATACAATGTTATATTAATAATCAGAACATAAACTGAAATAAAACAAAGAAAAAAACAGGCTTGATTCAGCACAACTAGCTAACTGTTCCTTCTGCATGTTAGTCATATGTCAGACATACCATTAGTAACATTAAGCTACTGTTATTAACTTATTATCAATCAGAAACAACATCAGGCACACAGTGCTAATGTATGTATAATGCATGTATAATGCTAATGACAAAGTATATTTACTTGCTAACAGGGCAACAATTCTACCCAATTTCAGCTACATGCTCAACACTGAGAACCCACTTTTCTGTAATCTGTTAACTTGCCTGTAACAGCATGGCCTGGCTGATATCAGCGCTATGCCATGAGCCAGCAGCGTCGGGCAGTGCCACACGGCCGCCACAATGCCCCACGGCTGCAGAGTCATCAAGCCGCCCAGCTGCAGCCTCTTTCAGGCCCTTGGCTTCAGCTCAGAAGTGAGGAATGAGGAAATGGGCCAGCGTGGGGCTCGGAGGCTCTGGCCTCTTTAGGCCCTTAATCCCCCGAAAAGATCCAGGGCTGTCAGACAAATGGTCGGACCACAAGCTTCACCCTAAAGTGTGTACATGTGTCTCAAAAGGGGGAAGATGGGAGGTGTACAAGGGCCAGTGCTGTGTGGCTATGGTGAGGAGCAGCAAGTTCTGGGCCTGCAACTGGGAGCGGGGCTTTCTACCTTCTTTACAGCACTTCCTTACGTCTTCTTATAATATTCTTTTTTATTGTGCTGACTTGGAGACAGTGCCAAACAGAATTCTTTCTTTCTTTCTTTCTTTCTTTCTTTCTTTCTATCATTAATAAAGTGTAAAACTCCTCCTCTGCCTCAGACCAGTCTCTTATCCTGTTACATGTTATAATTTTTTTTTTAATTAGCATAAAGACAAACAAGAGTCACCAGGTCAATAAGAGCACCATGAAATGTGCTATCAGCTGCGTGTTTCATTACCGAAAAGGACAGGAAAGCGAGCAGGTGGCCGGAATCTGTTGTCATTGTTTTACACAGTATTCTGGATTTTTATTATAATTATTATTATTTTGAACATAATTGTGCATTATTACCATACCAGATAGCAAAATGCTATATTTAGCACAATCTTGTCAGGTATGCGCATATTTTTTTAACCTCAGCTGAGAAGGTCAAAGGTAGTAAAGCAGTGGTCTGCATGCAAAAGCACTTTCCTGTCGATTTTTTTAATGATGCATGTCCCTGAGGGACAAAGCTGCAGCTACAGGTGTTAAATTTGATTTGCGTTGTTTGAGCTACTCCCTCAAAGCAATGGTAATCAACCATTGTGTCCTTGAAAGCTGGCTTTCTTCAGACCACGAGTGTCTGCTTCTCATCTGCGTTAGTCACCAAAATGGAGCCTCCTAGTCATAAAAACTAACAAAAGGAGTATAAATATTACCAGACATATATATTGCTAAATCAAAGATGGTAACCACGTAAGCTCTAAATTAAACCTTCCATATGCCTGGGGTCTTCTAGTGAAGAATCTTGTAGAGCAGGCCTGGCCAATTAATTTTCTGTGGAGGGCCAAATCGAAGCTTTACCGTGTAAACAGGAGCCATTTTAATGTTCTTTGAAAGTTACTACAGAACACTTGGTTTTATTTTGGATGGCTCATTTTTGCCTGCTAGTATGAAAGTAGCAATTTGGTGCAAAGTCTTTTTTCATATGGCCTGCAGGCTGGTTTTTTTCCCGATCTGTTATGGACGATTAACCATTATTTAGAACTTTTTGGCAGTTTGAATGGGCTGGAATGACTGTCAATTTGCAATTTTCTTAAATCATGGTGAACAACATGATTGAAATACTTACTGAAAGGAGTCTGATTTGCCCCACTAGTCCCCAGAGCGAGTAACATGGCTGCACTGGTTGTATAAGGCAAATTTTAGCACATACCTTCCATCTGAGCAGCCTTCTGAATTAAGCTGCTGGAGAAAGTTACGCTGCAATTATGGATGTCTGAATAGAAGCCTGTCTAAGCTATGAACATCTCGGAACCCTGGCAACATTTCAGGGGGTCATTAATGAGAATCCGCCACTGCAAAGTAAGCCGGCTCGTTAGACGGCCATTTCTTAAGGCATCTATCAACTGGAATCTTAATCAAAAGTACATACATTACAGGTCACTTTGGTGTTTCGCGAGACCAGCTTCAAGGTCATGAAAGTGATACGTGAGAAATGCATCTTCTGCAATGGGAAAGTTTTATGGGCAGGAATAAAATTTATTGCCGTTCTTTTAAGCTCATCTGCAATAGTGGATTTCAGTAATAAGTAACCGCATTACTTAATTGCAGAATGGTAATAGTAATGGATGTATTATTATTAAGTACTATGTGCCAGCATTTAATCAAATATTGCCTATATTGTTGATGTTATTGAGATGAAATGTACATAAATGTATATTCTGTGGAAGCAAATTGCATGTGATAGCACTGTTGGCTTGTCCTCCCCTGTGTTGTGTGGGTTACTCTGAATTGCTTATAGTTTACATACTGTGATGGACTGGCATCCTGTATCCTTTGCTGCTTGGATAGGCTTGTACTAAACATATGACATTGTACTAAATAATTGGCAGCAAGATCAATGGAAGTAAATTTGAAAAGGTTGTATTTTAGTAGCAGCAGTAGTACTTTATTAATCCCGAAGGAAATTCCAAAAAAGCTACAGCATTGTACTCAAAAGTAACCTCAAGCTGTACTTATGCAATGGACACAATACTATACAGGAAATACAATACAATACTAAAGTTTAATGCGCATTGTATAAACAAAGAACATTTTTAAAAATGTAATAAAAAAATCCAAAAGGTTAAAATTATGAATAAATAAAATTAAAATACAATAACCATCTAGTGGGCTGGTGACTGAGTGGTGTGAGGGCCAGGAGAAATGTCTGATGGCAGCTGGGAGAAATGACCTCAGGTAGCTCTTATGCGTGCCATGCAGCCGTGTGTGTCTATTGCTGAATGTGCTTCTCTGTTTGACCAGGGTTTGATGCATAGGGTGTGAGGCATTGTCCAAAATGAAACACATCTTCTAGATTGTTCTCTTTTGGACAGTTTTAATCAGCACTAATTTCAGTTTGCAGTTGTGCCTTATTGGGTTGTAGGCCATATTTTCTGGCTCTGTCTTGTGTGGAATCATCAACATTAATAATCTGGCAAGAAAATAGAATTAAAAATGAAAAAGGTTGCCACTAACAATGGCAGATCTATAATTACAACATCTGACATTTGAAAGTGATGCTGAATGTCATCTGATAAATCTTGTCTGTAGGATTGCCTGGTAAAACATTGTTTATGTACATCTCTGTCCTGGTTGTGGAAAAGGTTTGGTGTGCAGAGTAGAAATACTACCCAGATTCCCCATAAATCCAACAATCGTCAAGCAAACCAATGCATCTGAATAACAGGCATTTCAGTGCACCAAGCCACAGCCCAGCTTTACCAGCAGTGAGAGTAATCCACAGGGTACTGAAGTAAGGATACTGAAGTCTGTACTAAGCTTCAGATCTGCCCCACCCACCAAATCATGGTATCGGCAGCACCATGTCACACTACAATCACAATGCTTCTGGTTCTGCCACCAGGAAAACATGCAACTGCTTCCTGACCAAGTGCATCTCGTTCCGCTGCAGTCTATCCAAGTGCATCCCGTTCTGCTGCAGTCTATCCAAGTGCATCCCGTTCCGCTGCAGTCTATCCAAGTGCATCCCGTTCCGCTGCAGTCTATCCAAGTGCATCCCGTTCCGCTGTAGTCTATCCAAGTGCATCCCGTTCCGCTGCAGTCTATCCAAGTGCATCCCATTCCGCTGCAGTCTATCCAAAGCACTTTACAATATGCTCACGTAGATGCCAGAAAAAAAGTGCAGCCCCCCCTGCGGCCACATCAAAAATGGACCTGGAGAACCAGAGGCTTCCCATGGGCATGTGGCCCCCTTAAAATATGCAAACAGCCCCGGGTTTCAGTGGGATTTCTACTCCAGTTGTGAGAGGAAAGTAAATCGGCCTGAGCTGCTTTCAAGCATCTTTGAGGCTGAATGGTGTTTCTGCAAAGCGGGAAGTAAGTGAGAGACTGCAAACTGTAGTGGATCGCATGTGTGAAGGTGTAGAAGCCGAGGATAAATGCAGCATCTGCATTAGTGAGTATATAGTCTTCATCAGGCCACAGGGAGCATCTGTTTTCAAATGTACGATTTCCTCTAAAGGTCGGCTCATTAGTGACAGAGGAAAGGATGCCTTTGTTTCTTTGCATTTTCCCCCTGGCTGGGCTGTCTCCAGTACACTGTGACTCACAGCTTTATCACAGTCTGTTGTCCTTTATTAATGGAAAGGACAGCCTCAGCTGCACATGTCACTCTAAAAGATTTCTGCCTGGAAGCCAACATATTCATTCTACGGGCTATTTTAGTTTCAATTTCAAATCACAAAACGGATGCATTAAAGCAGTGTGACTGAGAAGCTGAATCTGCATCACTACACAAATGCAGTGTTTACTTAACCCACATAGATTTTATTATTTACAAAGCTAGTAAAATACAATCAGCCAATGCGGTTGTGGAAGAATTGGCTCAATCTAGTGGTTCTCACTACGGTTTCGCATTTATTTTACTGAGTTTCTGTGTGGTGAACCGGTAAACTCTATCCACATGGATTTACATCTTTATGCACTCCACATGGGCCTCAGATTTCCCATCATGCTCAGCCCTGGACCTAAATCTGCATCTTTTTAAGGGGGGTCTTTCGTCTTTCTTGTAGGAGACGGATTTCTCACTGCATTATGGCAGTCACTAGGTCTGATGTAGGCCTTAGCGCACATTGACCTGCTGTTCGATGATGGAATGATGAATGCTACCTTTTTCAGATGCCCTTTCCAATGCATTATCGCACAATTTGCTAATCAATTTTTGCCCTTCCATACAGCTGGATTTTGCTTAATGTGGGTTAAGTACCATTATCAAGGGTGCGGTACAGTGTTCCATCCCCTTATATGAGCACAGGGACCCCCTCAGTCGACCCCCTTAGAACAACAGTCACCTCATTGTAACAACTGAAACTACCCATCTATCAAATACAGTAAACAGCAAAGCATTTAATATGATATCCGATATTTGGGAAAATACTACTGATAATCATAAATAGTCTCAATAAACAGAAAAACATCTTTATTGAAGTTCAGTAGTGATTCTATTCAAATTTATTTGACAATTTATACCTTGTTACGTCCCGCGTCGTCCGTCCCGCTCCAGCCCCATGTATCGCCACACCCACCTCGTTCCCGGTTGTGATTCCCC
>JABFDZ020000109.1:21722599-21733522 GCA_019775955.2 Pollimyrus isidori | reverse complement strand
AGGTCTGCGTCTGCGTCTCTCCGGCAGACGCAGCATTGATGTTGCTTGTCCGGTTAGTGTGTGTGTTCCTCGAAATATAACCCTGCTTTCCCCGATCCTGCCTCGCTTTCCCGTCTGTCCGCCCTGCACAGCCCCGGACCGTTACATACCTCATTATGTTTTTTCATTTTCATTAGTGATGTCAAGTGAACTGATTACAAGACAAATAGTGCGGTGTATTTTCCCTAACCTGCAGGTGACCTACAAAAGGGGATGTGGGGACAAAGCTGAGAGAGTTATTAAAGATTCATCCCACACCAGTAGCGGCCTTTTCTCTGGGCGGCATCACTGCTGCCTGAAGGCTCAAACCGATAGACTCAGAAAGAGCGCTTTCCCACAGGCTGTCCGTATGCTAAACGGCAGCTTCTCATAGCTAACATGCCACTTTTCACATTTTATACTATCCCTCACTTTGCTTTTTACATCTTCCTGATCACTATAAAGTATTCAAAGGATTTATTTATCATATGCAAGGAATGCAGTCCAGCTACAACCTGCAGTGAAATGCAAGGGAGCCAACTCCGCCGTAGAAATTGTAAAAGCAATAACACATAAAAAATAACAGTACAAAAGTATATAATAAGTAAGGAACAGTGAAGTTATACGGGGATATAAACCCCAACAAGGAGCCAGGGAAGATAAACAAGGAGGGGTAACATGAGACTTGAACACTTGGTACAAATTTGCACAATAAATATTAATACTGTATTAAAAAATTAAAAATAAAAACATATAAATGCATTTTCACTGATTATATTTTAAATGATCAGTTTTGGGAAATGGATCACCATCTAGATTTTTTCCTAATATTTGATTGCCCAGGTTATTCATCTGGAAATTTCATATCTGTAATACATTCTTTTCACTTCAGTTTAGCTTCCAAAATATAACACAAAGTAACTACGGCCGCTGGTGTTGCTGTACATGCCATGTCTTGCCAATTACGCCTGTCCATCAGTGTGCCATTGCGGGGTCTGACCATCCATGCCATCTCCCTTCCCACATGTCCGGATGGTGCCCGGGGTGGGCACCTTCTGAGCTGGAGACCTAGTCCAGTCCCAAGAATGGGGTGACATTGTGGATTTGGACTACCTGAACATCATCGGTACGACCTTCAAGGGCCGGCACGGAGGACTGATGGATTCACTGTTGGACTTTGGCCTGCTCCCAAGTCCTCATTCTGAGCAAGCATGCTCACTCTTAATTTCCTGTATCGTTAGCATGCCCAAGGGGGTTGGGCAACCAGTTGACCTGGGACCCCCAGAGGTTTTTTTTTCTCCCCGTGTGGAAGTTTTTGGTTCCTCTCCTCCGTTGTCAGTTGGCTTTTTTTCTTTTCTTTTTCATTCTTTTCTATTCTGTTTTTCTTCTGTCTTATGTATTTAATTTTATATTTATATCAATGTGTTCTAGCACACCCATGTAAAGCTTCAGTTGTGAAGGGCGTTATATAAAAATAAACTGAATTGAATTTAATTGAATTTTAAATGATTATTTAGTTCAATCCCTCAAATGGAGGTAGAGTTACTAAGCTAGATAAAACACTGTTCCTTCTATATAATTAAGATTATGCAATTGAACAAGGTATAACGTGATAAACTTGTTATAATGATTATATGCTATTGGCTACAACAGCCATTCCTATAGTGTTTTAGTTAAATAGTTCATTATTGTCTGTCACGGTCCCGGCCCGAGAGGGGCGTGACTCACCCGGTGTATCCGATCCGATCGCATCAGCCCCGGCATAAAAGGCAGGGAGCTGCAAGGGGCTGATGCGAAGTATTGTGCCAATGTATTCGTTGAGCCTTACCAAGCGCTTTTGTGTTCGCCGTCTTCCCAGTGTCCCCTTGTTTACGTTCGCTTCCGCATCCCAGCTCCTGTCGTCTCTGCTTTCCTTCCCCAGTTTAGCTCCCGCTCCTGACTTCTCGTCCTCGCCCAGCTCCGTGTCCCGTTCCCCGCTGCCTTCCTGTGTCCCGTCCCCGAGCCTACCTGTCTGCCTGCCTGCCTGCCCGCCCGGATTACGACCTTCAAGCCTGCCCCCCGATGACTCTCTTTGCTTCACGATGTGGACACCTTTGTTGCCTTTTACAGGCTTTCGATTAAAACCAAACTGCCTTGCATTTCTGGGTCCTCTCGTCTGTTTCCAGCCGTGACAATTGTCCAATATTAATGTGAAAAATACGATTTCTATTTCGATGTTAAAATATTACCATGCATTGGACAGATGGATTTATAAAATGGATGAATGGTATATCACTCAAGCCGTGTCTCGAATTACATAGTAACAATGTCATTATATGATAATGGTGATTTCCTGTGCTTGACCTCAATGTAGTTTTCAGTCTTCCAAATGCATATCCAGTGCAGGGACTTGATGTGTTGGTGGCTATTCCCAGAAGCACATGGCTGGGGAGCACCTTAGATGGAATGCCAGCCAGGCATATATCATAGGTACACAATGTAAAATTGCTATCTTACTGGGCGGAGCATGCAAATGCACACACACAACATGCTCAATCAGCATGTCTATAACCAGAGTTGGGTCATTTAAGTTCAGAGAGTAAAAGTCCAAACCAGGATTTTATTTCAACCAAGCAATTGAGCATAAAGCGTCACGTACACAGAGTATTCAACTAGTTGGTTGAGACAAAATCCCGGCCTGGACTTATACTCTCTGGACCTGAATTACCTAACTCTGCCTATAACTGCACAATTATCAAAGACAAACATGAGTAATGCTAAAATAAGTTATTAGTACAGTTCATTTTGTCCTTCACTTGTCTACGTGCCCTCAGCCAATTTATAGCAGTGAATATTCATCCTTTATTTTTGCAGATTCACATTTGTATTCCTGCATGTTGTCAGCCTGCCTTGTCCTTCTCTCAGCATCATGCACGGATTTTCACTCTGGGAACCCGGTCTCCTATGGATTAAACTGCATGCTGATGGTTCTCTGCACTGAACTATTTAAGTGATGCATGATGATGCATGGATTCTCACTGATGCCTCTGAGTGACCTCACACTATGTTTGAAAACACTCATTTGACTTATTTTTCTACATCACCCTTGGATGTTAGAATCTTCGACGTACTACTCACCGTGGCTATTGGTTCCATCAAGACCATCATAATTTTGCCACTATAATCCATTAGTGTAATTTATAACTCTGGCACTATTAAGCAAATATTCATATTATAGAAAGTATCCCGAATTTATGAACTAATTCATAATGATAGATGTATTTTATTATACATCAAGACATGCCTATAAGAATATGCTTTGCCATTATTGGAGATGTATCTGGCATGAGTTACAGACCATTTCACATAAATTATTAAGGGAAAAAAAGATTTTATTCACATCAGTGAACCAGCAATTCATCTATTATACTTTATCATACTCTCACCATGTAGAGTTTCAGAGTCCATGCAGCAGCACACTAGAAAGGAGTTTACTTGGGACAAAAATTGGCTTGTTCATCAAAGGGAATATAGATCCCAAATGCTTAGAGAGAATAGAATGTGTTGAAAGACCTGCAAATTCCACTTTTAAACTCCTTTGAGTTTTGGCTGCTGGGATTTTCATACTAAAATGAAATAGCCACCAATTATTATGGTCTCCATTTCCTCCAGTGTGGACTCTGTTAGCCCATGAATGAATAGATCCTACTGGTAAGGTGACAGGATACGACCAGGAATAAGACCCCAGGAATCAGAGGAATGACTGTCCTCAACTTATCACAGATGCATGATTAGATACCTTGTGGCTGCAATTATTTATTTATTTTTTTGGTTTGATGATAAGTTCCTCCTTGGATGTTTATAAGAACCAAACCTTATTATTTGTTTTGTGGTTCACATTCTACCCAGCCTGCCAGAAATGTGGTACATATTATGAGCTAAAGAAGGTTAAAAAAAAAGGATAAATTGCAATAGGTTTAAAGCCATGTTCCAATCTGGGTCTCTTAAAGAAGGAACAGACTACCATTATACTGTGTTCTTTGAAGTAACTGACTTACAAACATTTCAGTTTTCTAAACTCACAAGTCAGACGCTCTATGGACAGAAACCTGCAGTTTACAGGAAGAAACTGTCATTGTTCTGTATGTTCCTGTACTTTGCCTGTCTGGACTATAGTCACAGACTTCTGGTAAAAATAGATTATTGACTAAAATCCCAGCAGGCTACTTCCTACATTGCCACAGTATGCAGAGGTCCAGCAACGGGATCGGGAGGGCAGGTAATGGCCGGGGGCCCTGAGCTGTGAGGGGGCCCCTGAGGGCAGCCAACTACATAGTACATTGCAACGACAGATCTGCTTTATTTGTCTATTCTGGAACACTCTTCCACTAGCTTTGCGCTTTGCTGAGTCAGTTGAGTCTTTTAAAATACATCTTAAGACTTTCTTGTTTATGAAGGTCTTTGAATAGAGCTGAGTTAACGCTGCTTGAGCTTTATTCTCTAATATATTTTTAAAGTGTTTCTGTTACTCATGTTTTTTCATATTCCACTTGGCATGCTTATTTTTATTTACATTTTTTCGTACAGCACTTTGTGACTTGTGTCTGTGAAAAGTGCTTTATAAATAAATTTTACTTTACTTACCTACTATTCTGCCTTTCACAAAGATGCATGTAAAAGTCTTTATCAAATTATCTTTGTTGATATTATTAATTTATACTTCACAGCAAAATAAATGTAATACATTTCACCATGCCAGTATTTTGAAGTTTTTTGTCAGGACCCCCAGTGTCCCTAGAATTCCTTCAGACAGTGTATATGATGAGATGAAGCATGTGTGTGTGTGTGTGTGTGTAGCTTTTAAACAAGGGGTAAAAGCTTAGGCCATGTTTGACAGAAGTGTGTCATAGCGGAGTAGTTTAGTACATATATTTAATAAAGGCTTGAAAGCTTGCTTCAGCCATCTGGGCAGGGGTAACAAGGACCAGTAGAAGACATCACTGCAATTAGAAGGTGTGTTCATTGCTGCCAGAATGTGGGTAGGATAGAGATGTACAGTGGGTTAGTCAGCAGGACAGAAGGCATGGGGAAGTACAGGTGCTGATCCTGTGTGAATCCACCCCCACCATGAACTGAAGACACCCTGAATTAATCTGATGTCAAATAAGGCAAAAAACACTTTGTTGTCTTTCCCTCTTTGCTTTTTAAATAACACAAAAATGTTCCTGACCTTTTATGACTCCTTGACTATTATACCTACTACATTAATGTAGCATATTAGCATAACAGTGTCCCACGTGGTTGAATCATTTCTCAAAAGTTGTGATCCTGACATGATAGCTCTGAAATGCAGTGTATTACAAATAAATATATATTTCAAAAAATCAAATTAAATATGGACCTGTTTGGTGCTTAATTACCATAGTGACATGTAATGTATCTATAACAAACACAACTAAATATCAAATATTTAATATTCTTGTTTTTTAGTACTTATAAGCAGGGTATGAGGAAAAAAGTAAGTAGATTGTCTAGTACATAAATAATTAATCCAAATAATTTTCCATTTATTATGATTTACTGGTGGCAGCAGAGTTATTCATTTGGCTTACATTTTTGTTTATAATTAAACATGCCATTAATTTCCAGCTATATTAATCATCTTTGATTAATAGCTTTGGAACAGACCTCTTGTTACTGTGATTCATAAATACAACATTTCTATGTTTAGTAAGTGTAGTAAGTACAACTTGCATGCATCTTCTAGCTATTCTGTTAGCTTAAAGTTATAATATGTGATTCAATATGTATTTTCCAATATATCTGGCTATATCAGTTATCTGGGAAAATAATTATCCTCAGTTTGAATCACTTTGAATTTCAGAAAACAATTTTATATCTCTGTCGTCTCATCCAAAATGTCTGCGTTGTGTCCTGTGCTGTCTGGGCTAGGGTCTAGTCTGCCACCTCAAACCTGTACTGGATGGATGGATTGATGGATAGATGGATGGATGGATTTTGTATGTACAAGTATGAATAAATCTGAAAATTATACATACACAGTACATATAAATCCTAAAACTAACAAGTACGTTCTAAAAACATTTTTATACCTGTAAGATATTTACACATTTACAGTATACCAAGTGCCTTAATAATATCAAAACTGAATAATATCAATAATCATTTGATCTTTGTTTAGCATATGCTTTTAACCAAAGCAATTGTAGTTGAGGAAGCAGGGTCAGATGGTCCCTGAAGCAGCTGGGGTTAAAGGGCCTTGCTCAAGTGAAATCACTTGTGGGATTTAAACCAGCAACCTTCTTGTCACATGCACATGTGTATACAGCGTATTGTTTATTTATTCTAAATATGGAATTGTTTGTATGTTGGAAATATGGCTGATTGTTGCAGTCGATTCTGGTCCACAATCCGGCGGTTCCGAGTGGGAAAGCAGTGCAGCATCAGCAGCATTTATGGTGGAGATGGGGCGCTGCTGGCCTCAACTCGGGACGTTTTGGGCCGATGGAAGGAATCCGTCGAAGACCTCCTCAATCCTACAGACCTGCCTTCCAATGAGGAAGCATAGTCTGGGGACTTGGGGGTGGACTCGCCAATCTCTGGGGCGGAGGTCACCGAGGTGGTTAAAAAGCTCCTTGGTGGCCGGGCCCCGAGGGTGGATGAGATCCGCCTGGAGTTCCTGAAGGCTCTGGATGCGGTGGGGCTGTCCTGGTTCACATGCATCTGCAGCGTCGCGAGGACATCGGGGACAGTGCCTCTGGACTGGCAGACCGGGGTGGTGGTCCCCCTCTTTAAAACGGTGTTCCAACTATAGGGGGATCACACTCCTCAGTCTCCCTGGTCAGGTCTATTCAGGGGTTCTGGAGAGGAGGATCCGCTGGACTGTCGAACCTCGGATTCAGGAGGAGCAGTGTGGTTTTTGCCCCGACCGTGGAACAGTGGACCAGCTTTATACTCTCCACAGGGTTTTGGAGGGTTCATGGGAGTTTGCACAACCAGTCTACATGTGTTTTGTGGACTTGGAGAAGGCATTTGACTGTGTCCCTTGGGGAGTCCTGTGGGGGTGCTCCGGGCATATGGGGTGCCAGGCTGCCTTTTAAGGGCTGTTTGGTCCCTGTATGACCGGAGCCAGAGCCTGGTCCGCAAGGGCGGCAATAAGTTGGACTTGTTTCCAGTGAGGGTTGGACTCCGTCAGGGCTGCCCTTTGTCACCGATACTGTTCATAGGTTATATGGACAGAATTTCTAGGCGCAGCCAGGGTGTTGAGGGCGTCCAGTTTGGTGACCTCGGGATTAGGTCTCTGTTGTTTGCAGATGATGTGGTTCTGTTGGCTTCATCGGACCGTGACCTTCAGCTCTCGCTGGGACAGTTGGCAGCCGAGTGTGAAACGGCTGGGATGAGAATCAGCACCTCCAAATCCGAGACCATGGTCCTCAGCCGGAAAAGGGTAGAATGCTCTCTCCGGGACGGGGATGGGGTCCTCCGACAAGTGGAGGAGTTTAAGTACCTCGGGGTCTTGTTCACAAGTGGGGGGACGATGGAGCGGATGGTCGACAGGCGGATCGGCTGGATACGCTGGAGGGACTATGTCTCTCGACTGGTCTGGGAACACCTTGGGATTCCCCCAGAAGAGCTCGAGGAAGTGGCCGGGGAGAGGGAAGTCTGGGTTTCTCTACTGAGACTGCTGCCCCCGCAACCCGAGCCGGATGAGCGGGAGAAAATGGATGGATGGATGTTGCAGTCAATATAGAAGGAATGTTTTTTTAGCATCATAGTTTTTTCACTTGTCGTTACCTCATCGCAAACTGAGTGGCCCCAGAGAAATGACTTTTCCTTGTAGCCATGTGGGCCTGGTACAGAAATGTTTGTGCACATTTATCCAAATATGGTGACATGACCATAAAGAATCTTGAATATTAGAGGTGGATCAGCTGAAGCAGTGTGAAGTGGAGTAAGAGCATATAGCACAAATATACCATAGTGGAGACTCAGAGCATACAGCACACATATACCATAATGGAGACTCAGAGTATATAGCACAAATATACCCTAGTGCAGTAATAGCATATAAATATACTGTAGTGTGTTTCTGAACTAAACACTTTAGTAATTATGCCAAGCAGTTCAATCCTATAAAAATTCTTCTCACCCTGGGGATTTGAATACATCCATAGTGTAGCATAAATACGTAACTAAGCCTGACTTTCCACACAACCAGACACCCTGTTCTGTGAATTTCTGATTCATCCCAAGGATGTTGTTTCATTCACATCACTTGGTGTTTGTGTAAGACACAAGGCACAGTGGACATTTAATTCAAAGCTATTTATGGCTGACAGTAAAAAAAGACAAAAAATATAACTGAACATTTTAAGCTCTTTTGGACGCTGAGCCTACTCTCTGATACACTTACATTGTAAAATAAAAAGCATGAACGTTATTACCTTTATGAAAGAAAAAAAGTATTACTCTATATGTGCAGGTAATGATACCTCAAAGGGACGGTGTCTCTGTGATGAAGTCGTTTGAAAGGCAGTTTAGCAATTCAAACAAATCTAACTTGGACAGAGTATTTTCCCCAGATTTTGTGTCTATTTTATGAAAAAAAAAAATGTATTGCTGATGCTTCAATAAATTCAGAGGCATATTTTTATTGAGCCATAGTAGTGAGGCTAAAATTGATTCTGGATTTGCTGAAGGCAGTCATATGCTCATATCAAACGCAAGGGCACAAAAGGAATTGCAGCCATGTGAGACCCGACATGAGCCGAGTGTCTGAATTCCTGTTCTTAACGATCGGTCTCTGTCCTTGTTAATGCACAGTTGTTAAGGTACCGGATCTGGCCCCTCTTCTCCGACTCACTGCGCGACATGCAACAGCAGGCAAAATATCACCTAAAGACAGAGCTGCCAAACTGTTTTTAAATAGGTGGGGGCATGAGTTACATAAGCATCCAGAAGTCTCCTAGAGTCTGATGCTGTGATAGTACCAGCAGATGGGAACAAAACGAGCCCTTTGGCACAGCCTCAGCTGCGTCACTTCCTAGGACCATGCGGAGAGCTGGTCTGTTGCTCAACACCAAGAACATATTTATATTGTTACCATGGTTCGACCACTTAGCGACCCCCATTTTACCACCCTTATAAAACACTGTTAGAATGCAGAAGTGCAAGAGTGCAGTGTGAGGAACAAAATGCAGTTATTAAAAATGACACCATGCAGTCAAACTCACAGGCAATAGGAAAACTCTTATAATTCACTCTGTTTAAAGAAATGTAACAGGGCTTAGAATGAATATGAGAGCAGTGCTGTTGTGTTTAAATGAAGGGCGGTCATGAAGGCTGCCTGCGGACGTGTAGCGGTTTGATTAACCGAGTCACAGATTAAAAAGCTGATTCTTCAGAAATCTGGCAGGCGGTGAGTGAGTCAGACATTCCGACGGTGCTGTTTAACTCATTCTGCTTCTGAGGGGGAGCAGTTTGGAACACGAGCCAGCCTTCAGTATCCCACAGGAAAAGAGCATGGAGATGGATATATGAAGAAATCGGAAGCACGTTGACCTGGCTCTTGGAGGAAGATCATTTATAGTGTGGGATGGAGCTGAAGAGAGATGTTTGCACGATGGCGTGGGGCAGGATGCAGTGGGAAGGGTCTGTGGTGTGTCAGCACATTAAATGACAGCTTGAGCATTTTTCAATGAGCCACAAATAACGGACGGCCATTCCTTATGTATCCATCAGAGATACACACGGAAAACAAGAGCTGTGGATGCGGTTTATGGAGATGCTGAGGATTATCTAAGAGGCTTTTGTGGTGATTGTCATCAGTGGCGAAGACCAGCTTGGGGGAACTCAGGCAATATTAAAGTGGCACAAACTCCGCCATGATGCCACCCAAATGTTGCCAACTCATGGCGAATATCCTAGTCACTAAGCACACTTTCCAAAACAAAACAATAGACAGAATGTCATCTTTCTGGTCTGATGTAATTGTATATACATATGCTTTCCACCTATAAATAGCCCTACCTATTGTTCAATTATTAATCGATGCTAAAAATGTGGTGTTTCCTTACTTAGTTTCCATGGTCTCTCATCTCTCATCTTTCGGTGATAGAATTTGCAGCAGTACATTAACCAAATGCAGCACATTTCTAAAACGTACAACTAACAGCTGATGCATGTTGTCAGGAGGGTAAGATGTTAAAAGAAGCACTAACAAAATTGAATCCACACTTAATCTTAAAGATCAGTTTCCTTACAACAAGAAAAACGTGTGCAAATAATATGTGTCAATTTTCATTTACATATATGCAAATCAAATGGCTATTTTGCTACATGGAGCATAATTGTTACTTGAATTGCATGGTTCCTTACAGCAATGCAACAGTTAGCAGACATGAAGTATGTCTTCACCCACCGTATTGCACCATATGTGAGCGTTTCGGATGGTACTGACCGCTGTGGCCTCCTGTCCCCAGGCACTGAGCTGCTTAACTGGGTCAGGCGTGGGGTGCAGTGAGCCTTCTTTTTCCTCCCCATAAATGCTGGGTTTCGGTGTCATGCACCGCGGCGCCACCTTGGCACGACACCTCGTACCAGGTGAGTCATGAGCCTCCTCCCATGTGGCTACGCTCATGCCTCACTGCACCAGGCCAGGGCCAAGCTGTTCTGACACTGTGGATTCCCCATTTGTAAAACTAGGCTCATCAAGGATTACGCTCCTCCTCCATTAGCCTGACCATTGAAGGAACTGTGTTTTTTTTTTTCCCTCACTGGTAACACTTTATAATACTCTTCCATAGTTAACAGGTAGATATGCAGGAACTAAGCAGCAACAAAGGAGTAGTGCTTCATTAACACCTAAACTGGTACTATTCAGTACTAGGGAATTATGCTTAATTA
>JABFDZ020000109.1:21694000-21705886 GCA_019775955.2 Pollimyrus isidori | reverse complement strand
CACACAGTACTTCTTTTCGCTCGCTTCATTTTGCTTGCCCGGCTAAATGTCTGAAGGCACGTGTGGTTGCACGTGATAACGCCCCATGAATTAACAAATAGCATATGTGTAGCATATTTATGCCGCAAAACTTTATACTACTACTACTACTAATAATAGTAATAATTATTAAAATATAACATTTTAAACCGTTTAACCGATAGTAATAATCGGTCAAAATTCATTCGGTCGGTTAACGGTTAATTGATTAATATGAGCATCCCTAATAACAATCAAATAATTATTTATTATTAATTACTCTGAAAGTGGCAGGGGCATCAAAATTTACATCCCAATCCGCTTACAGAAATTGCTTTCATGGCACAATAATGGGCTCATTTTTTGGTGCTTCCAACTAACTAGTAGACAATGCTATTGTCTCCCATTATTGCGGGTGTGAAAAGAAATAGCTAGTTTACTTTAGGGGGCACCACTAGGCTGTTTGGTGGCAAATGATTGAAGCTCACTGGTCAATATGGTTAATGGGAGTTTGTGAAAACTATGGAACATGACTGTTTTTGTGTGTGAGGATTTCCACGCACTCTTCTTGTGTAATGGGGTAACTTAATTCAAGCTTCTTGGTTAGTGAAGAGCTTGGTGGCAGCTGTAAACTTTATTTCTCCATAAGAAGGCTTAAGGAATGGCCGTTACACTTGAACACAAACAAGTGGCCTCTGGAAAGAGCGGAATGTTGCCTTCCTAATGCATTGAGTTTCAGGCTTCCCAGGAATTCTGCACTCGGATTTCTGTCTTCCCAAACAGCTGGTTTTAACAGGGTGTGATTAATTTCTCTTAATTACTTGGTCCCCATAACATAGGTGGTGGTGGGGTTTCTGTAAGATCATCAATTCTATTGCTGTGTTTTCATGAGGTTCAAATTGGTTTTGATTTCACTGGGCAGCAGTGAAATTCCATTTAAAGTAAGGTGCATATGATCCAGGTTGTGTGTGTGTGTACTGAGTTTTGATTTATTGGAAGTGGTGAGTTAATGGTCTGATTTAGATTCACTATGATTGTGTAAGCTTGTTTTCTAGGTATACACACTAGGTTGAACTTGACTTAATTCTCATCCCTTATAATTTTGGCTCACACCTTGTTTCCAGAAACTACATATCATAGCCAAATGAGTAAATTTTCTACAAAACTTTACCCCATTTATTGTTCCTAATTTAGGCCAATTTGCCCAATGTTGTGGTACATGTCTTGCTTGGACTTATATTAACTTGCTATATATTAACGAGAATAGAGTTTTTCATGTTTTCCTGCCGACAAAATAATTTTCATGTTACGTTCTGGTTCTTGGCCCCTGAAGTGTTCCCGAAACGGCCATTGTTTGTTTGTTTTTTTTTTACGGTGACTTAACCTTTTTCCATTTCTTAATCATCTCTCCGTGAAATCATGGAAAGTGGCAATAAGGTACATGGAACCACGGGGTTTGAGTGGAGGAGAGAAATGTAACAGCTGAGAGATTTTGTCAGCCCCTGTCATGCTTGCTCCTTTTGCTGTTTTTTTTTTTCATTTTTATTTATTTTTTTAAACTATGGTTTTATTTTGATCGCACCTGCAGGCCAGGCCAGTGCAGTGGAGTGCTGTCTTCTTTTTTCAGTGCATTGATGTTATTCTCTGACCTTTCTGTATTTAGGCCATAGTGTCATTCTTGCTCCTTAAGATTTGGGTCTGTCTGTGCCATGAAACAACCTCATGTAAGAGAGTAAAGTTACTTAGAATCATTTACCACGGTGCTGAATCCTTGGGATCTGTGCATAGAGTACATCTATTTTTGTGTGTCTCCTTCTTACAGATGGTGATGGAATCATTGGTGTGTAACTTCCCACTTGAACTGCATAAAACCGTAAAATGACTCATGCTTTGCTTTGGGTGCTGTGATCTATGCTGAATCCTCCACCCCACCCTCCATACAGAAACACATACCTTGACCCCCAACTTGTGTGTCACAGAGGTGACTCCCAGTGGACTGGTGAATAAGGCTTCCCTATCTATAGCACATTGGTTCACCGGGTGGGGCAATGTCAAGCAGAGTGAGTGGGAGACGTTCGTTCCAGATGGAGGGGGGGTGGGGTTGGTTCACAAGAGGGAGGGATGTGGGGTGACAGTATTCTTCCTATGCTGGTCATCCAGTCTCCATATAGAAGCCCCCCTTCTCTGTCCCTTTGCTGGGGATATCAATTTCAACCATCTATTCTCGGATTAGGTCGGTAAACATGTCTGGTATTTTAAATGCAAAGGCTGTGGTTGTTTAGTGTGGATGAGCTACAGAGAATGATTTATTTGCAGTTCTGTGTGTTTTAAAAGTTGGGTTTTCCCATTTTCTAATAGCTCTTGCATTTTTTTTTTTAAATTCTGGGTTGTTGATTTTGTTCAGCACTGTTACAGTCAGCACTATTGCATCTAATAGTGGAACTACCATCATTATACTGTGGTAGACTTTATTGTGCTTGTGGGAAAAAGCAGTATTTAAACAAGATATGGGGAGGCAGCTTTAAAGCAGTTTGGTTTCAATCCCATGAAGGGGAAATTGTGGACTTACAGTATAAAGGACATGGCCTGGCCTGTAAGAAGGTTGCTTGGATGAGATGTTGGCACATCAAAAAGCCATAGGAACTCATCAATGTCCTTAAGGCCCACTGTCAGCAGGGATGTTTTTCAGAGTATTTGGAGCAATGTTTCTATGAAGGCAGTTACCTCTAACCTCCTCAAACTTTGTGAACTTCAGATTATAAAATAAGAAATAAGTATTATATGTTTTGTGTGCATATGTTTTGGTTTAAGGGAAGCATGTGCAGATTAGATCAATTCTGCACTTTTCCATGCAGCCGGATGTTCCTAGACCCAGTGGGGGCTTAGCTCAACCCTCCTAGGTACAGCAGGATTATCTGTCTGGGGTCTTTAATATCTTTCAGCTATTAGCCATGCATCCTTAACCAGTGGTTTTTCTGATTTGCAAAACTCTGTTGCCTATCAGCATAAGATGGGAATTATTTCAGTATAAATATGAGCGACCATTAGCACAAAGATCAGATTTATGTGAATGCTTGTTCTCAGTAGGGCAGTTAATATGCAGCTTAAAACTGGCCCCACCACAGGCTATCATTAGCTTTTATGATAATGAGAGCTTACTGAGCTCTCTCTTTCAGGAACAGCCATGGCTTGGAAGCAGAGTCTGACACCTTCCTCATCACCTGTGAGTTGACAGGCTTAAGGCGACGTATCATTACAGCCCAATATAAGCACAGAGACGTCATTATTCACTTACTCAGTGATGTAACATAACCTCTAAAAGCCCTAAAAGGTTTTTCTCCTTTAAAATTGCCTTTCATGAGATGGTTTTCTTGGCACAGGTCCTTGACAGTCCTGTTCGGGAGCTGAAACAGCTTTATCTTTGCAGCTTGGTGTGGAATGTGGATTTAGTCTGCTGAATTCTAGCTGCCGAAGGCCTGTGATATGAGCTGCTGTTCCTCTTGGTGAGTTTCACAAATAGTGAAGTTTACAGGTGTGAATGGGCCTGAGATGATTTGAGGGTTCTAGATTGATGTGTCCAGCAGAGGTAGCCCACAGACAAGATTAACAAGCATCTTCTGAAGTAAATGAAATAGTATCCCTTGGAACTAGCAAGATTGTAGTTGGTGAAAAATTAGTTCTCAAATGCGTTTGTATAGTTTTTCAGGGAGGGGAGATATTATTTAGTGGACTACATGAACTTGAAGCAAAGTGAGTAAAACGTGAGTTTCCCCCCTGCCCTCATGCAGGAAAGCTGTGCATCTCTGTTTTATTTAGGTACTGCAGTCTTGGTATGCTTGGTTCTGGAGAAGACCGTGCTAATTCTCATTGAGCTCCTGCTGCAGGATTTCAGTCAAGACAGATGTCGGCAGTATGCTTTGAAGTGTTAGTAAATGCAGTGTTTAGCCACCGGTGTAGGCTAGAAGGTCACACGCCTAACCTGGCCATGCTAATGATATCTCATCAAACAGGGGCAGCCCTTATGTGCCGTAACAACTATGTCGCTTGGGGCCCTTCACACACACACTGGTGCTTGCTCTTCTTGGCACCGCCCTCCTGATTCAAGGTTCTGTTACGGTGATGAAAAATAGTACATGAAGAGTTGGTGGTTGTTAGGGGAAAGGTCAGATACTGGCATTGGTGGGGGACATAATGATGTAATGATATGAAATTCTCTGACTTTGTTACGGTCTGTGCTACTTTAAGTGATGGTATCAAAGGATATTTTAGTGCTTTGGGTCATGGAAAGGTCTTGACTTCGCTCAAAACATTTAATAGACTACCAGACGCTATTGACGCAACACTGTTGTTGACTAATTTAATTTGGGAGAACCATTTAATTTGGTATGCGGTTGTGGTGTAAATGTACATCAGGGGCCTGCCTCTTAGAGAAATATTGTGAAGGCGGTTGAATCTCAGTTCGTGTGTTTTAGGGGCTGATTCATGAGGACGGGGGTGGGCAAGTCGATGAAATCTGTGCTATGTGAGTCAGGAGGGCATGAGGTGTAGATTCCTCCCCCCCCGCAAATGGACACTTCCAGAGTATTTATAGAGCCGAGCAGAGGCAGGCTCCCTTTCTTAAACACAACTGCTCATATTCACCACTGGCCATTACCTTGCAACTTCCAGAACATTCGGTCTTCTCAGTGCTGGTTTCTGTCTGTCTTTATCTCACAAAAGGTTATACAGGTAATTATCGTCTGGCCTCATTTAAAAAGGAACTTGTTTTTTATTCACTGGGAACTTATTTGATCTAGATTCCTGCAGTAAGACTACGCAGAACTTCTTATCATAATTTTCTTCTGAGAAGTCAAGGATCATGCCTGTTCTCCTGGTACACACCTTGTCTTTTACATGTTCCATGGTGACTTTTTAACGATTACATTTAAACACTTTGTAGTAATGGAGTAATGGATGAAGTGTAACTGGATAAAAGATCAATATGAAAAAAAAAATACAGTTTTGGTGCTGATTTACATCAAGCCTGTGTATTTCTGTCCTGTATATTGATCCCTGACCTCTGCCCCAGATGGTCATCATCTCCTGAGCCCTACAAGTGTCACCGCAATGGAGAAGCCCTCCGTTCAGACGCAGCCATCCACACTGCCCTTCTTCGACACCTCGCATGCCTTCAACCTGCTGCGGGGCATCCACGAGCTGCGGGCTGAGCGCAAGTTCTTCGATGTTACCCTGTGCGCTGAGGGCCGCGAGTTCCCCTGCCACCGCACAGTTCTGGCAGCTGCCAGCACCTACTTCCGCGCCATGTTTGCCGGCACGCTGCGCGAGAGCGCCATGGATCGTGTGGTGCTCCATGAGGTGTCTGGCGAGCTCCTTGGCCTACTGGTGGACTTCTGCTACACCGGCCGTGTAACGGTCACACAGGACAACGTGGACCTGCTCCTCAAAGCTGCCGACCTCTTCCAGTTCCCCTCTGTCAAGGAAGCCTGTTGTGCCTTCCTGGAGCAGCGCCTGGATGTCTCCAACTGCCTGGAGATCCAAGACTTTGCAGAGGCCTACGCATGCCGGGATCTGGCGTCAAGCGCCCGTCGCTTTGTGCTGAGGAATATCGTGGAGCTGGCGAAGGGCAAGGACTTTGAGAAGCTGCCCTGGAAACGGCTGTTGGAGTTCGTCTCAGACGATGGGCTGTGCGTTGACAAGGAGGAGACGGTCTACCAACTGGCTGTGCGCTGGGTCAAAGCCGACCTTCAGAGGCGCCTCCACTACTGGCCTGAGCTCCTACAGCAGGTCCGGCTGCCCTTCGTGCGGCGCTTCTTCCTCCTGGCCCATGTTGAGAGCGACCCATTGGTTTACCTCTCGCCCCAGTGCCTGCGGCTAGTCAACGAGGCCCGCGCTCTCCAGTCCAGTGAGTACGACAGGCATGACCAACCATGCCACCGGATGCGGCCACGGCCCTCCACAGGCCTGGCAGAGATCCTGGTGGTGGTCGGGGGCTGCGACCAGGACTGCGACGAGCTGGTCACGGTGGACTGCTACAACCCCCAGACAGGCCAGTGGCGCTACTTAGCCGAGTTCCCAGATCATCTTGGGGGCGGATACAGTATTGCTGCTCTCGGGAACGACATGTACGTCACAGGTAGGTGAACGGGGAAGGTGACGGCTTTGCACCACACTCGTATTCATAATTTAATGGCTCAAGGAACCTAGAACTCGATAAAACATCATTAACATTAATGGCCATCCTGAAGAATCAGTGCTTGCTCGATGCCTGTGTCTTTAAGGATCTCTTTGGGCTTGAACACCAGTGGTTGCGCAATGGAGCTTAAATATCAAATGTTGCTTGGGGGGAGGCAGGTGGGGGTTGAGCAGCATCGGGTTCAGATCTTGTTGTTTTCCTTGTTCTGCAATCCAAAAGCCTTGAGCCTCTCCAGGCCCACGTGTTACGAATGGCTGGGCGGTGAATGAGTATAAATAATAAGCTTAGCACAAGGCGGGGGGAAGAGAATCTGTAGGACATGGTGTCCTGCCAACGCTGCCATAGTCAGGGGCCTTGCTGTCCTTGGAGGGCCGCTGCCTTCTCATGCGGCCCTTGTCGTCTTAGGCTGCACCACCTCTCATGTGGCCCTTGTCGTCTTAGACTGTACCACCTCTCGTGTGGCCCTTGTCGTCTTAGGCTGTACCACCTCTCGTGTGGCCCTTGTCGTCTTAGGCTGTACCACCTCTCGTGTGGCCCTTGTCGTCTTAGGCTGCACCACCTCTCATATGCAGAGAGGCTGCTTTAGCGGTCGCCCAGAGACATATCAAGTTTGTCACTTTCACAAACATAGCGTGTAGATGTGTGAAGAAAAATGGGGGCGATATGTGGCTCAGCGGGCTTGGATCCTGTGCCTGTGATTGGACTGTCATCATTTTGAATTACATAGTGGGCAGCGTGATGTCACTTGTTGGGCCCTTAAACAAGGCGCTTAACTGTCAGTTGCCCCAAGGTCTATCTGACCCTGCTTTTCTCAAAAATGTACATTGCTTTGGATAAAAGTGTCTGTTAAATAAGTAAAATGCTTTGAATGTTTTGATTTGGTATCAACCACCAGCGTGTTATCAGTGTGAATTCATCCTTTTCTGGTGTTTCCTACTATGAACTCTGCTCGAAATTCAGGGCAGGGTTATTTTGTCACAGAGGGGGCGCTAAGGACAGGGTGGATGAATCTGGTCCTGTTACAAAAGCAAAAGCTGCAACTCCATCCCCAGTGAGGCTTTGCGGGGTGTGGATAACATTACCAACACCCTTGCAACATAAAAATAGCACCTGTTCTCTGGTGGACTGAATCCAGACACATCCTGGTTGTTGTGCTGCTTAGGGAACAGCCCATTGCTCAAGTGCCCTACTGGCCAAGGCCACAGGTTCTAACAGCTTATGCCTGGAAAAGGGCTTTTTTGTAACAGTACATGCCAACATGGTGTACGGGAACCTTTTTTAGGCGTTGTTTTTATCTGTCTTTTAAAACAGTAGGGTGGGGCCTCATTGTCTTGTAAAATCAAAGGCACACTAGATGCCGCTCTACACTCATCTGTTTATGCACAGTTGGGGGTTTGAATCCTGTTCATCCAACATGTGCGTGTGGTTTGCATGGGTTTCTGGTTACCTAAATTGACCGTAGTGTGTATGTGTGTGTATCCTGCAATAGACTGCTCCCCTTCCATCCCACTCACCCCATGCCCTTTTGACAAGTACTTCTTGATGACAGGTTCTTGAATAATCCTTAATGCATATGGAAAATTCAGAACTTTAGTAGGTAAATTAATATTATTTACAGCTGAAACAATATTCACTGTGTGATGGAGTCATTTTCATACATTTCGGGTTGGTTAATTTTTCTGGATGCCTCCACCTGGCAGGGGGCTCCGACGGATCTCGGCTCTATGACTGCGTGTGGCGCTACAACTCCAGCGTGAATGAGTGGACAGAGGTGTCGCCCATGCTGAAAGCGCGGGAGTACCACAGCTCGTGCGTGCTGAGCGGCCAGCTGTACGTGGTGGCATCAGACAGCACGGAGCGCTACGACCACTCCCTCGACTGCTGGGAGCCCCTGCCGCCCATGCTGCATGCTATGGACAACTGCTCCACCACCGCCTGCAGGGGGCGCCTGTATGCCATTGGCTCCCTGGCCGGAGAGGACACCATGGCCATCCAGAGCTATGACCCCGATGCCAACCGATGGGCCCTGGTGAACTGTGGCCAGCTGCCACCATGGTCCTTCGCTCCCAAGACGGTCACCCTCAATGGCCTCATCTACTTCATCAGGTAAGGATATGTTCTCAGTGTCCGGAGTGAAGATGCCATTTTATGCGAGAATACTGAGACTAAGAGTGATCAGATACATGAGCGTAATATGTCTGAACCTCTCTCTCACTTCTGATCCAGGGATGACTCTGCTGAGGTGGATGTCTACAGCCCACTGAAGAATAAGTGGGACAAGGTCAGCCCAATGACCCAGGTAAATACAACTCAGCTTGTTAACATGTATGTCTTTGAACTTCAGAATGTCAGAAACCTTAATGTGAAAGTGTGTTTCTCATTCATTCCTTGCTGCTGAAAGGTCCATGTAGGAGGCAGCGTTGCAGCGCTGGGCGGCCGTCTCTTTGTGTCCGGTGGGTACGACAATACCTTCGAGCTGTCGGATGTGGTGGAGGCCTACGACCCAGCCACGTGCTCCTGGTCCCATGTGGGGCGCCTCCCCCAGCCCACCTTCTGGCACGGCAGCGTCAGCATCTTCCGCCAGTTCATGCCGCTGGTCCCCAGCGCCTTCGAGCCCATAGACGCTCCAGAGAACGCCATCCATCTCCAACGGCACCACCGCCACGTCGACCTGCATGACCACCACGAACACAACCGAAATGTCGATCCAGCCCACTGAGTGTGGGCTGGCCTGTGGCGCTTATCCTCCACCCATCACTATCCCCATCAGTTGTGTTTACTGTGAAGACGTTAGATGGCGTGTTCTGCACTTTATGGTCTATCCGACGAAACTGGACACCACCTGGACGATGTTCAGTGTCTGCTTCAGTGTCTTGGCTAAATTACCCTTGCTTCTGTGGAATTTGCAGCAGGGAGCCCTCAATTCAGATATCAGCAGTCAGCAACCAAAAAAACGGAATGAGAAGCTGTAATGAAGGGGAAAAAAAGTTTGCATTCGTACAATCGATCTGGCTGTGCATGTGCTAAGCAGTAGCTTAAATCAGGGAGGAGATTCCTTATAAAAGGTAATTAAAATAGTTTTAGTACGGCTAACCTTTTTGAGGTCTGAACTACTTTTTTAAGTAGTTATTTTTATAGCCATGTTGTGCATTTTCGAATAGCTCACTTAAACCTACACATTCCTAAAGTGAAAAGTGATTAATGCTTCCAGACTGAGGGAAATCGCTGTACTGAACTTTGTGGAGGGGCCCTGAGGTGGGTCACCATTTCAGAGGAACCTTATACGGTCGGGACTGTCGGGATCCAGTCACGAGGCATGCAGCCTGAGGGCTTCCGCTGTTTGTCAACAATCAGCGACGTGGATCACATGCCAGAGGGAGCAGTGCTGCAGCAATTACATACAAGGCTGAGATTGTGTTCCCACCCCCACCAAGGCTCTGCCTGGGACTTGCGACGCACAAGCGATTTCTCCCCCACTCCTGGTATTCCAACCCCATTTTAAAACCTGATGCAAATCTCCCAGGCTTGGCATGGCTACGGCCACACTTTGGCCTGCATGCAGCACCCGTTGTGTCCTCCTGAAGTATTCCTGATGGGCATGGATGGCTTGTTATTTTTATAGTAAATTAATTATAGTTATTTATGACTATTTATCGGTGTCGCATTCTGTGAGGGGGTGCGTAAAGATGATGGAAAATCAATGTTGCGTTTGTACCTCTGCTATTCTTCCAAATAAGAAGCAGTAGGTGTCACCGTTTAACTGGAAGTAACGATTTCACTCCTGTCATTTCTTTCAGTACCGTTATGTCATGCAGCGAAACTGGTGCATTGTACAGTTTACAAGAGCAGTTGAGCTTGCATTTTTCTTGTTTTTTTTTTTTTCTTGCAAGACGGTTTTTTTTGGCTGCGTTGTTAATCAGCTGTGTTCTGAGTGTAAAAGTGATTGTGTTTACAATGTCACTCAATAAAGATCCAGGCAGGCCTCCTGTTAGGCACTGTCTAATCACCGACCACCTGATGTACTCTGTGCTCTGCTTATAGACATACTTGCACTGCACACTGTCCTTTATTATCACCACTGCCAAAAATATGCATAACAGCAACAAAACTTTTTTTCGCTTTTTCCCTTTTGTGAAAAGTCCTGCCCTGTGTGATGCCCCAGTGACACCAGCAGATGGTCTGTCCTCAGCCCTTATCTCCAGTCCCGTCATCAGGTAGCTCCACCGCAGGATGGATGGGGTAGGTTCCGCCCACCAGCAGCGTCTGCTCCATGACGTCGGCCACGTTGAAAGACTCCCCTTCCTCCACGGGTCCCGGCCCCTGGCTGGCCACCACCTCCTCCACCACGATGGTGTCGGGCTGGATCATGACGCTGATGACGTCGCCCGTCGGCGGGCTGTCCCCCTCGGGTGGCAGCGAGGCTACGCTCGCCTTCTCGTCGTCCACCACCACGTTGCGCAGTCGCCTCTGCCGTGGGTTGTAGTTCTCCACGCGGTTGTGGATCTGGGAGTGGCGTCGCAGGTGGGCCTACATGGATAAGAGGAGGATGCAGCTGTGGGTGAAGCAGAGACCCTTTGTTGCTGCATATCCAGTAGGCGTCACCCCAACGAGCTTTCGTACCTGTCTGGTGAACTTGTAGCCGCACTCCGTGCACTCAAACTTCCGCATGCCTTTGTGGCGTCGCACGTGGACCCGTAGCTGCTCGATGGCTTGGGAAAGATGCAAAGGCAGGAAATTAGATCTGGGTTTGTCCAGGTTACCATCAGCCCTGATAAAAGTCGTCATCCTAGGGAATGCATAAATTGTTACCCCTCTATTGCAAGTCAGATGAATGAATAAAATAAAAATGCAGGCTTGAGTGCATCTGGATTAGCCACTATAAACAGCTTTTGATATTATCTATCCATCCATCCTAAAAAACAATTGTGAACCTACCATTTAATTCATTCTGAGTAAAAACAATGTTGAATTAAGACCACCGAACAAATTAGATAAAACATCCATCCATTTTCCAACACACTTGTCCTACTGGGTCGCGGGGGGTCCGGAGCCTATCCCGGAAGCAACGTGCATGAGGCAGGGAACAACCCTGGACGGGGGGCCAGCCCATCGCAGGGCATGGTCACACACCAACCACTCACACATGCACACCTTAAGATAAAACATCACTTAGCAAATTTTCCAAATTTGATAGGTCTAATAAGCATAAATAATAGGAGTTGATTGTGATTAAACACACACCCGACTGCCCAAAAGGGAATCGGCCGGGTGGCTGGGGATGCCCCTCGGCGGAGTGGTGGCCTGCTCACCCTTGAAGGTCTTGGTGCAGATGTGGCAGTAATGCGGCCTGCCCTCCTGGTGCTTGCTGGCCACGTGGCGGAGCAGCGGGCCCTTCTCCGTGAAGCGCTGCTCACAGAACTCGCAGTGGAAGGGCCGCTCGCCCGTGTGGGTGCGGTGGTGCTTGTCCAGGCTGGCTGCAGGGGAAAGGTCACACACACACACCACACGCGATAAATCTAACCATGCAGGAGAGCGGCAAACCTTCTTTAAAACCTGGAAGCAGGGACATGAGAGTATAGTATCCTGATCCACACAGGCATCTGTTTATACAGGGAACACTGTGCAGGTTCATTCACATTTGGCACAAATTCCACCTCAGGACTCCACCCCCTGAG
>JABFDZ020000109.1:21669616-21684698 GCA_019775955.2 Pollimyrus isidori | reverse complement strand
TAGAGGAGCAACACACACAATAGACATGCACATCACCCCACTAGCCCGCTGGTCGACCACACGAGCAGCGACCCGGAAAGGAACAGTAGCTGCAATGTCTTTATAAAAGAGGAGATCTTGCGGATGAATAAGGTAAAAAGATGTTGGCGGTGTAGTGGTACTTTTCGCAGTTTAAAGTCTGACATGTTTATTAAACATAAGGATATGCTGAATCTCTGGGGCATCACAAGCATCTTGAATGTGGGGTGGACACACTGGCATGAAACTAATGTTATGTTAAATGTGAGGTGGTCCAAACAAATAATTAAGAAATGTGAGGGGGACACGTCCCCCTCAGATTTAATGGAGGTGAAGCCCATGTTAAATTTACTCATTTTTGGGCATCATAAAATGCGTTATTAATATTTGAGTCATACTATTAATCTGCTTAATTATGGGCATAAATGTCTATATGGTAATGTCTGCCGTTCGGCCAAATGCTTTGCGCCTCATGTGAAACCCTGGTGATTATTGTGCATTTTGGGTAAAAGCATCTGCTGAATAAATTAAATGTAATGTCATCCTTTGAACAAAAGTAGGCCAGTTTTGGCATAGAATGGTGGCCATTCACTTTAATATTTGCTATCTCCATTTAAGTTGTATCAGTTCCTCACTTCATATCTTTGGTGAAAATGTAGTTGCGTCCAAAAGTTTGTAGAAGGAACCATAATGCACACACAAAAATCCTTCATTATCAATTAATTTAATGAGAACAGGCAATGCATATACAGCTTAGGGGTGCGGAGTCCTCAGTAATGAAGAGATCTGAAGAGAGATCATTTGTGTCTACAATGTAAAAATTAAATATTGTATTAAAGGTTGAGTAGTTGGCTTCTGACAATTTAATATGTACTGTATTAGTATGTGATTTTGGATGCATCCCTACTACTGCACATAGCTAGTGTGCTGTCCTACAGATGCATTGTGGGATGTCTGAGAGTCCTGCAACCATGAAGTGGACTGTTCCACTTCATTTTCATATAGAATCCCGTAAGAGGCTGCAGAGCCAGGTGGATTCCGAGTCCTGCGTGGTCCTGCTCGAGCCCCTGGATACCCCCCTGACCCGATTTCTTGCCAGCTTACCAGAGCACCGCGACCTGTTTGGGCTCAGTTCGGTGAGTGGCGTTCCACGTTCTGATTCTGGTTTCCCCCCTGTTATTGTTTTTGTAATGTGTGCACTGATGTTGCCATAGACTTGCTACAGTGGTACTTCAGTACTCAAACTCATTAGAACTCAAATTTCTTAAGTCGAAACAACCAATTAAAAAAAAAATGATTTAGAACTCTATCTGAATGTCAGAAGTTGAACTGTGAACGCGTCACACGGCACATCTCTCAGTGGAAACAAAGGGTAGCGCTCCGTCTCAGCCTGGAATTTGCTGTGATAGCATCGTGCATGTTTACACTGACTGAATACATATATTTAGACAGTAAAAATTAATTGACAATGATAGTCATTATTAAAAATAAAGATTTCTTATTTATTTTAATATCATTAATAAGCGTTAATACATTTAAGTATAACAATATTGTCTTGTGAAGCGGGGACGGAACAAAGACAAAGGCACAAACATCAGGGTATCGGGGAATACAGGGTTTAATTACAAGTAAGGCAGGCAAAACGCAGACCGACAATACAGTGACTGGACTGGGGAAACTGAAATGCAGACAAAATACAGAGGACTGATGACGACAACAACAACCAGAAACAGCTGATCAGATGGGGAATCCACATGAGGTTAACTAGGAGTCGTGGCACAGGGAAGGAGCGGACGATCGGGGCTGGACAGGGGTAATGTTGGGATAAGATCTTTATTGTTTTGGAACCCATTAAGATAAAATGCTGTTTTTTTATCCTGTTTAAATGCTAAAAACATTTAGGTGTAATTTTTTTGGGGCTGGGCACCAATTACTTGGTTTTCTACTATTTCTTATGGGGAAAATTCAATCAGAACTCAAACTTTTTAGGATTCCGACCGAGTTCTGAACGGATTAAGTTTGAGTTCTGAGGTACCACGGTGTTCTGTGATTATTTTGACAGAAGGAGATTGTGGAACAGTGCTCTATTTTGGACTCTCCTCTCTCTGCTGTTGGCTTGATCCCACTACGAGGCAGTGGGCATGGCCTGATGACATCACAAAGCTACAGGAATGCCATGAAGACTCTGGTCAATGCCTGTGCAGGTAGGCTGGGACCTACAAGGACCATTGAATACTTAAGCTGACCATGATTACTAAATCCTCCAAGTTTACATGAAATGTTAACAGGATATGCTGTGCAAGTCATGTACCCTAATCTGTGCCTATTCTTCCTTTTGATCTGCACAGATGAATGACCTTGCAAGACACCAAAGGGTGTGACATTGTAGGACTCATGCTTTTACATTTGCACTTTATCGTTTAACCTTGTGCATCTATTAGTGTTTTTATCAGGTGATAAATGTCAGTCTCTGCAAGTAAAACAAGTAAAAGCTCTTTTCATTTGAAAATGTCACTGGGCTGTTTATTTCACAATAGCCGTATCCCTAGTCTTTTTTCCATCAATTTGACACATTTCAATTGTTTTTTTTTTTTGTTTTTTTTGTATTGACTTGCTTAAACCGGTACATTTCTCTCAAAGTTTTATTCTTTGCATGTTAGATATGCAAATTTTTGATTTTCATTTTGATCTCTCTCAATGGATGAAAAATAATTTAAAATCAAATATAGTAGCAGTTTCTATGTATGCTTAATGCTACACTTGAATAATTGGTGAAGAATAAAGAGTGCTGATCTTCGATGTGCTCTCTCCCTAAAGAGGAACCTGATGGCTGTCCTGTCATTCTGGTTTGTGGGGCTAAGAACACGGGAAAATCCACCTTCAACCGCCACCTCATCAACACGCTGCTCAACCAGTAAGTGGACTTCTTGGTTGTATCAATCCATCACCTCGCGTTGATGCGATGCTGATTTATCATTGAATCTCCTTCTTATTGCGCATCCCTGTGCCACCCACAGCACGGCCAGCGTGGATTATATGGAATGTGACCTGGGTCAGACTGAGTTCACGCCCCCTGGTTGTCTGTCTTTGTCTTCAGTCAGTGAGCCGCTGCTTGGTAAGTTCCCTCCCCAAGGTCATAGGTTATGGTGGGCTCATAATGGCTGGAGAATTTCGTTTTAATTAGGCTCAATGCAAGTTTGTCACGTCTGTTTGGCTGTTAAGCATATAAAAATTAGACTGTAATACAGCACCGCTGGTTATCAACCCACAATATTTGTACCCGCGATCCTTTGTGGAAGTTGAGGTTACTTTATTTGAGTCTGTTTTCCTTGCTACATTGTGTAGGTGATGCATGTCACTCTTGGTTCTCCTCATGTCTGGTTATCCTGCTTGTATAGTACAGTCACTTGTCTGCTCTGTTACCCGCACTGCAGGAGCCCCTTTTACTCACCAGCGTTTGCCGCATCACATGGTGTATTTCGGGGAGAGTTCGTGCGAGAGGGACCTGGACCGCTATCTTGACTCGCTCAAGTTCCTGTGGCGCCTGTACAGCCAAGAGACCCCTGTAATCATCAACACCATGGGATGGGTAAAAGGTTAGCCAGCTCACTGCTGCCTTCTTATGCTAGTTAGCAGAGAACCAGAAGGACCTCTGTGTCTTTGCTTTCTCCCTGCAGGTTTCGGCTTCCAGGTGTTGGTGGATCTGATTCGTCTGTTCAACGTCACTCATGTGGTGCAGCTCAGCTATGGATATACCACCCAATGCCCCTCCCTCACTCCCGCCTTCCTCCAGTCTGCCCACGGCTGGCAGACTCGCCCTCCGGCTCAGCCTGTCCTTGGGCACGAGTCAGGGGAGCAGGAAACCCCGGAGGGTCACGTGCTTCTCAACGTCCAATCAGAATTTGAGTGTGCAGGCACCACGAGCAACATGTAAGGATTTGAAAATGAGTGCTTCTCTGGATCTGCTTGACATTGTACACGCTGTTATCTGAACAAAATCAGCAAAAAATACACTAGTGGCTAAAATTGAGGAAACATAAAATTGTGTTCCATTTGTTGGAGATTGCAGAACATTATTCCAGCTATTATTCCATCATCCAATGTATGGTATTTGTAACATTCTTTGATAGTTTACACAAAAAATACTGCATGAATATGTGTATAAAAACAGATATACAGTTAACACTCTAACGTTTGAAAGTTCACTAGGTAGTGATTAAAATGGTCTTTCTGAATTAATAAGCTTGTCTGCCCATGTGTTGTGCAATACAGAGTCAGAACCTTGTAGTAATGAGCAGGATTTGTACTTTCATGGTCTGAGGCAGGACATACTCGGATTGTCCCATGTGGATCCCTCCACACCCCGCCCTCTTTCATAATGGTGCATTCTATTCCAGGATGTACCACCGTAGTAATATCGTCCGTGACCTGGCGCTGCTCGCCTACTTCAGCCAGCTGCAGTCGCCCGACCCAGGGCCCATCCGACCCCTACACTGCTTTACTCCATACCAGGTGAGAGGGCATTCATTCCAAAAACATAGGACGCCAGGGAAAGGATTAGTAATATTTATACAGGAAGTGCCACCTGACTGGCTGATGGCACGGGAATGTTCATAATGGAAATGCTCCCTGATTGGCCAAGGAGTAGAGTGGGGGGGTCATTAGTATTCCTCTGGTACCTGTTGTAGCACTTGCTGTATGAATATTAATGACCCTCCCCCTGCTGTCCTGCATTCCACAAATCTGCCACCATCACAGGCTGACGTTTCCTCTGTCCCCCCGCTGTCCCTGTGTCACACCTCCTGCCCCGCCCCCCCCTTTCAGGTATCCATGTCAGCCGTGGCCATGCGAGTGACTCACTGTGAGGTGGCCCCCGCCCACGTGCTGTATGCTGCCAATGGCAGTCTGGTGGGCCTCTGTTGCCTGGAGGAGAAGGTGGGAGGTGTGGGGGGGCCTGTGCTGCTCTCTCAGACCCCCATCTGCAAGTGTATTGGCTTTGGTATGTAACCCCCCCCCCAAACACACACGCCCTTTGTGAGTGACCATGTGAAGCCTGCATTTAATTGTATTCTGGCAAAACATTGTAACTGCATTTTTTTTTTTTAAATCTAAGTTGAGTTATTAGAACGTTTGGGTCTCTTAGCCTCTCTTATCTCATGCCAAAATATTTTAGTTCAGCTTCGCTCTAGTCTGAAGGAAAGTCATTTCCCTCCATACTGCACATACGGGTGGATGGTTCCCAGTCTCCGCATTGGCACAGTTACTGTGTTTTGCCTTTGTACTGTTAGCATGGTTGTTTCCACACAATAAAAAAAAGAAGTTTGTTGCAGTGTCACTGGTTTTTAGGTGGGTTTCATTCAGAATTCATGATTTCACGTTCAAAAACCCAATCAGTCCAGTGCCTTACAACTGCAGACGTTCTTCAGGTCAGCCTGATAGGGCAGCAGGTCCTCTAGGAGTAATGGCCGTTTTAACGTCTTTCTAATCTAAATGGATGGTTTGGACTGAAGCGCAGGTTCGGCTCCCTCAGACAGCCCATCTCTTGCTTGCTCTCCCAGGTGTCCTGCGTGGGGTGGACATGGGCCGCGGACTCTACTTCCTGGTGACCCCCGCAGCGCCCTCTATCCTGCGGCAGGTGAACTGTCTCCTGCTGGGGGGGATTATGCTGCCGCATACCCTTCTGAGGGTGCAGGTAAGGATGCGCTCCACAAACCTGCTTCCTAAGCGGGCTTTTGAACTAATGAAGTGAGTGACGTCTAATGGCCGAACAGCAGCGATTCACAGTTCGTCGAGTCTTGTCTATTCAGAAGGTTTACACTCCACCAATCTCAATGTGATGATGCAGGAGGCCATGCTCTGCTTTGCATGCAATTAATTTAATTGGAGGTGTAGTTGGGGTGGGCTTTTTGTCTTGATTAATGACAGTCTTCGCGAGTGTGATTTATTGGGATTATGTGGGATTAATTGTTGCTGCCCTTGGGCAGGACTGTCTCTTAGCTGCATCGTAGTCAGTTTAATGACTCGTATGAGTGAGTGAACCTGTCTGTGCTTGTGCCGCCGTCGTCACCATCAGAATTGCTGCATGTGGCTCTCTGTGGCGGTGCACACCCCCTCAGTCTCGGTCTTGGTGTGTGTACGTGCACCGATCTCCGTCCGTCTCCGTTTCAGCCTGGAGTCCAGGGGGAGAAGCCCTACGTCACTACGGACTACAGCTTCGAGCTCAGCGGCGCGGGCAAGATAAAGGTCTTCAAGGGGCTGTTAAGGCGGGGGCACATGGAAGGGGGGGGTGCTCACTGACCCGGATGGGGAAGGCAGTGAAAAGTGGTGGGGACTGGTCCAGTCAGAGGAGAGGAACCGGAAGACCAGAACTTCTGTGTTTGAGAACACGAGTCATGAAAGTGATGTATCCACACGTACAGTAATCTAAAATTTCAAGTCATCAGTGGTGATGCGGATGAACTTGGAGGTAATGGCCTTTCTGCATCTGCTCGCTGACAGACTCACCTGACCACCTGGTGGAGGCTGCTTTCACCTTTCGTGACTTCAAGGTCACATCACATGAATGACACTTGCTTCGTGCCCTGGTAGAATGGATTCTGACCTGTTGTTCGGAAATGAAATTCCACACACCCCACATAATGAAAATGCAGTGGAAGCCTGCATAGAAAGTGAGTGTGATGTCACTTCTCCTCCCCCCACTTCTGCTCCGGATGGTTATTGTCCATGTCAGCCCCTGCATTTGCATCTTTGCTGCTCATCTTGCCAAACCATCAGTAATGCTTCTCTGACATGAGCGTCCATGTGGGTGTGTTGTACGTTACTGCATTCATCATGTGACCAGTGCTCACTTTCTAAAGCCCTGTCAGATATACAAATTGATGGTCTACCCTTAGATTTGACCTTTTTTTTTGTTCCCCATGACCTTCATTCCAAACGCACCCTGCCTGGAGACCCCAAGGTGACCTGTCACCCAAGGGTCACAGTCATCGCTTTTTCTCTTCCCATTTCAACTGAATGCTCCATTTGAGATTTGTCCGCTGATGTCGCACCGAGCCTCGTACAGGACGCCCCCCTCAGAATGCCATGGTTGCCCGCTTCGTTGTGAAGCATGCTGAAAGACCACCGATGGCTTAGCGGAGAGGAGCTGCTTCGCCAGCGGCTATTTCCCGTGTGACCGGCCTGCACTGGACAAATCGCCATTGTTTGTGGTTCGGTTCGTTGTGGAAAACAGCTCTACAAACTCTGACGACTTTAGCAACGAGAGAAGTGTTTCTGGATGATTCCTTGTCACCTACTGACTGGCTTAACCCACTTTGAGTACAGTAAAATAACCCACAAGGAGTGGGTTAACCACCAGTGTTTGGTAGTTCATTTCCTGCAGACTTGTTTCTCCTGTTGCTTAATTTTGTTTTTAAATGGCTCTTGACACTGGAGGGGAACTTTTACAAAACCTGGACGACTCCAGACTTTGGCTGCCTGGAATTTCTTGTCAACTTATTTTTTTTGTGTGTCTTTTTATATACATGTATGACAGGAAAGGGGAGGGTTCTTGGTATAATAAAGCATTGTTCTTGTTCAGTTTCAGGTTGTTTTATAAGTGGGTTTTCATTTTAAGGAGGAATAAGATGCAAGACTAAAAACAACTGTCATGCATGAATGTACTGGTGGGGGTGGCATGGTGGCCCAGTTCTTAGCAATGTCGCTTTACACCTCTGGGACCTGGGTTCGAGTCTCCACCATGGCTCTATTTGTGTGTAGTTTGTATGTTCTCCCTGTGTAATTTCAAGGTTTCTTCCAGGTCTTGCCTGTGTGTGCTGATAGTGTTTAGGACAGGCTCCAGACCAGAGTAGGCCCCTCTATACTGGTCATAAGGCTCTGGAGGTGCCTTCTTGGAACTCTTAATAACACTGGTGGTGGGTATCTGCTGCTTGATGCCCTGAATCTACATCACATGCATGTTTGACCTGGTGCCGCCCTCTGCGGGGCTCAACGATCCTCAGAGCTGCAGCCACCACACCAGGCAGTGACGCTCCTGGAAAGCAGCTGTACAAGGTGTTTTTGCAGCAGCAGCATAGAGGAGCTCTTCAGTTTCCTCAGGTGCTACAGTTGCTGCCTAGTTTTCTGCACTGAGGTGGGTGGTGACCCTGTCCGGTCAGCGGTACCTGTAGCTGCTGACCCTCTCCGCCAGACGTTTATTTCCTCTCCTGCTTCATGACCATCTCTTTGGTCTTATAGATTTTTAAGTCCAAGTTGTTAACCTGGCACAGAGACAGCTCCTATGTTTTGCCCAGGTATGCCGTCTCCTCTGTGTTGGAGATCAACACTCCTACCTCTGTGCTGTGTGACGATGCAGTCAATTTGTGTATAGGATGTAAAGCTAAGGGCTAAGCCCACAACCGTGTTGTGGCACTAAGAGGGTATTGAGCAAGCCAACGAGCCTCACCATCTGCAGTCACTGAGGCTGGAAGTTCAGAACCCAGATACAGAAAGAGGTGTTCAGTTTTAGGTCCTTGAGCTTGGGGACCAGCCGAGGAGCGATTATGGTGATGAAGGCTATTCTGCACTCGGTTGTTCTCGGTACAGGTACAATCAGGGAGCCCTTGAAGCACATTGGGACAATGGGAGCTGATTTGATTTGATAATCCATAAGGATCATTACGGTGCCTCATTTCCATCAATGCGTCCCAGTCAGGGTCATAGACAGTCTGCAGCCAATTACAAGCAGCTCAGGGCAAGCCAATGTTTCTCAACCTAGGCTTAGGGACTCTGCAGTACATTTTATTCCTCGCACCTCCCAGCACAACTGAAGCAAACAATCAAGAACTCCAGATGCCTGGTACAGGTATGCTAGGCCCTGGGAGGAAGAAAAAATGTGGACATGTCATGTACACACACACACTCAGTTGTACACTGAACAATTTAAAGATAGCTGGTAGCTTGCCAGCATATGTTTGCCCTGTGGGAGGAATCTGGTGTACCTAGAGGTAACCTCCAGGACACAGGAGAGAAGAGATGAGATTCTATCCTCCAAATCCACAAGTGTGAGGAAACACTGAGTCACCATCAGCGTGCAAATATCAATAGCTGTATGCATGAAGGCCGACCGTGTAGCAACATGTTTCTGCCAGTAGGTGGCAGTGTAAACTAGTTTCAGACATTCAAGTAGTCATACAAAAACGGGATAAACAAAATAATGGAAACATCACACGAAAAAAGGACTTTGAAGTTACTGAATCACATGTGGACGCAGCTACAAAGGTGAGTCATGTTAATCTGAATGCCAATTAGCAGATGTGTCCACTATAAAGAGGCCTGACAATCCGCATTGATATGTGAGCTTTTAAAGCAACATGAGGCAACGAACAAAGGGTTCCAAAGAGGATAAACAGTCCGTGCCCAAATCACAGGTGCATCAATCACCAGAATTGCAAAATCGCTCTGAAAATGCATAACAGCACATTCCGAACATTAGTAAACAGCGGTGGCAAGTCACACTAGAAGGAAAAAGCACTAATTTCTCAAAAACATCAAACAAAAAATACAGCCTCAGAAATGACCACAGAACTGAATCAGTGACCGGGTCTCAACAAAACACTGGAATTTATGGCTAGACTGTTGATTTGAAACCCCTTTGTATCTACTGTAAGGCTGGTGTCCCAGGGCACTGAACCTGGTGCAATGAGAAGAATATGGTGTGATGAGTCAGCCATCTTGCAGGAATCATTAGGTTTGTCAGCTGCTCTTCATGCTGCATAACGTTCAAGGAAACAGGCCATTATACAGGTCCAGCAGTACCCTATGGTCCAAACACTGTCCCCTCTATAACGTTCCCAAATTCCATGATGGCTACAAACTCCTCAACAAATCCATGAGTGGTTTCATCAGCAACAATAAGTCAAACACTTGCCATGGTCTCTCCAGTCACCAAATGTAAACATTATTGAACTTTTATGGAAAGTTCTCAGTTGCAGACTAAAAAGTCAATCTCCACCTCCAGTATCTCAGTACACACAGTTCAGGACATGTATCTGAGTATTCTAAAAAGGACTGAAGCTGTTCTGAAGGCAAGAAGTGGTCCTTAAAATTAACATATTCGTGGGTATTTCTATTATTTTAGCCATCCCTTGTAAATGTTCTATATGTTAGTTATGGGTCAATTATATCACATCAGTTTTTAGGAATCGATAACTACCATAAATATATTGCTACAATACCACTGAGCCATTTTTACGTGTGTCCTAGTAGGAGTTGAGTTTAGCAAAAAAAAATCCAGCCATGAAAGAGTGATCTGGAGTTATCGCACACCGGCTGTGGATGCCCATCTGCTCCCTCCGCTGCAATGTCAGCCTTTGTCCTGATTGGCTGCTAATCTTGATATGTCCATTTGGGAATTAGAGAGCTTCTGGAGAAATGCCCACACCCCCAGTTTATCTGGGGCTGAGCCTGGATGTTTTTTTTTTGTGGTGGTCATCTCAAATGGATGAAGAAGAGCAGTCAACGTGAACATGCTCTTTATTACTGATAGATAACAGGAACCTTTTGAAAACATCATGTTGTCTTCAAAATGAGCTTATCTACAGTAGAGCATGTTTGCCACCAGTTGATTTTTGCACTGTTGCACCATTTGAGCCATCAGCTGCTCTGTCCAGGATGTGATCCAGGTTCCTAGCTGGTGCACCAGAAGCCACAGAGCCGTGCTAAGTGGAGCTCACAGCATGTTGGGGCCGCTTCCGAAAAATGGAGGGAAAAATATTGCTCAACCACAGTAATACTGCAGGTTGTCATGAAGCAACACTCCCTGACGTTTAAATAATTTGAATAATTAAGTTGATTAGTTTGACATGTGGCTCAGCGGGTTAGAATGCTATGCCTAAAGTTAAAGTTAAAAATTAAAACTCCCAAAGACAAACACAAGTGCTTATGCGAGTGACTGGTGTGTGAATGAATGATGTATGAGTGACAGGTGTGTGAGTGATTGGTTTGTGAGTGACTGGTATGTGAGTGAATAGTGTGTGCCCTGTGATGGGTTGGTGCCATATCCGGGTTTGTTCCCTGCCTTGTACCCTTAGCCTCAGGGATAGGCTCTGGATAGGACAAGCCATTACAAAAAGATGGATGGATGGATGGATGGATGGATGGATGGATGGATGGAAGACAGACACAAGCATCTTCTGGCCTGTCTACAAGCTGTACACTGGAGGATGGAGAATAAAGAGCAATAGAGGCATTACTACCTAAAATTAAATAGTATATTGGTAGCAAACAGTGCTCCTCTACTCCAGGCATCTGATGTGCCATATTGAAAAATTTACCAAGACACATTTGTGAGACGTTTGCAGTTATTTCATAAACACCTGGACCATATTGCACAGAACAAAAGACGGGCCGTAGTTTCTTTCTCAGTTCATGGCAGTAAAACATTTTTAGTTGAAGGCGGTGGGAGCTGAGTAAATGCTGCCTCAGTGCATTCTTGACGACGTTCTGATTCAGTCATGCTTATTCCAGTGTCTTTCTGAGTTGGCCTGTTGTTCTGTACAGCACTCAGGATTGCCACATTGGGTAAGAGACCATTGAAATAAATCTCCCGTTACTCATTCCAGTCTATTAACGTGTCCGCCACTTCCCCCACCATGACAGGGGCGTGTGAACAAACCCCAGACTCCAGGGGGTGTCGTCATTGTTTGGGACCCTTCCGTGCTATTGTTTTTCCTGAGTGGCAGGACTTGCATGAGAAAACCTTGCTGCTGGAGGTCTCATTGCGACAGGCCAAATAGGGGAAAAAAAGACAAGAATAAACACATTTCACTCCCTTGATGAAATCACCCAGAAATGTAGACTAAACCTCATGACCGTTTGGCTTACACAGTATAAATGAAAATGACTTGAGGAACCAGAGCAAACCTGAGGAGAGTAGAAGAATGCAGGAGATACACAGACTCTAAGGACATAGTTCATTTCTTGTTTTCCAAAGATCTGCCTAGGGATAGATACATCCACTGGGAAGACTGTCGGTAACGTTGTGATCACTCAGCCTTGGACCAAAGTGTTAGTCATCCTGGAAGAGAGTGATCTTACGATCCTGCCAAAAGGCCTTTTGAGATCCTCTTCCCAGATCAAGATCTTGTACAACCCACTATCCATCAGTAAAATTGCTGCCCCGTTTGTGTTCTGGAATTTTTAAAAGGCAACTTAATACTCAAATGTAGAAAGAGCTACAGCACTGGTCTTCACTGGCCCTTTAAAAACAGGAAGGTCATAGAAAATACACTTTCTTGAGACGATTATATGCAGATGTTTTAATATTTTTCAAATATTCAAATGCTTCTACAAATGTGTGAAATTCCATGAATCGGTTGCAATTTATCTATCTGTTCATCTCTTCATTTCCCATTGCATTTCCCCAGTGCACTGTGGTGGTGAGCTTTGAATCTGCCTCTAGAAGTATAGAATAGTCTGCAAGGGATGCCAGTCCATCACAGGGCATACACAGAACCAAGCTCATGTAAACATCGCACGAGGAACTCCAGAGCTAAGACTGAAATGGATCCCACAGCTCTGAAGATATGAGACCACATTACTGTCTCTCAACTATTAATAACATTTACGTTTACATGTACTTATTTAGCAGGAATTTTTTGTCCAACGTAAGTGAGGAAAATAATACATCACAAGCATATGGCTGTCACGGGGCCAACTTAGGTACATGTTTTTAAAGAAGCCAAAATTAATTTCAAGGACTAATTGAGCACTTGGACGGCATAGAACTTTGCTGAGTAATTACTCACTGTTTGCGGGTAAGATTTCATCTTAATTCAAGACACATTTCTCATTCTACTCTATACCTTCAGCTTGGATCCTGGCTGAAAGTAACAGCACAAATCTGCCTTTGATCAGCATTTCAAATGGTGAGCAAAAAGGAAACAGGCAGCACAGACAAGGCTGTGGACAGCATACAGAGGTAACCAGTTAATAAACGAATCCCTCCTCTGTCCTTGCTGTCTGTTACAGGCGGCAGAGATTGGAGTATTTGAAGTCGGAACAGTGCCGGTGAAAAGAGAGCGGGGATCAGCGGTCAAGTAATGCAGCATGGTGGTCCTGGTACTTGGCAGAAATTAAAAGGCTTCCCCTACGACGCCTAGAAGATAAAAGGAGACACAGTGCCTCAGACGCAGTATCTGTTGATAAAAAGGTCATTGGTTTACCTGCGTTTGCTTTTATCAAGCATACACTCATTTCCTTGGATTTTACAAGTTAATGCAACAGGGTTATTTCTGAAAAAGGAGATTAGGATAGCAATGGGCCTGAGACGTCACCCTAGATCTTTGTCACTAGTCCAGGCCGTGCCTTCTCCTAATACTTCCTGTACCCATCTGGAAGGATCTGAAGGTGACTTCCTTTGTTGACTCTTGTTGACAATTGAGGAGCTAATTTCTAAAAGTCACCTGATCCACAGAATACATGAACGGGATAAGTTTGTAAGTAAGTACAATTTCCTTGGACTTTTTTTTCTGACACGTCTTGGTCGTCAGGCTGAAATATGAGTTTGCTAGCAAGCCTGGATGACTAAGCATCGGCACAACCACAATGCTTATTTAATGCTACACACTGCTTATTTTTCTTGGCCTTTTATATTAGTACGCCATGGGTCATTTTCAAACAACAGGCGATTTTCCTTAAAACAAAGCTGAAGTGATTTGACCTCTGAAACACACCCCTCGCCGCTGTGCGTGCCTTTAACATTGTTAGAACACGCCCCTCCTCTTTGAAATCAAGCTACTGTAATAGTAGGAACCTTAGTCAGGACTCCATGATAGTCTTGTGGGACCTAAGCTGTTTCTAGGGCAACGTGAAGTGCATCCTGGTGTCACATGCGGCCTGCAGGCAGAAAACCTGCTCCTCCAGCCTAATTGGAAGCACACAGAGAGTGAGGCAGCAAGGTATAGACCTGTCTGTGCATGACGTCAGCTCCCTACAGCAATAAAACCTCAAACCGGAAATCCACGTGTTTAAGCAGGTGCACATGTCGAGATTTGTAGGGATTATGGGTTCCTGGTATTGATCCCACCCTCCATATACATCACTTCTGCTCCGGCCCAAGGTGTCTTCAGTCTGGTAACGATAACAAGGAGCAATTTATCCTCATCACAGTACTGAACCTTGTGGTGATTCTGTCTATTGCTGTTTGCACCCTATATTTTAAGAACATTAAACCCCTTGGTTTTCATCAGCGTTTTATTTTATTTTTTTATAGTAAGACTTTCTATATCATTAAAGGTGATTTGATGGAACAGGAGGCATCTATCTACTGTTCTGTCTTGCACTCCCTTCTCAACAAAACCAAGACGTTTGGAAATGTCTCAAAAGCCACGTTTAATCTGCAAAGTATACGAAAAACAAACTACAAGCCTTCATTCCAAAAATAGTTTGTGCTATGTAAAATCTAAACAAAAACAGAATGCACTGATGAACAAATCATACAAACCCATATTTAACTGAAAATGAAACAAAGATGACATATCAAAAGTTGAAACTGAGAAATTTTATTGTTTTTATGACATATATGCTCAATTAGAATTTGGTGTCAGCAACACATTTCAAAAAAGTTGGGACAGGGGCATGTTTACCACAGATGCATCACCTCTTCTTTTAAAAACACTCTGTGAACGTTTAGGAACTGAGGAGACCAGTTGCTGGGGTTTTGGAGGTGAAATGATTCTTACCTGATATAGGATTTCAACTGCTCTAGAGTTTGAAGTCTTTGTCATATTTTTTGTTTCATGATGCGCCAAATGTTCTCAATGGGTGACAGGTCTGGACTGCAAGCAGGCCCATGTAGACCCCGAACTCTTCTATGCGGAGCCATGGTGTTGCAGTGCACACAGAATGTGGTTTAGCATTATCTTGCTGAAATATACAAGGCCTTCTCTGAAAACCTGTATATACCGTTCATCAGGCGTGCAAGCTTCCCCAGGTAATGCACCCCCACGCCATCATAGATGCTGACATTTGAAGTGTCTGCTGATAACAATATGGACGGTCCCTCTCTTCTTTAGACCAGAGGATA
>JABFDZ020000109.1:21607990-21628273 GCA_019775955.2 Pollimyrus isidori | reverse complement strand
CAGGCCGGGGGCAAAGTCCTGGGCAGCTGCTTTTGATAGCCAGTGTTTGTGTGCACAGTTACCTGTTTTTTTTTTTTTTTTTTTTTTTTTAAACACCCCTTAAAATGCCTATCAGCACTTTAAGAAAATATTTCCTGGGGGCCGTCCCGGGCCATTGGTTATTCCCTGCCCTGACACTGCATACCTACAGCAGTTGTTGATCAGGGGTATCTGAGGTACATTTTGAGGAGTGAAAGGCGACTTTTCAAACACAATAAGATTCAAAGTAGTGAGGTAGTGTTTCCCAGTCCAGTTCTCAGGGACTCCCAGACAGTCCACATCTTTGCTCCCACCCAACACCCAGCCAATTAGGAGGCCTGTACCAAGTATTTGGTGTTCTTCATTGGTTAGGAGCTGGGAGGGAGGAAAAATATGGAGACTCTGGTGGTCTCCAGGACCTGAGTTGAGAGGCACTGTAGTAGATGGTTTTTGGCAGCTGGAGGAAGTAGCCAATTGGCCCTGGCAGAGGGGGCTGTAAATCGGAATGGGGGTGTGGGACTAAAGGGATAAATGACCTTCTAGGCTGGGGAAACAGTGTACCAGTACTGTTCCCACAGATAGCTTTATACGTAGCGGCAGCTGATTAAAGGAAGCCGGCAGAGATAGGGGGGGGGGGGGGGCGTCAGGAAGGTGGCAGGTGCACAGCGGGGAGAGCGAAAGTTATGGGGGGGTGGAGGTGTAGGTGGTAGGTGTAGGGGGAGGTCCACCGCCGCTGCTGCTCTTTGCTCCCGGCGGGCTGCAAAGGAAGAACGGGCAAGTTGGGCAAAGGTCTATGGATCCTAGCGATGGCGGTGTAGCGGCGGAGGTTGGAGACTGGGGAACGGGACCTGGCGGCTCGGCGTGGTGCCAACGGACCAGGGAGGACTTTCCGACAGCCACTGGACGGGTCTTTGTGATGGCAGCTCTGGGTGCCACTGGAGACAACGTCACCAGGTGGTAAGGGAGGGTTAGCATCAGAAACGGGGAAATAAGACAATCCTGTGTCGACACTGTACGAAACCTGGTTCTCTTGTTCTACTGTACGACGAGTCGGCCTTGTAGGTGCTTCCCCCACAAGTCATCGGGATATTAGTTATTCAAATGTCGCAAGTCGTCTTCATATCGAAACTGAAAGTGGGCTGAATTTCAAATATACAACAGGAGCCTGACTTTGGATAATTTACTGCCAGCCTGTTGTCACAAAGGACAGTAAGCAAGGGAAACCCTTTCGCCTTCTGGGAACTCATCAGGAAGTTTCTGGGAGTGTTTTTTTTAGAAATCTGCCTCCTTAAAAAAAACAAAGAATAATAATAATGTTTTTGTGTTTTGTGCAATGTACATTTGAAACACAGCTACAGATGAGCAGAACTGGGTCACTGTAGGTTTAAAAGACTCCCATCACCCCCCACCCAAGCAGTCCAAAAGAGCCAGACCCCCAGATCACTGATGTGCCTGGTCCTCCTCTGAGAGCTCTGATCCAGATCAGTCTGGTTGCATGCCAAATCCCTGGACTGGACTACATTTCCTACCCGTAAAAATCCACAAATCCCTCCTTCTGCAAGCGGCTTCGGAACATTCTGGGCTCAGCCCTGTGAATCCTACCGCATGCCAGGGGCACTGGGGCGCTACGAAAATGCTCAACTTCCGCCATCGGACGTGGGAGGTCTCCAGCAGCCCGTCAGTGCTGCCCTCCTACCAAGCCGGGATCCTGACTCGCTACAGCAGCCTGACAGACCTGCAGCCCCAGCTGGCCACCGGCGTGGGCCAAGGGCTGGTGGCAGCCCGCGTGAGGCGCTTCGAGTCCACGGGCCTGATCTTCCCACCTGACAGCCTCGGCAACACAGGGGCGGCTCCTAGGGCCCAGACAAAGGTACGAGAATGTGCAGAGCCCGCACCGGAAGAGAGGGCCTCAGTTATGTGGGCATGGATATCTGCAGTGCAAAGCCGCCATTTTCTGTGACATCTGCATGGTGTACCTGAGCTTTGTAGCAAGATTTGAGTAGCATGCATGTGGCATAAGTCTCATAGTTAAGGATTTAAGTTGCTGAACTGACACAAGTAACAAATGTAAGTATTTCCTTAAACAGCTGTGTGATTTTAGGTTAAGTACGTCTCTACCTTTGATTTCATTTTTATTTCATCATCAAATGGATTAGTTGGGATTGTCTGAATTTCACGGACAGGCTATCATGAGTAGTTTCTTTTCACATATTATTGGTCTCCTTGTGCAAGACGAGGCGAGCTTCGCTTTTTGCCTTAAGTGATTTCTGCGTTATCTTCAGCGATAAAAAGGACTCTGTTCAGCCCTGCGGTACTTTGCCCTGTTCATTGCGATAGATCATGCCTGGATATCAAGGCTTTTGTGCCAAACAGCTTCTTATAATCCTGTTCTAACCAGTATCTTGTGTCATGAAGTTGAACAACTGGTGTGACAATCCCAGGACATGTATGATGTTTCCCAGGAAGCTCATCACGCAGTTTCCCGGCCTCATGGAAATGGACAGCCCATGGCTCTTGCATAAAGAGCGCCAATCAGGGAATATAAAGCGGGTGGATGAAAGCAGTGTGAGCAAACACCCTAGGGGCCAAATAGCCTTGTCCAATTCAGCCTGTATTATGCCTGTGAGGCCTCCCTTCCTATAGAAGGCAGTGTCTGTTCTTAACTGCCATGCTACCTGCTGATGTCATTGCAGCTATGCTATGCTGGAGCACATTTATTGAAATTGTTGTCTTGGGATTATTTCAGTGTCATATTTGGAAGCAGTACTCATGAGTGGATACAGAAAGCCGTCATTCTGTCAGGCCCCATGTCCTTTAAGGCACAGGGTCAGAATCGTAGGGTGAGCCTGACCAGGAGCTTCTCTTATGAGAAGTCTGGTCCTTTGTTGCAAAATGGTGATGAGTCCCAATCAGACCCGACGTTTGGGGGAGATACACAAACAGATGACATTAATCTTCTCTTATCTGGACAAAGATCAGCTCACTCACTGTGAACTGTCTCCAGCTGTTCCAGACAATGGGTCTTATTGACAGGTTGAGATGCCTGTAAGTTAATTAGCCTGACACAGTTAGCCCCTAATTAGTTTCTGGCTGTCGACACCTAATGGGCACACAATGGAACCAAATCAACAATACCCATTGATGCTAGACAGTACAATGGTGAAGATGGGTCTGTGTGACAGGACTGCTTTTCATCATTTTGGGGGACTTTGTTCCTTCCGATACTATTGACTTGCTGGCTAGTATTTATTGCAAATTCTTATTGGTGGTTACCTGAGTCATGTCAGTTTTCTGTTCCCAGTGAATGTGAGAGGTGGTAGTTTGTAAATAGCATTGCTGGATGCACAAAGGCATCTTCCAGGGCAGTAGGCCCACCTTCTAAGAGAAATCCAAATAAAAGCTCCATGCAAAGCAGGTTTTATTTTCTTATTGCAGGTAGCTCCTGGTTCCAACCTTCAGATTTAATTTCCTAATAAGAATAAAAGATTGCTGAGGATTCTCAGGGTCTATATAAGACCACCTATGTTCATATGTTAAATCATGTGGGTAAGAGGATGTAAATGAGCGTGTTGCTTTTTCTTTAGAATTCACAGGACGTCTCTTGACGCCATGCTGTCAGGTGATGTTATGTGGAGTGGTACAAGGATACATCGTACTCTTGGTAAACAACATAATTATATAGGAAGCAGCCTTTGGTACACATTGAATTTTACAACAGATGGCGCTCTGAGTTGTGGCTGTGGGCGGAGATTGTCGACCCCTCCCCCTCCCCCCAGTGATGGGTGTGGGCAGCCTTAAGGCCAAAGAACATCTACTTCCACACCTACTAGCCAATTGATTGTCCCCACATCTCAAGTCAGCTGACCTGTTTGCCCAGTTGACTGCCCCCCCCTCCCAAGGGAAACTGCTGTGTTTCCAGATCTTGGGGTGAGTCTTTGCACAGCTGCAGAGGTAGGGTCGTGGGGCAACATGGTACGATTCGGCCATCTGTCATCCTGGCACAGCTGGGATGTCCTGCATTTGGCTCCTGACAATAACCTGGAAGGTGAGGGAAGCCCTCAGAAGGCCCCTGTCCCCACGCATTACCAGGTAAGGGGGGCCCTGGGCATGGACATTGGGCAAGGAGAGGGAGGCCTTTGCTTCTGAATGCAGGATGCAGATTCTCAAACAGCGGAGAAGTTCCACTGTGGTTTAGCAGCTTCTGCCATTGCCAGGTTTTCTTTTTTCTCCAGACCTTTGGCTCTATTTGGCTCTATTTATCTGTAACATTTAAAATAAATGTAATCTGTCTTGTAAGCCGTCTTTTTAATATCAGAGATGCAGAGCTGCCTTTTCACAGCATGATTCAATTGTGTGGAAGGCAGAATTTTTGCCCCTGTCATTTCTATAGGACACCCCTTAATGCCACTTGAGTTGGATTTGTAAACCAGTTTCCCTTTTTACGAGCGTTTCCAAGTTCCGCCGGAGATAATGCTGTGGTGCGTGAAAGCGGAGTGATAAGGCCAGCCTCCGCGAAATGGAAAGTTTATATCAAGCATGTGTGTGTAGGAACTTACCATGATGTTTCTCTGATGCCACGGAGAATAATCTCAATCAGGCCTGCAAAGTGCCTCCCTGCTGCCATTGTCCCATCGCTGATTTATCAGGCACGCCGATCTCCAGTGTTTTGAATACTCCTTTGTTCCTCCACCTATACTTTAGTGGCTAATGTGGACGTCGGCACAGTTGCTCCCTTGACTGATTTGTTCCGCTGATTTTAATTGCCCGGCAGCCTTGTTTACCAATGGGATTCATGAAGCGTGCTGGTCCTTTCTGGTGTACCATGGCTCCAGTGTGTGTGTGATTTGTGTTGGGATTGAGAGAGTCTGAGTTTATCCCAACACCTTTTCCCACCATTTATCTAAATGTTCCTACATAAGACAGTGTGACACTGCGAGCTGCTCTTCTATAATTGCCTTAGCGATGAAATAATTCAAGCTACACAGACAGAAGCCTTCAGTGCTTTAAAAATTCTGATGCACAATGGAGTTTAGGTCGCGTTGAGTTTAAGGGCATATAAAAGAACCCCTGGTGTTGGACACCGAAAGGATGCACTTGTGCTGTAATCTACAAGTAGCTAGTACTGACAGTACTGAAATGCCATATTTAAAGTTGTTTATAGTCTGAACTGCACGGTTTTAAGAATTAGTGAGTTTTAATTTTTTTTTTCCTTTTTGTGTGATTTGGCAATGGGGAATCTAACGTTTGACCCTTCCTGTTATTGGAGTGTAAAACAGCTTTAGCGACGGTGGCTTTTGGAGCCCGTCGGTCAGCGCTGGCTGGAGGGAGATTAGCATCAGGAGGAAGTCTGGCTGCTCCAGTCCCTTCCTGGCTTTGTACAGCCAGCACCAGCCGACTTGGGGAACTTTTGGATGCCCTGAATCTTCGTCAGAGTAGTGAAACGCTGAGATGCAAACAGGCGCATGGTGCTGATCTGTCTGATCTACTGCCTGATATTTGGTCTGTTGCTGTTTTGCTTTAGTTTCATGGGCAAAGGTGTGTGTGTGTGCGTGTGTGTGTGTGTCCGCGCGCATGCACAGTCTTGCATGCTATTTATATTTTTTGGTATCACAGCCCTCCATATCAATACGGGGGGGGGGGTGGAACAAACTCAGTGGAAAAGATAGGGAAAGTCTAACGGCTTCATAGGGAAATGAGGCTCTTAAAATCTAAGGAAAGGGGAGGGTGATGTCAGGTCAAGGAAAAAGAACGGCGGGGAGGGACAAAAGACTCCACGTCAAGCAAACATTTGGCTTGTGTAGCACCAGAATGTCTCCTGGGTGCGCTGTTCCCCTGGCCCCGCCTCCTGTCTGTGGATGGTACGCCCTCAGCCCCGCCTCCTTTCCTGCTGTCACAATGGACAGGATCTGCCTGTTGCTATGACACCAGGACAGTACCTCTCGGCAATGCGGGCATGCAAGGCTCAGTTGGATATCTTGCAGTACGGGGTAATTGATGCACACGTATCAGGGAGATAGAAAAGAGTTAATAACGGGCTACCAGGCCCCTGGATGTGGTTCTGTGGTCCAAGATTTCTTGCTTCTCATTGGTTGAGAGTATTCTGGCACTTCTTCCATCCTGTTTATTGGGATATTCACTCTGCTGAAGCCTGGGTAGTGAGAGATTTGAGTTTGCGCCTGCGTTTGAGGGTAGATCCCAGTCTACAACAGCTGGGTTTGCCACAAGCTCAGCTGGAGAATTACCATGGTCTTTGCGGCTTTCAACATACCTTTGGCTTCTATGGTGAGTACAGCTGGCTTACTTCTCGCTCATCTTATTTTATGAAATTTGCCAATCAGTAGTTATAAAGCCAAGACCGACTATAGGATAAAAGCTTTAGCATGATGATTGGATTTGGAAAATGCTATTTCATGAATGTTCTACTTTTGCTCTGCGTCCCTGCTGGTCACTCAGCCTAATGCCTGCCTAATTCAGCATTCAAGAAACGGGTAATCAGTACTCAGGCAGCACTTTTTGAGTAAAGCTGCAGGAAATTGCCTATTGTCAACAGCTCGGGCTTCCAGGGTTCTTCCCGTCCCCAAACGGACACCTGCAACCTTATCTCACAGTCCAGGATTCCTGAGACTGAATTAGTTAGTCTGTGCTCTTACAGAAGGGGGTCGGCCAGCTGAACCAGGAGACTGGAGAAGTAAAAGCTGCAAACTTTTATAAGGACACTTGTCTCGTAAGGACACAATGAAGCCACCAGCCTTTCGCTCCTCGAGTCAGATGGATGGTGGATCCCCAGAAAGTGGAAGGAATTTGTCTTTTTTTGTTTGTTTTTTGGAGCTTGTTTTTCTCTTAGCATAGCTGTGCCTTAGTCTTATTTATCAGTTGGCCCTTTATTAGATTTTCTAAATATCAAGAGGGCTGTTGGTTATGAGAAATAGGACAGCTAATGAATGTGTTGTCCCCTTGACTTCAAACCGGTTCACAGCTCTACAGAGGGTGCTTTACCTTGGAGCCCCGGGGTGCAGAGAGTGGCTCAAAAGAGCTTACAACCCACTGGGCATTAGCAGTGCGTTCGGTTCCCCTTCCGCCTCTGTGCTGTCCTAGCAGCTGGCCTCACTTCAGGCTGAGCTGTCATTACTTACACACGACAAAAACCTGCTCACGCCCCTGCTGGTAACATGCTATTTTCAGGTGAGGGTCCTTTCAGGTAAAGGGTGCCATTTTCAGGAATCATGTTTGTGGAGGTGACTGTGGTGCTCTTGCAATTCAACAATGCTGTCTGGAAGTTGGCAAGTGTACTCGAGCAGTAAATGTCCCATCACTTTTAGAAATTGACTTCATTTTCTTTTTGTCTGTCCTGCCATCTCTCTAGGACCGCCGCTCAGGGGGTGCCGTCTCTCGCTCCTATTGTCTTATTGATGTCATTTTCGTCTGCTCCGGAATGCTCTCTTCCTTCCCCTGTGTTCGCCCCCTACTGGCAGACCCATCTGATTGCGACCAGTCCTGTTGTCGTTGATGTCATGTTAACCCCTTTCTTCCTTCCCTCAGCCACTTCAGGGTCAACCTCGGCCCAGGAAGAACTTGACAGCCTTCCTGGGCGATGCCAGCATCACGTACTCAGACGCTGGACACCAGCTGCCCATTGTTGGCACCCCCTCCCTGAACCAAGAGAGCCGAAAGAACCGGGCCGCCAGCCGAATCAGTATCTTCTTTAGCTCTGGCACAGGCACGAATACAATTGGCAAGGTGAGTGAAGTCTGTTTATCTAATGACCTACCTTGAGGACCTCAGCTGATTTGCAGTCACTCAGGGCTCAGGGGGGTAATAGCTGGCCTGCTTCCTGCTTTGTGATAATTTCCTTCAAGTTCATTATTAGCTGAATGCTTTTCGGGGATTACACTGGGGATTACACTTGGTGAACTGGGTTCCGGTCTGGTGGTCAGTTATTTCACCCGAAGAGACTGCGTTGCATGCTTTTTGTTTGGGTTTTAGAAGTGTTTCAGACCCATAAGTAAGAACACACAAATTTATAAAGGGATTTTTAGGTCTTTTGTAAATCCTGCTCAGTTGACATCTGAGAGATAAAAACAGAAGAGAAAGTCAACAACTGGCAGCGTTTGTCCGGAACTCAGAGCTCTCACTGCGGGGTGGTTTTAAGCCCTAGGGGCTTCACTGGGATCTTAAGACATCGGCCACTTAGCCCAGAGACCTAGTCTGTCTCAGGTTCATCATATTGAATTCTTTGGGGAATTGTTTCAGGAAATGCAGGCCTGGACTAGGACCAGTGTGACGTATGGAATTCTTAAACAGAGAGACTGGTTGTTAAAACATCTGAGCTGGACAAATATCTGGGTTTGTCTGGGCTTATGGGTTATCGGGGCTACAGCTCATGACACGTCCTCCCACCCCAACAGGAGGTGGACCGAGTGGAACAGCTACAGAACAAGCTGCACTCCTACACACTATTCGGCCTGCCCAAGGTGCCCCCCCAGATCACCTTTCACCAGGACTCTTGGGAGGAGGAATGGGAGATCAACCTGTCCTTGGAGGACAGCTGGCAACAGTTGCTGGATAACCCTACGGTATGGAGACACCCACAACCCCCCCGGCGGCACACCTACACACGCAAGCATAATGCGCGCACAGGCCTGAATACATCATCCCCAACCCAACTTCCAGGAATATCGTCAACGTTCTACACCTCCCCCCCGCACAACCCTTATATTCCAGCAGCCACAAGTATGAGCAACACTTGGCCTATAGTAAAGGCTGGCAGTCCAAATAGTCTAACCACAACCCCTCCCAAAGACCACAAATGCTTCAGCTCTATTAAAGGTGGCGTATCTGTAGTAATGGCGGCGGGCGGAACAGAGCATCCTGCCCAATCAGGCGATGCCTCTATGAAAAGTGGCTTATCTGTAGTTATGACGGCGGGCTTCACTGAGCATTGTCGTTGAGCTTTTTACGCGTCTCTTTCCTCTCCGTTATATAACCAAAATCAGTCCAGTGCATTGCCTCATGATCCCATATAATTTTTTTTTTTTTTAAATATGCCACGCAGAGCCTAACAAAATTGCAGCTGCAGAGAAGATACAGGGTGGCACAGGTCTGTGTGTGTCATGCTCCACGCATGTGTCTCTCACCTTTCACAGTCATTGAGCAGGCGGCAGATCCACCAGCAGGAGGCGATCTGGGAGCTGGTGCAGACTGAGGCCACCTACATCAAGAAGCTGAGGGTCATCACCGATGTAAGCGTCTCCAACTCAGCCTTGCAGAATGTGCATGTTCCCTCAAAAGGGGTGACTTTGGTTTTAATACCAAATAAGGTCTTTATCTTTAATGGTTTTGGAGAGATGGCTCTTGGGGTGCCCCCTAACCCAGTAAGCCCCCCTAACCAATGAGTGTGGACGTCACTTTCATTTCCATAGTTTCCATTATGGGAATTCACTACAAATCTCCTGGAAATCTTTGGTTCCTAAGTTTATTTTGCTACCTAGTTTAGTGAGATTTTTTGTAGGCTTCTCTGAGAAAATTGAGGGTGATACTGACTAGTATTTTTTGGCGAATCATTAAATTTCAGTGGATGATTTTACTGGGGTTTCTAAACAAACCACAAGCCATTGGTTGGCAAAATAAGAAAAATCCTTTTTTCATGAAAAAATTATTTTAATGTATTTAGATTTCTTGCCTGAGAATTTATTGAATCTGAAGCATTTTGGGCCATTTGGAGCACTTACCTGCCGGTCTCTGGTTAGAAGGACTTTCTCTCTCCTTTCATGGAACCACCAGCTGATGTCCTTGGCTTCTTCTCCAGCTCTTAATTCCTGTCTCTCCCACGCAGCTTTTTTACTGCTGCCTGCTGAACCTTCAGGACAGCAAACTCCTCCAGGAGGTGGACCCCATACGCCTCTTCAGCAACATCCAGGACATTGTCCGGCTGCACACGGCGCTGTGGGCAGAAGTCATGCTGCCTGCCGTGGAAAAGGCTCGTCAGGCCCGCACTCTGCTGGAGCCCACACACCTGGAGGAGGGCTTCCGCACCGTAAGCAGCGCCCACACGCTCACATCCCACAAACTCAGTGCCCCTCTGACTTTGCGCGCATGCGTGCCATCTCATTTGACAGGGGTGGCCAATCTCATTCGCAAAGGGCCGCTGTGTATGCAGGTTTTCGCTGAGACTCCCTAATTAGATTGCTAATTAGTGGACTGACTGGCTGAAGAGTCCTCACACCTGACCTACAGGTTACCCCAAAAGCCTGCATACACACCGGCCTTTTGCGGGTAAGATTGGCCTCCCCTGTCTTAGGGCATGGTTTGTAGAATAATAGATTTACATACATCTTCCAACTGCTTTTCTAGTTTGAGTTCTCCAGGAGCCTGTAGCATATCCCAGGTAGCCTGGATGCGATGGGTGTGTGGTTAGGACACTCTGCCTATGTTCTGATGGTTACCCGTTCAAATCCTAGAAATGTCTCTGCTAAATATAAAGAAATGTCAATTCTAATTTGTGGCACAAGCACAAAATGGCACAATATGGCCAATTTGAAAATGCCAGCTCACCGTACTTCCATCCATCCATCCATTTTCCAAACCGCTTATCCAACTGGGTCGCGGGGGGGTCCGGAGCACATCCCGGAAGCAACGGGCACGAGGCAGGGAACAACCCTGGATGGAGTACCCGGAGGAAACTCCACAATGACACAGGGAGAACATGCAAACTCCACACACATGAAACCAGGCGGAGACCAGAACCCAGGTCCCAGAGGTGTGAGGCAACAGTGCTAACCACTGCACCACCATGCCGCCCCCCTCACCTTACTTCATGTTGTTAAATCACAAGATCAAGCAGGAATGACACAAGGAGTACTGCACAAAGCTGGGGTGGCGTTTGAGCCCCCAACCTTGGCAATACGAGCCACTGTGCCGCCCCAAATAATGATTGGTAATAAGGAACACACGCACTACTTTAGGAAATATTGACAGCTTCACTGGTTTCTCGGCTCGATGTACAGTTACCATATGTACGGTAGTTACTTGTATTATTATTAGCTCTGAATTCTTGGGGAATGACACTCGTTCGTAACCGGGTGGCTGTATTCAATAGTTAATTTGCATAGTATTGTGGGATTTTAGGTGCCTGAACCTATAGTGGTTAAAATCCCCAGTTTGGACTGACACAGCTAAGTTCGAGAAGAATCTCCTCTGCGGCTCGTGGACTCGGTCCTCCGTGGCTGGATGTGACCCGCTTGTGCCTGGATGTGACCCGCTTGTGCCTGGATGTGACCCGCTTGTGCCTGGATGTGACCCGCTTCTGCCTGGATGTGACCCGCTTCTGCCTGGTTTCACATGTGCAGATCGACGTCCGATTCAAGCCCTACATCCAGTACTGCATGGAGGAGGAGGCCTGCATGGAGTACATGAAGGGCCTGCTGAGGGACAACGAGCCCTTCAGGATGTACGTGACGGTGAGTCCTCCAGCTCGCCTGCTCAGCACAGTGCACTTGGCTCCCAGCAAAGCTTTGTCGTCTCAGCCATGCGCGGTACCCAGCGAGACGAAATGACCATCCTCTCAAACCCACAGTATTCGTGACTGGATACTAAATGTTGGGATAATAAAGACAATTTACGTAATGGAAATGAACATTTATGTACAATAAACTGTTGATAAAGGGAAATGGTGACAGAGGAAATACTGCTACCTATATTTTTAATATAAAATAACAAAACATAACAAAAACAAACATTTCGTATTGGCAAACGATGGCACACTATATTGCTCTGGGAAGTTAGGACATGCAACACACTTAAATTTAACCCTGTCAGGACTTTGCAATGGTTCATGCTTCTAGTGGTTCTTTGGGGGGTGGGGGGGTTATGATGTGTTCTGTCCAGATGTTGACCCCTAGCCCCCTTTCCCTCACAGTGGGCTGAGACGCACAAGCAGTGTAACCGACTGAAGCTGACTGACATGGTAGTGAAGCCACACCAGAGGCTGACCAAGTACCCCCTGCTTCTGAAGAGTGTGCTGAAGAAGACAGACGAGCCGTCCGGCCGTGAGGCCCTCAGCGGCATGGTGAGCCAGGGGGGCGGGGCCGCCATGCAGCCAATCACATTGACAGCATTTGTATTTATTCATAGAGTCATTCCTTTAAAGTGGGCAGATAGCACATTAGGAACATAACTGTTCCAGAAGCCCTGTTTAGATTCATGCTCTGGTGCAACATTTGGTTGCATTTACATTTACTGCCTTTATTGTATTGCGCTATTTTGACTTTGACTATGATAACGGTATGAAAGTGATAAAGAATAATAAGAGTGTATATGGGACAAGGAGCCCATGCTTTCTATGTGTGTATGAGTCAGGGGTGTTTACAGGCCCAGCTGAAAGCTCAGTGACTCCCAGAATGCCTCCTTTCCCGCCACTAACCAATACAAAATGTCATTGGCTGATGAGATGCTTGGCCTCATTGTATGAATTAAAAATTTTAGAATTGTGCCTGATATGTGTATGCTTACCCTGTATTTAACTGAGGATGGCGCCCCCTACAGGTGGCCTCAGTCGAGGCCTTTATCAACAGCGTGGACACTCAGATGCGGCAGCGGCAGGAGCATAAAAAACTGGCCTCCGTCTCAGGCCGCATCGAGTCCTATGAGGCCGTGGATGGGGGCGGCGAGGAAGTTGAGAAGGTAAGGGGAAACGCAATCATGAACGTGGCGTCAGGCCGGCCGTGTTTCCATGGAAACCAAGCTCAATCGCTGCTCCTACAGATCCTGAGAGAGTACAATTGCTTCGACTTGATGGCCCCCATGAAGGGGACACCGCCAGGGGAGACACGGCAGCTGTACATGGAGGGACCGCTGCGCATGAAGGAGGGGAAAGACAGCAGGGTGAGAAAGCCGTTGCCCCCTGCTGGCCACAAGCCGTCACAACACTAAATATTAAATTAATTCCTTATTTAGATGATACTGAAACTGCATGTTATGCTAATCAATTAGCCTAGCCACGATCTAATGACTCTTCTGATTTTTTAGGGGTTAGGGGTTTTTTCAAGTGGGGCCTCAGAAACAAGGCACCTGCCCCCTGGCAGCCTGTGGGACGTAGGATAATAGGCAGACAACGTAATGAAAGCTGTGTTCGCGTGATTAATCGCACAAGTTTAGCAAAGGGTTGAGATCAGGCCGTTTCATGTTGAGTAAGCTTCAGGGTAACAAGCCATGGAACCCTAACTGCTGTACCCCCCACACACACAGATGGATGTTCACTGCTTTCTGTTCACCGACATGCTGCTGATCACCAAGCCAGTAAAGCGTGAGAAGGTTAAGGTCATCCGCCAGCCCCTGTTCATCCACAATGTGGTGTGTAAGGAGTTGAAGGATGCTGGTGAGTGTGCGACCCCCCCCAATCCCACCACAGCTAGTAAAATATGCTTACAGAAAAGCATAAGAACATAATTAAGTCTTGTGGTCTGCTGCTCCGCCCGGCTTGGTTACAACTTTTGACCTATTTCCAGTTAAATGTTTTCAGTGAGCAGCCATGACTACAGCTAAGACAAGTTTAGCAAAGAGAAAAAAAGAAAAGTTTATTTTTATGCCGTTTTTACAAAGCAAACAGACAGGACACTAAGGATAGAAGGATCCAGAAGTGTGACTCTTAGCACATTAAAATAAAAATGGCTGAGTAATGTATGCGAGGCGTCGTTCGATGACGAAGGGGCCTGACATGTCGCTGACTGTTCCCTCCCCAGGCTCTTTCCTCGTCATCTACCTCAACGAGTTCGGCAACGCAGTGGCTGCCTACTCCTTCCAGGCCAACAGCACCACCCAGGGGCGCAGCTGGATGGACGCCATCTGTAACGTCCGGGTACGTCGGTTTTGCATATCAGCTCCTCTGCCCACCGGCGCCCCCTCCATGACACACTGGGGAAGCGCAGGAACCGACGCCTCCCTCGCTTCCCCATGTCACCGTCACACATTCATGGTCAGTGACGCATCCCGCCCTCGAACCCCAGAGGCGTCTGACTGTCATTCCCATGTCACAGAACCAGCTCCAGAAGCTTCACTCCGAGGAACTCCGGCGGAAGCAGAGGCGAGCGGGGGGCGTGGCGGAGGAGGAAGAGGAGGAGGAGGAGAGCAGTAACTCCACGGCCAGCTCCCCCTGCCTGCGACACAAGGACCATCAGGCTGAAAGGTAATGCCTTCTGAGCCCAGAATCGCTGCCAGCGGAGGGACAGGAGAACAGGGACAATCAGTCAGTCAATAAATCAATCAATCAGTGTATAAATCAAACACTAAAAATGAATGTATCATATGTATCACAGAACAGCATACAGCAGTAGGTGAAGGCAAGTAGGTTACAATTTGATGTTTAACTAATATGCAAGTTTGAGGATAAGAACGGACAGTGATAATAGATAAGATGTGCAGTTGGAGAGCACAGCAGGCTGTTGTAATGTAGCACCTTTCGCATGCTATTCGGTGAGGTCTGTACCCTCATTCCTACAGCCAATCAGACGGCTCCACTGAGACCCTGTCCGTGGCGGTCACGGAAGACGGCGGCGACTCGTCATCGCAGGAAGCAATCCCACACAGCTCTGCGGACGAGGCCTCCCTACTCGGGCTTGACTTGCGCAGCTCGGGACTGATGGCCGTAGACTCCCACCGTGAGAGACTGCAGACTGACAGCCTGGATGTGCCAGGGGTGGCGGATCGCTCCATGTCCATAGACAGTGCCTATGGCACGCTCTCGCCAGAGTCCCTGAGAGAGAGGCCCGGCCAGGGAGAGGAGGAGGAGGACACGGAGGGTGAGGCGGAGGAGACGGAGGGCGAGGAGCTGGTAGAGGAGTCTGATGAGGAGGATCCCACCCGCATGGGTTCCCTGGTCTCTATCACCAACACCGCCAAGCTGCGGCGCTGCACACCAGTGCAGTACCACCAGCGCTGTCTACAGAACATCAAGTGCCACTCCGAGGACAACCTGCTGCAGCGGGTGCAGGGAGGCGCCGAGGCCCGCCGCAATGCCGGCAACCTGACGAGGTCACGGCTCGCCAACAGGAGGGCCGGCCTCATCCACAGCAGAAGCTTGTCGCAACTAAACAAGCAGGACTTCCTGTTCCAGGCTGAGCACGCAGACTCCGCTGGGGACCTGTCCGCTAGATGCGACAGCTCAGGCGCATTAACGGACACCTCAGAGTGCACAGACTCTCAGCAGGTTCAGAGTACCCTGACTGGGTCAGACGGCAAGATAATGTCCTCATTGTCCCTGGGAGAGTCGGGCGGGTGTGAGGAGCCTGAGGACACGGAGCCTGGGGAGGCCAGGAGATCACCAATGCAACAGCACAAGAAGCTGACCCTGGCGCATCTCTACCGCATACGCACCACCGTCATGCTCAACTCCACACTCTCGGCATCGTAAGTCTACTCCTCCTCGCCACATCGCCCCCTGCTGTTGCTCTTCTGTTACTCTGCCTCCTCTTTCCCAGCACACCTTTTGCTGCTCTCATCTCTGGAACACTCTTCCTTTGGAGATTCGCTCATCCCCTTCAGTCCATATTTTTAAATCTCGATAAAATTATTAATCTTTTTTTTTTATATATAGATTGGCTTTCAGTTGTAACTGTCAATAAATTATATTATTTTTTTAGTCCTTGTTGGTTGTATGGTATTGTGACTATGGTTACTTATGTCTTGTTTTTATTAATTTTGTGTAGTACTTCGAAAACTTCAGTTCAAGTGTGCTTTAGAAAAAAAATAACATTACATTACTTTGTTACGTTACATTGCTTTACTCAGTTGTACCCTTTTGCTGAAGCACTATCAAACTTAATCCCAGGGGATTATAGAGTTTGTGACACGTGATTCTCACATGTTACATGACTGCCAGACCGTGAGAACAAAGCGGTACCGTTAGCTAACTGGCTATTTTACTGCCCCTTGTGCCCCATGAATGCAGGGTACTTTTATTTAGACCTTTGTTCTGGAAAGGGTGTGGAGAACTGTCGCGTGACCTGCCAGGTCATTGCCTTGACGCTGGTCTGTGACCTATCGGCATATTGCCCTCATCTCCACCCTTTCTGAGAAACGCGATGACAGTTCCTCCAACACAAAAGGCTTAGTGTCATGATGACACACTGCACTTTTGAAGCGGCGCTACAATAGACATTTCTCATTTCATAACATGATCCCGTCTATGTCCCGTGCAACATAGGTTCCCAAGTATTTCTGTTTTCCCATTAGCTGTAAAAATATTCACACATTACTGTTAATACATTGCGAGTTGCTATATGTTCAGACATTCTTATGATTTGCTTGCCTTGTGTCTGTCTCTGCTCCTTGTTTCATCCTGATCCATGTCCTTGAGTAACATTCCTGTGTCTCAACCTGTTGCAAAGATCCTAAGTAAGCACATTAGTGCATGTTTTAACATCAAGTCGCTTCTGATCTTTTCTTAGGGAAGTGTAGCATTCCCAGCTAACTCCTGCTCCGGACATGGATCTGCACTGCTGGGGCTCACCATCCAGTGGGATCAAGTTCCCCGCAACAACAACACTTCCTTAAGTTAGATCTTGTGCTGCATCCTCCCGTACCTGAGACTGAGAGACCACCGGACACCTGATCTGGACTGTTTCTGAGTACAGCCACATGGTTGCGGCAGCAGCAATGGTGTCCACCGTGTTCTCTTGCATAAGTCTTTGTAGTTTGCCAGGAAAGGGAGTACAGTATTGTTTTGCACTTAGTAGGTTTAAATTTGTAGAGGAGCAGTTGCTCTAGGTCTTCATGTAGCCTGGAACATAAACAGGCTGGAATTAGAGATGGGAGGCTGATAATGAGCGCCTTGCACCCCTTCTGTTGACCTCTGACCTGCGGGGCTCCAGCTGCTCATGGGTAACTTGGGAGGAAGGGACTGAGCGCGCGTGGACACTCCGAAAAGGGTGTGAGGAATCGAAACCCGTGAGCGACCATGATACCATAGTCCTGCAGCGACTCTGATTTCAATGTGCTTCTTCGGGGGAAAAAGAATTGTCATGACGGGGGGGAAAAAAAAAAAAACATGTGGCTCTTCTCAAAATACAAGGGGAATATGAGTGATTTATCTGCTGAACTGATGATATGTATAGCTGGTTGTGTGCCTCTTTATGAAAGGGAGATAAAATTTCATAGACTGTCGATTTGTGGAGTATGCTAGCATGCCCAAAGATGTACAGATAAAAAATGCGCATTCAGGAAAAATATCAGTGGCAGTAACTAAGAGAGTACATCAGGAGAAAGAGGTGAGAGAACCTCTCAGTCAGAGGTTAACAAAAAGCACTGATGAGTCAGTTAGAGGTTAAACTTCTGTTAATCTAATTTAATCTCATTTTGAATAATGGATCAAAGTGTAAGTTATGTTTAGCATGTGATCCGTTTGCTTCCCAGACTCCACCACACGAGTATACATGGCAGATGTAACTGATCGAAAGATTGTGGACAGTCAGTTTAACATCCTACCACCCAGTGGCCAAACAGGGTATAGAAGAATAAAGCTTTTATCTGCATGTATAAAAATGTGTGTAGCGCTGCCCTGCCACAATACTACTACCCAGCCAGGGTTCTTGCAGTGCCAGCTATGCTCTGGTCCCATAGGCTACATATGGGGCTCTTACCAGTGTCTTCCAAATCTGCTGATTTCAGTATTACTGTGTATGGCCCCCCTTTGCTCCCAGGAAGCTTGACGCCTGCTTTATTGTCATCGTAAGCCATGAAAGGCAACAGGTGAATACAGGGTTTCCTGAAGCATCTTCCTGAGTGCTACATTAGGGCTGGGCTTAGAGAGGAACATGTGGTCTGATTTACATTCGGTTTAATATATTTCATTGGAGGCTTGCAGCCTTTACGCAAGACTGATACATTCAAGTTGAAAATTCACTTTGCTAATATACTGTACTGAAAGAACCCCTTAGCTAATCCCCTGTAATGTTGCCCAAAGTTAAGTTTCTTTTTGTCTTCATATTTGTTATTTTTTGTGTTTGTGTCATATTTATTTAAGCTTGCTTTCTTTTATATACATATAAAAATATGGTTGATTCATTATTGGATTTTCCGTTTGTTTTGTAAAAGTTTTGTAATTGAGTCGTAATGTAATTGTTAATCTTGTTCAGTCCTGAATCTGCTTTGAAACCAAATTAACAACATGTTTTGAGTTAACGGTCATAATTTTTTTTTTAAAAAGGTATGTTGTAATAATTTATAATGTACTGTACAGTAAACGTGGGGGCTTCCTAGAGCACAAACACATTAACTTCCCGTAAAAATGCACCTTTCTTGCACTGTGAGCTAAAGGCACGTGTCATGACACTTAAGCCAGATTTTTAGTGCATTCGATTGAAATGCTTTAATTGTGAGAAACAACGCAATTGTACGAGATTTTTTTAATGTGTCATTGGAATTAAATGCCTAAATAGCTCAATTTATTTTTGGTGGAAAAGACTGAAATTGGCTATGAAGTTCTAACTGGATAATTAAAAGTTCAGAAGCTTCAGCTCTGAAAACTGATACTGTTTCTTTTGTGCTCTGTTTGTGTAATACAGTGGTACCTCGGTTCTTGAACTCACTAGAACTCAAAGTTCTTGAAAGTTGGGATATGATCTTTATTGTTTTGGAAGTCATTAATAAAAAAATGATTTTGTTTTATCCTAATCATTTTTTGTTTAAATGCTAAAAAACATATTTGGGGGGGCAGGAACCAATTAATTGGTTTTTCCATTATTTCCTATGGGAAAAATTTGATCAGAACTTGAACATTATAGGATTCGATCAGGAGTCCAGAACGGATTATGTTTGAGAACCAAGGTACCACTGTAGAAGCAGGTCCTATGCTAAGCTACTTAACCGATAGCTATAGCTACCATTTCTGCTACTACTTGATACCTCCACTAGAGGGAGCCGTTGTAATCAAATTGTGACCAGTAAGTTTTTCTGCGCAACCGGGCCCTTTGAGTTGGTACAATAAATGAGTTGTGCTGCTAATCGCAGCTGCACATATAATCGTGAAATCTGAGTATTTTAAGACTAGCACAATATACACAAGTGATGCAGTGTAAGAAGGTCAAATGAGGTAAAAATGCACCTTAATTTTCACATTACTTTGCCTGCTTGTCTCAACTGTATTTACAGTGATTGGGGAAAAATAATCATCTGTTAATACCTATGTAGGCATCTGCAGATTTACAAATACTGCATATATGTATGTATTTGTAGATTTGTCTATGCATTTGCAACGGATTCTGAATACACATTTACAGATTCCTGTATGCATTCGCAAATCTCAGTACAGATTTAAAGATTTTTTTACACATCGCAACTCTCCACACACAATTGCACATTATTTGCTACAATAATAGCCCTTTACTGGTTGAATAAACAGACCTCGCTATAGCTGCTATTTCTGCTACTATTGATTACTGCCACTAGAGGGAGCCATTGTAGTCAAATTGTGACCAGTAAGATTTTCTATGGAATCTAGTTCCTTTTTGTTATTAGATACAATAAATGAGGTGTGCTAATTGTAGTTGCACATATAATTGTGAAATAGAACTATTTTACTAATTATGGCATCTGGATTTCTTAATTGGGAGTCATGTTTGTACATACCCCAGTTGATGTCAGTGTCCATTTGTTTTCAAACTATATTTATACACACAAGTGATGCAGTATAACCAGGTCAAATGAGATAAAACTGCACCTTAATTTAAGTGAGGCGCGTCTGACTGGCTGCTTTTTGTATAGAGGAATCATTTCTCCCCTTCAGCCAAAATACCTTCTTTTAGCTTCTTTCAGCTAACCCTTTTACATTATTATGTAATGTGTGACAGTTACGACAATATATATATTTAGCTGAAACCATGTTTCAGCTACGGCAGTCTGCCAGTCTTACATGGCACCCAAAGTACAGCAGATGATGGGGGCCAGGATAAAAGTCCCAGCTTTCATTACAACATACATTTTTTTCTTCAGGTTCTGGAATATTCTGCTAGCTACATAAGTGTGATGTTCAGCCAAACAGTCCCCGGTTTGATGTACTCGTGTTTGTGCTACTCTCAAAAGGAGGGAGCTCTGGTTATCATTTTAGCAAAAAAAAAATGGCTGAAGTTTAAGTTTCATTTTCATGGTTCCACTAGACTAGAAATTTTATGGCAAATCTATATTTTTCCATTATAAACCTAAAATTAACTATGTCAAAGGCATTGAGGTATATTGCAAACCCTCCAGACTATTTGTTAATGGAGAAACTCTTACATA
>JABFDZ020000109.1:21573767-21604188 GCA_019775955.2 Pollimyrus isidori | reverse complement strand
GAGTCCTCAGCAGAATGCATGGCTGCTTCAGGGAAGGATGTAACATGTTGAGTCCTTAGCAGAATGCATGGCTGCTTCAGGGAAGGATGTAACATGTTGAGTCCTCAGCAGAATGCATGGCTGCTTCAGGGAAGGATGAAACATGTAGAATCCTCAGCAGAATGCTGACCCATTCATATTTAAAATTAATTTTGCGTGGAATTGAAGCTTTGTGCAAATAGCAAGCAAGTACAGGTATACTGGAATTCTTACATGGTCTCCATGGTCATGATTTACAACCAACAACCATCAAGTCTATGACATGCATTCAGGGATGCTATGAAGCTGAATAAATAGATAAAAGATAGACAAGCTGCTTAACTGATTGAATAAATGAGGTGCCCTGAGTGTCAAAGGTAATTATAGCTGTAGTATGTTCTAAATTTCTTTTTGTATAAAATATGTAAATATCTTTAATATGTAATATTTATAGATGGATTTAACAAAACTAGTTGGACTCGAAGTCTATACCAGCAATCTGCAAAATGAAAACTATAGTTGTACATTAATACTAAACACTACTGTTCTGAGAATGCCTAAGAAGATTACTGTAATTTCAATATTGAACCTTTAGAGTTTTAAAACTGTCTGAAAATGAAATCGCTTGCATACCCAAACAGATGTTTGATTTAGAAACCTGTAACAGTGGAGAGAAATGATTAAATTGAATGCATTTAATATGCAAGCAATTAAACTGACATACTGTATACATGAATTCTGATACTATACTAATGACTGTCAGCTATTGAATTTTCACTTTCACAAAACTTGTGTGTCCTCTAAGGTCAGCTCTCTTCAAACAGAAATTGAAGAAAACTGTTTGTAGGCTTCTTTGTTGACGGTGTGCCTAAGCTCTTACAAGGGTTATAATTTCTTTTTTTAGTAGAACGTAAGTATATGAGAACTGTCCATGCTTAGAACACTCTCACACCTAATTAACATTAATGAAAAGAATGCAGACTTTATGACAAATCTAAGCCTGAGGCTGAAATGGCCAAAGTCCGTCATTATTAAAATGGTATGTCGTATTACCTAATGTTTAACTGAAAATAGCAAGTTCTAAAGATTCCATTGACATTGCTATCTATTGTCTTGTAAGTTTTCTACATACGATAACAAAATGCATTTTTGCCACAAACCTTCTGTCTATCTTGATGATTATTGCATGGATTTTCTGTTTTGCTAATATTCTTTTCCCTTGTGGATTCCATGTTTGGATCTTCCTTGGGCAGCCATCTTCATTGCTGGCTCTGTGTATTCTCTTGTTAGTACCGCGGCGGTTCAAATCTTTTCAGAAATTCAGTCACTGGTCTTTCAAAAATCTGCACCTCCCACCCTCTGCACTGCACCCTGAAAATTATTCAGAGCTCCTTCAACAGGAGACTCGTGTCACCAAAAGGGAGATCCTTCCTTCATGTGGTCATTAGAGTATAACTCCTCTTCATTTCTCACTTATGGTGTAATAAATGGACCATGATATGTTTTGCCCTCGTAGACCATAACCGAACACTGAATGTGAAACCACCAGTGTACAGTGCACAACTTTTTTTAAGTGTAAACTCTGAGCATTGGCTTGTCTGAGGACCAATGATAAATAAGTTGCTTGTATTTATGGCCAATAAAAATATTTCTAAAATTTAAATGTGATATATTTAGGCAAGAGAAGGTCAGACATATTTCACTTTTTGTTGTCAACAAATAAAAAGAAATGTTTTTAATTGATTATGTTACAGAAAATATTTACTGTTTTTTGACAACTGGTGGATTGACAAAATGGGAAAGGAATTAGCATGTTGGCATATTCATTACTTGATGTTACACAACTCTGAAAAGGCGAGACACCAGATTACGTGCTTGCTAGGGTATTCGTGGTGAAATATCTGCATTACTCAACATGAGACTCAAACCCACATGCCTAAGACTGGGCATCATGTTAGCCAGACTCATAGTCATCCACTGACAGTAAATTTATTTTTGTTTTTTTGTTCCATGAAGGGGACTGACTGGTTCAGGCACCCACATTTTGGGCTACCAAGAGAAAAAGAAAGTAAATATAATGAAAGATCTGTAGTATCTTTTAGGCCCTGATCATTGTGGGTACCCTGATATTATTAAAAAGTGGAAAATAATGTGAATACTTTTTGAATCCTTGTCTTTATGTCCTAATCTGTGCCACACTGTTTATGGATTCCACCGCTGTGATGTCTCACGTCGTATTTATTTACAGATGCCATTATCCAAAGTGACGTATAATTCTGATCACGGACAGAGTCTCTTCTCCATTGACCCACATACTGCTGCCATATCTCAGCCTTTTGTATTGAGTGCTAGAATCTTTGTTTTCAAAGGCACATTCCAGCATTACTGTTCTTTTATGCATCTTCCATTGATTGTCTGAAAAGACAACTAGATCACCCGCCTGCTCTGAGTTCTTAAGCATTATCCTTTCTATACGATTCTTTTTTGATTTTATGTGCATGACCTCAAGAGATATACATTTATTTATTTAGCAGGCACTTTGGTCAAAAATTGACGTATAAGTGAGAGAGTAGTCAGACAGTCCCTTGGGCAATTGGAGTTAAAGGCTTTGCTCAAGAGCACAATGGTGACATCACTCCACCAGCTACAGGATTTCAACTGGCTACATTCTGATGCATGGGAACAGCATCTTAACCCATATAATGATTATTATCAGTGACATTGGATGCTTGGTGTGCTAAGTTAAATCAGTCAGCTTGTAAGCAGTATAGGTTCTGTTCTGCACATTATCCAGACAACCCTCTTTGAATTTCTATAACATCTATGGAGCAGTCACAGATTCCCCCACATAATGTTAAAAGTTTTATTATAGTCCACAATGTGGACAAATGTTCAATTTAATGTGTTTGTGACATGAAAAATGTGAATTGGATCTGTACATGACTTGTCAGTCTAAGCTTAAGCCTGATATGTTTACGTTGCTGCTAATCTGCTTTTTTTAAATCATGTACTGTCACATATTTACTGCTGCTAATACCAATCATACGATTGCACTGCTACACTTTATTCGCTGAACATGTCCAAATGAGACCTTCTTCTTGCCTCCTTAGACCTCTGGCGTTGAAGTTCTTTCCCAGCACGAGCAGAAACATTAATCCTGAAACGCCACAGTTTAAAAACCTGTTTTACAGGCCTTTTAGATTTTCCAAAAAAAACAGTCTGCACAACATAATAATAGAGGTATTTCCATGTACCAGACTGTTTTTTCAGTGCCTGAGGCACACCTAAGATGAGTGGCACACCTAATTAAAAAAAAAAAAAAAAAAACTCTATTGTAAAAGTTCTAGGGGTCAGTTTCAGTTAATAAGATACCTGGTGGCTTGTTTGTTCATACTGTCAGAGTTCTGACTTTGTCATGATTGCATAATATGCCTCTTTTGTAATCAGATGCTTCTCTTCATTGTTCGTTGCATTTTGCTGAGCTTTTGCCGCATGTGGTCAGACATTGTTTTAATGTTTACCTTGATAAGGTGTTTACCTTGACGGATGCCTCGTCATTCTGGAAATCCACAGTACGTTCTTCTGGATGTCCCCGTTGTAGGTTCAGCTTCAGTCTTCTCAGGTGGTGAGTTAAGGTAGTACCCGCTGCTCTGTGGACGTCAATATCACCCAGTCTATTCTATTCCACCTCCATCCAATACCAAAGTAGTTTTCAGTTGTCAATATGGTGATGCCCATGTAAATGGATTTTCTAGTATGAAAATATTCTCTCAGTGGCCAGTCTGTTGGATGCATCTTTTGGTCAGTCTAGCTGAGATGGCACCTTTCCATTCAGGCTTATGTAGGTGTGGTGTTACCAGCTCCAGCGTTTTCATCAAAATCTTAAGTGCAGACGTCTCATTATGTGAAGTGTCAATACCACATTGTAAAAGATGGCTTTGTCTTCCCCATCTTTATTGCTTATTAGAATATTTACCAATATTCAAGATAACAAGCTGAATGAGATTGACCCCGCGACCCTGAACAGGAAGATGGATGGATGAATGACACTCACTAATGAGAAGCCTCACCTACCAATTAATATCAGACAATGCTCTAGTTTATAATTTCAGTTCATTTTTCTAATTACTTAGTCAATTCTGTAGCCTTAAAATTGGATTCCATTCCAGAAAAAGCTCATATTAAACTGAATAATGGGAGACTGTGTAGACCGGGGGGGGTCAATCTTACCTGCAAAGGGCCAGTGTGTGTGCATGTTTTTGGGATAACCTGTAGGTCAGCTGTTCAAACCCAGGTGTGAGGACTCTTCAGCCAATCAGTCCTCTAATTAGTAATCTAATTAGGGAGTTGCAGCGAAAACCCGCATACACAACCGGCCCATTGCGAATAAGATTGCACCTCTGGTGTAGCCTAATCAATCTCTAATCTTAAATAAAAAGTTTTCTTTTGTAAGAAATCTTTTATTTGGTTTAAGATTGCTCTTGTCATATTCCTCAGAGATTGCTGTGTAACTAGAAGCCTATCGACGCCGGTGAAGCGGTATCTAAATGGGGTAAAGCAGCAACCCCTCGGGTCCGTGTTCTGCTGAGGACCACATTATTTACTTGCTATCTTGTCTATCTCTCTCTGCCTCCCAAATTCATCTGTTAAAAGTACCTGCTGAAACCAAGGTCTAGCATTACTTGGTACATTCTTTAAAACAGTAAAGATAGTACCCACATGCCGTTTGCCCAAGCAGACTGCAAACTTTCACAGTGAGAATGGAGTCCCTCTGAGGTGCAAAAAAAGAGAGGCCAATTGGCTGTCACAATACATTTAGGGTTAGATAAGCAAATTAGCTAGAGTACACGAATATTTACATTAACGGACACAACAATTTTTTCCTCTTAGTATTTAAGCAAATGAGCATAAACAAAATGCATGTATCTCTTTTAACATTTACAGGTGCGCTCTAACATAAAGAGTATTTATTTACAGAATTTGGTGGGGAAAATTGTTTTTTTTTCTTGTACTCGGGTGTGAATGTAGGCTATCTGGCTCAGTGTTAAAAGAAAACAATAACCACAGTAGTACCACCAACTATATATCTTAGTGAAGTATAACCTAAAATACATTGCGATCCAAATTAGGAAATGATGGATGAGAATGGAAAACAACATCCGTGTAAGGCCAGTGCATTATTTTTAACAGCGTATGCAGCTTATCTATTTTTAAAATTGGTGCAACATTTTCCTAAAAGTCTGGGTTTGTTAATATTGCTTTACAGACGATAGGAGGGCACGAATACAACCCGGTGCCGTTTGCAGTCCTTCAACGCCGAGTCACGCGAGGGTTAAAACGGGGGGAGGCGCGCTTACATGTATCTGGGTGGGGAGAAGCTGGATGTGTATCGTGAACTTTTTCTTAATTAGTCAGAGAAAAGTAAAAAGAAAAAAAAACTTTGCTTGACGTTTGTTTATATCATAAGGGGACGAAAATAACACGTTACTGTGCGGTGCGGACTCGTCACTCGACAATGGAGGACATCACTGAGGAGTCCTTACTGGACTTTATTTTCACGGCAGGAGGGAAAGTTAAGAATTCAGATTTACTGAATATGTACAAAGAGTTTATTAACCACAACGACAAGGACTTTCGTGGTGAGTTACTTTTAAAACGACACGATAAGCGGTGCCGCCTTGCGTACACAGTGTTTTCTGGTCTATTGCGGTTCCATGTGTGTGTTTTACATAACTAAATATCGTCCTTATACTTAACTTTTATGTTTTATAATGCAAATATTCGCAATTCATATTCGTTGTGAGGTGTTCGTTATAGCTGCTTCATATCTTTTTTCCGTGCTTTTCCTGTGCCTCACTTTCGTAGGGCAGCACTACATCTGTTTCATATTTAGAGCCTTTTTAACGGCTATGGTATTCGCTGGTAATTTGCTTTCTGAAGTTGCTGGGAGCCGTACAAGTCAGCGTGTACCAGGCACGATAGCTGGTCACTGCAATCTGCTGTGTAGGCACCAGCCAAACGGCCAGTCTGATAACAGCGTCCTTGTTGCTTGTAACCTTCATCCAATTGCTTGATTTTTTAGAGTAATGAATGTAAACAAAGCATCTGAGCGCATTTTAAACTTCTTAACCTCTGTGTCTGTTCTCAACACATCCCTAGAGCTGACCCTTGACCAATAGTTAGTTTAATTACGTGAAAACTCAGTGAAGTGTTACTGCAATAGATCTTCTAAACCTAGATCCGTGTTTCTCCCTCTTTCTATCTGTTTAGGTCATACATCGTGCGTTTTGTTGTCTGGTCGCTGGAAGCCCTTACATTATCATGCCATATAGCCAATGTTAAGAAATTATAAGGTGGTTCCTCATGTATTTACACTTGGCAAGACTTTAGTGCTCCAGACAAGATTAAAACGTGTACATGTTCTGCATATAGCTTCCAAAAGGCCTGACATTTATATTTATATTTGTATTTATAACCTAAAGTGATTGCCGAGGATCATTGATTCTTGTACCTCATTAGAGGTTCAGAAGTTGAAGTCTGCCTTGAAAATGTGCTGTTTGACACTGGTTAAGTCATTATTCCCGACGCCTGTTTAAGCGGGACATTATATGCTTTGAACTCCTAACAGCTTTGGTGTTTAATTGTCGTCTGGACTGCTGCATGTGCCTCTATGTGTATTGAGCTCAGCAACACATTTTGTTTGCACCTATGCAGCCAATTTGGGGTTAATAAATGGCCATCTATCCTGGTGTCATTTTCCCCCCTAGTCATGCCAAAGAACAAAGAAGCTCAATTCTAGGCAGGATTTAGCCTATTTGCCTTCTAACTGCAATCAGGAATCAACATTTGAGCACTGATTGTAAAATTAGCAACAGTAACAATGCCAGACTAGTATGGTAAGCCATTTTAACATTTAATTGCTAGACTGGATATGTATTGCAGATATCCGTAATTCAATTATTCCTAGTCAAAAAGAACATTTCAGATATCCACAGTGACATTCTTCCTATCCACAATTGTCATTTCAGATATCCACATTTTCATTTTTCCTAGGAGAAATTGCGTCACTTTCGCCATTCATGTCTTTTGGGCTTTCAATTTCAGATATCCATAATTACATTTCAGATATCTAGAATTAACATTTGATAATTTAATTCTTACTACGAAAACTCCAGTTTCAGATATCTACAATCCAATTGTTACTAGTAATAATTTTAATTTCAGATATCCGAAAGGATACCACCATTTTAGATATTCATTATGCAATTTCGAATATCTGAAATACATGTTTACTAGTCACAATGTCTTTATGGATATCCAGAATTCATACTATGGCTAGTAAAAATGTAATTGCGGATATCTACAATTAGAATTATGACTAGGAACAATACAGTTGCAGATATCTACAGTTGTATTGTAGATATCTGTTGAAGAGTAGATAAGACGCCGTTTTAACAAAAACGATCCATTTACTATCCACAATAACATTTTAGATATACAGAATATAATTTCTCCTAGTCAAAATTATATTTTTACTAGTCAGAATGGTAATTGCAGATATCTACAATTACATTTTTACTAGTAGAAAATGTATCTTACAGCCGCTTCATTCGTTATCGCCCCCCTCTCGGGTCAATTTTAATCCTGCTCCAAGGAAATCGCTTACCAGTGTCTCTAAGAACGAAAGTTTTAGCCTTAACCTTAGCCTGGCATCAAAATAAATGAGCAATAAAATCTACATTCAAGTAGAAATGGTTTATTTCTGGGTCAGTCATGCTTCAGACACAGGGTGTGAGTTGGTCTGGTTCAGCTGCGGTATACGAAAGTGGAGCGAGGTGACGCTAATTGTGGATAATCAATGGAGCCATTTCATGTCTTCTCGTCAACAGATATCAACAATACATTTGTAGATATCTGTAATTGCATTGTTCCTAGGCGTAATTCTAATTCTAGATATCTGCAATTGCATTTTTACTAGTCATAATATGAATTGTGGATATCTGTAATGACATTTTTACTATCCACAATTTTGATATTCAAAATTACATTATATATATCTGGAATGTTTTTTTCTTTTTTCCTTTCGGATATCTGCAATTAAAATTATGACTAGTAACGACTGGGTTGTAGATATCTGAAACTAGAGTTTTTCCTAGTAAGAATTTAATTGCAGATATCCAGAATGAACATTCTTAAACATACCTTAGATACCTCATCACAACAGCTTCATTTAGATGCAATAACTTAAATTCATAGTGATGCCTAGATCCCACTGGGTTGAGTTGATTGAACATGTGCTTATTTAGATTTAAAAACATTTGCTATTTTGAAGGATAATATGTGGTTATAACACAATGTTACCAATAGGACTGTGGCAGTATTCATCTGCACACCACTTCTCAACTGTATGACGTGATAGCATCACACTCGTCACACATGCCTAAAAGTAACCATTCAAGGGAGTCCTTCTCCCTGAAAGCTGAGGGCTTTTGGAGCACAGCTGAAACACTCAAGTGTTGTTGAACTCTCTTACTTTTAGTTGGTATTGCAATGAGAAAAGGACATAAAAGAGGAATTCTCATTTCGGACCCCTAAGTGGCTGCATCCTTTTAATTTCCTGTTTGTGTATTTCAGTAAACCCTCCTGTGTTGAATACGTCTTCCTTTATCTGACACATGTACAGTTTAAAAGGCAGACCGCAATTCCCTACAAGTGGACTGTTGAAGGACTTGTTAACCATACGTCTGGATGAAGAAATGAGCTGTAAAAATATTAAGTATTGATTAAATATGGTGGTTAAATGTTTTAGTGTCTAACTAAGGTTTGCAGGAAAACTACGAGGTGTAGAGCAAAGATATGTCTGAGATCCTAGTTTTGTGCTTAAAGTCAACCTCATTAGACGAAAACTGTCCCGGATGTAGAGGGATAGCATGCCACTGAAGATAAGTGTTATTGTTGGTTCACTTCCTGTCTCTGCTTCCTGGATTCCTCCCTGTCCTGTGCGTGTGTGTGTGTGTATGTGTGCGTGCGTATGCGAGTACATGAATAATTTTGAGCATGTGGTCAGCTTGTTAAGGGAACTATTCATCATATTTGAACTGACCCTAGTGCATGTGGAGGTGAAGTAACCACCCACAATTCTTCACGATTTGTGCAAAAATTTGTGCCTTTTATGTAGGGTAAAAGGACTGTGGAATTTCACATGCACTCAGTAAAATGCTTGTTAAAATCTATCTCCAAATGATGTCCAATAGATTCTAGACTCTCTCATTTCTGAAATACGCACACACACACACACACACACACACACACACGTTACTGCATGCTGTCAGAGAGAAACTGCACAGAGGTTCCAGTTTGAAACAACAACACCTGGTTAGTATAATTCACATACAGCTTGCTCATCTTAGACCCTGAGCTACAGTCTGAAAATAGTGCATCGGCACCTAAAATGGTACAATTGCTGCTGTTTAAGGGTGTACTCGCATTGCTCTCCTTTCCCCACTGGTCTGCGCCCACATAGCACTTAATATTCTGTGGCCGAGCACGCTTTCATCACCATGCAACTTTTTGTATTCAAAACAACATACATAGGTTTGCTGTCACACAACACAATGAGGTTTATGATTTAATTCCTTATTTTGTGGCTTATTTTGAGTCGTTTTAGGTGTAATGATGCATGGCCCTCATAAATTATGCCACACAACACCTTTCATGAAATTGTACTGCACATATTATAAGAAAGCCAATGTTAGACCCATATTTTTGCAAATATCTGAGTTTTTGTGTGTTGCATCCAGTTGTTCCTAGATACTCTCAACAACCCAAATCTCCAGCAAACACTGCACCCCTGTGCCATAGTTCATAACGATCCCTTTGCCATAATGTTTGTTGCTACCCAATCTGTACTGCCTACCTGATCCGTTCCTTCCGGGTCCAGTTCATGTATAGTGTGCATGTGCACGTGCGTGGGCCAGCTGCATCATTGGCATCATGTCTGTGTTCTGTGCCCGGCACGGTTAGCTAAGTGTATAGTGCCCAATTCCAACTGATCCGTTCCCTGGCCCAACTTTTCAAACAGGCCCAAGCGCCATGCAGAGTGATCACACTAGTGAAACAAACTGGACTTTGTGGGTCAAATTTGCTTGGGTACAGTACGGATTGCCTAGTGTGAGTATGTCCTTAAACAGTCCTACGATATCCACGAGGGACTGGAAGCCCTACAGATCTTGAATGTAGATCTTGATAGTCATCTGAAAACCAGCCATAGCTCTGCCTGATATGGAAGATACTCCCCACTCTGTCAAACTTAACATGGCCGTGACCTTGCTCCAAAACACTTTTGAATGACAGTCTTTATTTTAAAAGAAAATGTATTTGCCTTTTCTCCATCAGCAAAATACAGAGAAGAATTCAAGACAATTATTGATAAGATTGCAGTTGTGAAGTCAGAATCTGTAAGTAAATTATGGGTCTCTGCAAGGGGGGTGTTATATAAACAATTTTAACATTGTATAGCCCTGTATAATATTAGTGTAATGCCATCATAAATTAAGGAGCGCACACTGATGACATGTTGCCGTACCCACCACACATCAAACCACCTCAGGGAGTAGAGACTTAAGTGCAGCTGTGCGATACCTGAGCACCACATTAGTCCAAATGGAACAGTGTGAGTTATTCTGGTACCTGGAGTGTCAGTCCTGCCACTAGCCCCAAAATTTTCCCTGTCATTTGAGGGACCTGCTTGCAGGGCTGAATACCCAGGATGAAGCACTTGCAGGTTAAGGGCCTTGCTCTGGATCACTGGTGACATTCAACCTTCTGATTGCTGACACTGATCCCTAGACTCAGAGCCACAACTTCGCCCTTGTACAGTATCTTCCAACACAGAACAATGTTTGCTACTGCTTATAAGATGTTTGCTTCTCACCCTTCAGGGTGAGAAGATCCTGGTCTTGAAGAAGAAATACAAGCAAATGATGGAGCGGGAAACAGAGAGGACATCCAGTGGGCAGGGGCAAAGGGGTAGCCCAGGCAGGCCATCCAGCCCAGGAGGGGATGAGGCATCAAGGGCAAGCGACCATGGGCAGAACTTGGGAGTTCCTGGTATGGCAGCAATGAAGGGTGCTGGAATAGTGAGCCCTTGTGGTGAATCCTGGTGTGCAGGCCCAACCATCACCGTCACAGAAGCACCAGATTCACAACCTGTAGATGAGGTGAGGGAAGTTTCTGGTGCCCTTAAGTTTCTAGAAACGGATGTTTGTAAGTTTGAATCCTGGGGGTGTGAGAATGATGCTGCCTTTGGGCCCTTGAGCAAGGCCCGTAACCCACAATTGCTCCAGGGACAGGGATGCTGACTGAGCCTGCACTGGGACCCAATGCTTGCTCCCCATGTTTCTGTTGGTTTCATGGAGAGCGAGGTGGGACAGGGCAAAAGGCAATTTCCCCACAAGGACGAATAAAGAATCAATATTCTGTCTAAGTGATGTATAGTTGAGAAAGCAGGGTTAGCATAAAATCTTAACCAGGGGCATTCCGATCACAAACAGAGTCCTAACCTGCAGAACAACCCACCACCACAACTGCTACTATCCTACTCATTTTGTTCAGGTTTCCCTAAGGTACTCTATTACTGCCCTCAGTTCAAAGACATAGGTTTGAGTGAATTGGCTTAAGTGTATGAGTGAGTGTGCCCTGCAATCGACTGTCATCCCATCCAGGGTTGTGTCCTGTACTTCCTGGAATAGGCTCCCGGCCCTCTGGGAATCCTGTACTAATTGAGATGGCTGGATATTTGCCCATTTCACTTTCTATGCCTTCGGCCACAGGAAACGTAGGAGTGTCTCAGCCCAGCTCCACTCAACTGTGGTCAGTGAATCAAGGCTGTGGCTTAGATGAGTGGGACAGTAATGTTCCCAGAGTTAAATAAGATGACTCCTTTGTCAACTTTGAGGAAGGAATAAATGTCTAGACCAAGTTATTTCTAATGACACCTGTGAGCTCTTATTAAAGGGGCAGAGCTTGGCACTGCAGCTGTTGGGGACAGATGGTTTGTGGAGGCTTGAAGATGGTGTAAACTGGCTGGGTTTTTTTTGTTAATTCACAGAAATCGTTGGTGTCAGCCATGTCTGTACGCTGAGTGCCAGTTTTGGTTTAGAAACGACTGAGATGCAGTTGACAGTAGTTCACAGATCTATTTTTAAGCTGGCCACTTCCCAAGTGCGGAGTGTTTATGGGGGAGGTTGGTCTGTGGGGGATGGGTGGGGTAAGAGTCGTTACACTGTTACCAAACATCTCTGCCCCTTCCAGGAGCAGCACATAGATGAGACGCCCTCCCTACCTGGACCTGGCCGATCTCTGTCCCCACAAGCAGAGGATTCCCGCATTCTGGTTCACAGTGAAGATGAGCTTAATAGAGAAAGCGGGTCAAAGGTAAGAGGCATTTTGTAGACCCTGCTGTTGGGCCCTGGAAATGGGGCAGTTGTCCAAAGTTTAGCTCAGAACACAACATTTTGTTTTTTTGGGTTTTTGCTTATCATTGTTCTCGCGTTTGTGAGATTTGCCTTCTAATAGCTCAATGTTTTCTTCCATCCTCTCATTGAATTACTCCAAGCTTCCACTAGATGGCAGAAGAATGATTTTCTTAAATGTAATCTTGGAACATGGCCGCATTGTTTGCTTTTCCCTGCTGAGGCAAATTCGATACTTTATGATGGAAATACAGGAGAAATTAAATACATTGTGATTAGACCAAAATAATAATAATAATTTGGTTGTCTACTGTACTGTGCAAAAGTCTTAGGCAGTCAAAGGAATTGATGTTTAAATTATCCTAATGTGGGTGTAAAACTATGATATTATGTCTGTCAGCGTGATAGTGTCAGTTTAGCCTTTTCAAAAACACCTCCTAAAGTTTAAATTATTTTTGGCTAATCAATACCTAATTTATTTATTAAGTGAGCTTATGATGAAATGTGACACATACTTGCAATAGCTTAAGTGCCCCTGAGGAGAGATTTGGGAACTGAAGCAGCATCATCTAACCATCCTGCTAGGTATCAGTAACTTTTTGGAGAACTGAAGAAATGCTTGTTAGATTGTGTTGTATAGCGTTACTCTTAACTCTGAGTAAATATATACATGCCTCCTAGATAAATAGCTTTAAACATTTCCCTTGACTGCCTTTGCACAGCACAGCACTACATGTGATGTTCGACTTGCCAGTACAGCTGAAATTGTATTTTGCAGTGTAATCTTGTATCCTGCATGTTGTTTCTCAGGGGCTGTTCATCAGAGTCCTTAGAAGACTTAGGTCTACCTTTTGTGCTCTAAAGAAAAAATATGGCAGATGAATCAGTTCTTCGAAAGAAAAGATATACCTCCGGCAACTGATAACAGGGATATACTACATCCCTCGTATGGAACACGACCAGTGTTGCTGTTTTGGTTTAGCACTAAGCAGATTACAACCATTACTAAATTATTGTGTCCTCTTGTAGATTAACGTGACCTCTTCTGTGTTTGCTCTTTATTTAATATTTATGTAATACTTGTGAGTTAGCTGCAGTTTAAAGTTTAAAATGCCCACAGATGTATGATAAAGCGATTTAATGGGTTTGCTAATGGGGTTACTGTCGACACTCAGTCTGCTACAGTGTCCTGCTGCCCAGCTCGCCTGAGTGTTGCGTTGACCCTCATATAGCTGTCTTTACTTCAGGCTTGGTGTGTGGCTCAGTGGGTTGGGACTCCGTACCAGTGATTGGAAGCTTCCATGCTTGGCAGAATAGTCACATCTTCATTGGGCCCCTGAGTGAGGCCCCTAACCCCTAAAACATGCTTCAGGGGTGCCAAATAAATAGCTCACCCTGCATCCGCACAGCAAGTTCCATTCTCACCTGTATGTGTGTGTGTGTCTTAAAGGAAAGCATGATGTGATATGTGAAAATGAAAGCATTCTGATATATGTGTACAAATTCCAAATGAAGCTTTATTAGGGGAAATGGTCATCTGACAGTCACTGCCAAATCTAATCACTATTGACAGTGTCTGTTTGTATCCTAAGGAATTACGTATGAAGTTCATGCTTTTTGACTTCACATGGGGTACAAAGAGTGTTGATGCAGAGATCTCCTACATTAGGACTCCACACTTATGGAATATAAACCCTCATTCTCAAAATTTGGCCCTAATTCTCAGCAATTTGCTAGCCCCTCTACTTAAAGACTAGCATGTTCACATATTGTGCTCAATTGGGTGAAAATAATCAGTCACGATAGGCTCTATTACACATTACACCAGAGTATGAAAGAGTCTAGCTTTAAACTAGCCTAGGTCTTTTTTTCCCATCACTGTTGTCTTTGGTGTAGAAACAACATTTTCTGCTCTCTGGCCAGCAGTGGGGTCTCTTTCTCTTACCTCACATGTGGTCTTTCTTCCACTCTGTCTTCCTCTCCATCCCTTGAAGAAAGAGATTGTGTGTCTGGGTGGAATTAGCAGCACAAATATACCTCTACTTTCCATATAAAAAAGCAGAATATTTTAGTGACATTAAAGACCTTCTCTGTTTGCTTATGGTGTCCCCGCAATGGGCACCGTGATCTGAGAACAATTAGCAATCAAGTGTTTTGAAAGGAGCGGTCTGCTTGCCCCGGACATTAATCAGTTTAAATGGCACTTTGATGCATGCTCAGACAGTGCAGCCATTTTTCTAAATTGTGCTGAGCTTATGTAAAACACAGCGGCTTCAGAATAAAAACGTGATGGACTTTTTAAGGGTGGCCCGGTTCCAGTTGAGCTGGCCAACAATTATGCCTTCTCTCATTGCTTAGGTTGCTTCAGTCCCCAGCTTTTGTAGACAGGTGCAAGCTTGGATCGGAGGGACCTTTATCCATAGCAAACAGGCTCCTCATGCTTGCCAAAACCTTTAAAACTGATTATCAAAATATACATTTTTTGAAACATAGCGGGTCTGTCATCAATGCATGAGATTCTTACAGCCTCTTTCCAGGTTACAATGGGGTTATGTTCCGATAATCCCGAAAATGCGTTGTGATACAGCACACCTAACATAAAAAACATAACCTAGCCTTCCTTAAAAACATGCTTAGAACATGTACATTGGCCTACAATCATTGTAAGTGTTTTTGGGTAAAATCATTAACACAAAACCTCTTTTACAGTAAAATGTTGAATATCTCATGTAATTAATTGAATAATGTACTAAAAGTGAAAAACATTTGCCCATCTTAAAGTTGACATATTGCAACATGGAACTTCATAACCCGGGTAGCGTCCATACAGAGTCTGTTAACAATGCACCCCAGTCAGAGATTTGCTTTTTATGGAGACGTTAAATACAACCAAAATAAATCATGCAACAATGGTCAAAACAGGGACTAGTATGATGAAAGGTATGTGGGTATGTGACAGAATTTTGAGTTTGCTGACTTGCCAGTTTAAGTAGTTTAATGTCCTTAATTATGTTAAAACACTTTTTTGTGCCTCTGTATTGTTACCTGAATCCCCAGTAGGTACACATCACATTTGAGGACCACTCTCGATGATGGAGCCTATATTCGGTGCCAATGCTTAGCAAGCAGAACGTCTTGGAACTTTCGTATGAAACTCCTTATGATGCCTGTGATTCGCTGAGGATCTGAGGGCTTGCCAGACAAAGAAATGATGTCATCAGCACGTTTGTGGGAACAAACAGTCCTGCGGCAGCGGAATCAGGCTTCAGCCAGTGACTCGGCACAAATGAGCGCGCTGTTTCCATACCGAGCTGTGTTTCGACGGTGGACACAACCCTGTACTCTGCTGTTATGTTGCAGTCTGAGTCGGACCTGGAGCAGGAGCAGGACGAGGAGGGTACAGGCAGCGTGGGATCAGCTTCGGTGGCTGTGAGTGCCGTCTGTGGGAGCTGCAGGGCTCTGTGTGTGTATGTGTGTGTGTGTGTGTGTGTGTGTGTGTGTCTCCACGGTGTCATATGTTCCTTGTGGATTTTATGGATTCTGTGTTTTAAATGAACAGTGTAATATATGTTTTTGTGGAATTCAACATGTGCATGAAGTGTGTGTATGTGTGTGTTGGGGACCTGAAAGCATGTTGCCCCCTCAGCTGGACCCCCTGGAGAAGGAGTGGATGTACTCGGCGGCGTGCGGGCAGCTAGCCCACCTTACTGAGCTCCTGCAGCAGGACTCGACACTGGCCTCTAAGAAGGTTCGCCTCTGACCCGTCGGCAGTGCTGACCTCACTGAGGGCTACATTAGCACCTCCTGAGCTTTATTGCCATCCCAAGCATGGATCATACACAGTGAAACGAAATAATGATCCGGCTGAATCCAAGTACGACATTCATGACAGGATGGACGTTACAGTGCTATGGAATAATTTGCATAGTACAAAAAAATTATGTAATTTAAGAGGGGAGACAGATAAAAGTAGTCTTACCACTTACATTTTCCAACATAATACAACACAACATAATGTAACAAGCCTTACATAACAGGCATATGCTAGTTTCTGTATACATTCAGCTCCTAAGTCTCGTGTGACTTCTGATGCGGTTTTAGGTTCCATCTCAGTTTGTAAGGTCTAAAACAGAACTCCTGTATTTCCAGGAGGTGGACACAGTTTGGACGAGTGGGGGAGAGATTTTTTTTTCCCCCCACTGGTGAAGGACACTGTGTAGTGAGATCCAGATATAGTACATTCTGTCTCACATTGACAGGATATTATGTTACACAGTGAGTAGTTTGGGGGTGATACCAATAACTATAGGTTTTATTATGCTACGGATGCAATAAAATACTTGCTTGGTGCAATTTTCCACTAGAAAGTGTGCAAATCCCATATTTTTGCACATATTTTGTGTTGTGCTCAGAATGAGTTAGAATGTATGTTTTGCATATTTCTTCCTCATGTTTTCAGTTATCATTAACATCTTTTTATTTTTCTTTTCATTATAAACCAGGATTTCACATCAGTAAGTACACCTTTTTTCAATAACTGATGAAGTGCATGGCAGCACAGTGTCTGCATAGCCACCAATATGCATAGTTTTGTGTGTTGGACAGTGTGAGCCAGTTTTTCGCAGAACTTGGTGTTAGCGGAACATTCTCAGTGGGCTAATGTGTGACCTTTTTTTTTTGTCTTGTTCTGTGTTGTTCCTGCCGGACGCCATTCCTGTCCTTCCAAGGGGGTGAGCAAGGTTCATTTTCCTCCCAAACATGCCAGGAATTGCTCATTTCAATGTCCATTTTACCAGCTGCTGGGATTCTGAGGCAGAACTGTGAATTTTATTAATTTTAACAACAAAGATTCACACTGAATAATTACCAACAGGCAACACTGGGATTGTAAACGTGTGATATGAGAGACCCGCCATGCTGCTTGTGTAAGCAGGCAGTACAGGAATGTTTGAAGCCATAGGAGCGAATGTTGTTCTTGTTGCGACAGCAGATGAGACCCCTGATGCAGTGTAACGTGTATGACTCTTTCATCGACCCGCTCGTTGTTGATTAACCTGGAATTGTGGGGTTTCAGCAGCAGTGTCCCAGCACTTTACAGGAGCCCCTGAGGACATAAATGACAAAATTATATAGCGCAATAGGGGTCCAAGGTGACACTCTGTCAGGGGACCTGGCCCAGAATTTTTAGCTACTCCTCTGGATGACAGTACATGAACACGGCCCTCTGAAAGGTTTCCAGGCATTGGAGAACCACATAGAGAAACCAGATAAATTCAGATGCACTCTTTACATCCTGAAAAGAGAAGATTAAACGACTTATATATTGTTTTCTCCTCAAAGTGAAATACTATGAGTTTTTTTTCCTGAAGGGGGCATGAGATGCATTTCAAAAGCTCACATGTCAAAGGGTAATGAAAGATTGGGTTTGGTTCCTTTGCACTTATACAGAGCCCAACCCTCTGATTTGCTCTTAAGAGAACTTGGTTCTGTTTGTGGCTTCTCGCTGTATCCGACTTTCTCTCACCGACCCATCCCGGACCACCTTCTATGACCACCTAAGCCCCCCACCGTCTCCACCCGGACAAGATACATGGTCACCATTGATGTGGGGGGGGGATTAAAACAGGACTCTTAAGGTGCCTCAAAGACTTCAGCCACTTAAAGATAATCTGAAAGTAATGGAGGAGGCCGGATTAATTGAAGAACAATGTCTACCGTGTCCCCGGGAAGGTGCTAAGCCAACTTAGCCCCCCCCGTACGCACCCTGCCCCCCAGCTCTTTGATGTGCCCTCTGTGGTGTAGTCATGCGCACCAATCCTCGCCATGGGCCCCCCTGGCACCGCCGATCCCTGCCAAGGCGTGTTCTCCGAGGCCCTTTGTGTGGCAAACTCCCAGTCAACGAGGGGTCAATAGGGCCCTTTTGTTGTAGCGAATCCTGCCCCCCCACACGCCCGGGTCCCTGGGAGCCAGACGCTCTTTTCAAGTTGCGGGCCGGACGACGTTTCTGGGTCTCCCAGCCCCTGGGCACGGCCGATGCGTGCATTCCAGCGTCCGGGCATTATCGTACTCTCCAAAAGAGCATTTCCGTCTTACTCATCACTGGAGTGTTGATACATAGCATTATAAAAAACAGAGATGAACCTGTCTGAGGAACTAAAATAACCTTGCTTCTGCCTTAGGGGGCACCACTTATAGACCTTCATATTTAACATCGGTCAATGTCTTAGACATATAACTAGTTGCTTAAATTGCCTTAAGATGACTGTAAAGCCAAAGGCAAGTGACATTTCTGATTTATCGTGTTATTAATTCCTTTTGTTTTTGTTTTTTCTGTTCTCTCTATGTCCTGGGGATGCCTTTCTTTCCTGGATCCTGCGCTTAGTTTGTGAGTATTATTTCAGCATCGTGCTGTTCCTTCATCTCCTCTAACTCGAAAGTATGGTGATGCTGTCGAATGGCGTCCTTGTCGGGGGCAGTTCACCCGCACTCCCCGTCTTTTAACTCCCGACAAAGAGCTGTCTAACCGTGATGGATAAAGTGGGCTGGGATTGGGAAGGCTTGTCCCACTGGGCACGGACAGGGGCGTGAGGAGAAGAGACGGCTCTTCCTGTTCACACTCGTCCGTCATCCCCATCCTCTGGGGCAGCCTGCCGGCCCGGCAGTCGCGTGGCTCCGCTGGGCCGTTCGTCAGCCGGCGACGGCTCGCACAAAAAGCGGATAAACGCCACGCCAGACGCACATCCGTTACCCACTGCCACATTTTTCTAAGAAGAGCTCTCCCCGCACAACCCAAATATCCCATGCGTGTTCCTACAAAATCAGCTACAACATCCCAGGGAATATCATTGCATCTCATTTATTTAGCAGGTCATTTAATTCGGAATGACGTACAATTTTTGAGAAATCAGGACTTGACCATTATCATTGAGGGATTAAGGGCATTGCTTCTGGGCCCAATGGTGAAATCACTCTACTGAGACTGGGATTCAGACAAACAACCTTCCGATGACAGGCATAGCCCCTTAACCCACTGGGCCATGCATCATCTTTGAGTTTTGTCTTGCATTCGTTTTTTTTCCCCACATGGCTGACAGCTGCACAGTGTGATCATTATTGCATTTGTTCGACGGTAATGATCTGAAGTGTCACTAGACTGGGGCATTCAGGGCTGTAGCCCAGAATAATCAATCATTTGTTTGCTCAAATGTTTTAAAGACTATTCCTTAAGATCCTAGCAAGACTCCTGGAAATGATCATCGGCAAAATTACACTGCCATTATTAGCGTCAAACTTCTGTGTAAATAACTAACAGTAAATAACTAGTTTGACAGTTTCAAATTGTGGGTAATTTCAGAAATGTGTCCCCTTCCATTCTAAAAAGCCATGCTTAAGATCTTATCAGTTCAATGAATGAAAATAAATAAATTGCAGCATATCAATGCCTTTTCTTGGTTAACTCGTATGGTTCATACGATGTCCAGTAAAGCATGAAAGTAGATAATTACCCACAGAAGCCATACCTTTAAGATGTTTATTACTGTCTATCATCAGCCTGTTGCTTGCAGGTATATCTGACTTTTCTTATCCACATGTCTGTTTGGCCGTCTAAAATCCAATCACTTTATTTGCCACATCATTCGACAGTGCAGATGAGTGAAAATTTTGTGCGCAAGTTCACAACAGCAGTGATGAAGTAGTACAAATGAAAAACACAAAGTACATTAAAATGTCAATATACAGCATTGCCATATTGAACAGTGTGCAAATTAGAACATATAAGTACCAGGCAAGATTTTGTTTCAACCAACCGGTCGAGTACTCTGTGACTGTGACCCTCTATACGCAACTGGCTGGTTGAAACAAAATCCCGGTTTGGATTTTTACTTCCTGGACCAGAGACGTCCGCCTCTGATAAGTACAGTGAATAGCGGTATGATCCTGCAACTATGTGAATGTGCTTGTGGTGTGTATGCGCATGGTAGCCTGTGTGTGAGGCAGACGGGATCCTGCAGAGGCCCGGGGCCGTCTGACAGGCCCTGACAGCAGGCTGTGCCTGGATGGGTGGGTCTCTCATCTACAGGTCACACCAACATCATCAATCTTCCTCCTGCTGACAGCCCCCCCCCCCCACCGCCCCTTCCCAGTGTGGGCACACTGGTTTGTTGTTTTGTAATTAGCTGGCCATTAAATGGCAGGAAACCGTCCCCCCTGCTTCCCCGTCTCCCCCCGGCCCTCCCACCTCTGCACAGCTGGCCGGTTCTGTCAGGGAGCTCTGCTGTGGGGGCAAGGTGGGGAGCGGCGGCTAAAGCTGAAGATCTCTTTATGTGTGTGATGAGCATCACAGATTCCTCCTTATGATGGTCTTTGAGGGCTATTTTGCTTCAGAGCCATTATGCGGGCCGTGTGTGTGTGTGTGTGTGTGTGTGTGTGTGTGTGTGTGTGTAGCCCAGTTGCTGAATCTTTTTCATTTTTCCCACCATCCACAGACCGCGCTGCACTGGGCAGCTAAGCACGGAATGAGGGAGATGGCGGCCATAATGGCCAATTCTGGGGCCGATGTCAACACCAGGGCTGTGAGTATCCATGTGGGTGGGCCACTCAGTCCACTCATCCAATCAGATGTATGTGGTTTTTTTTTTTTGTGATTGACATCTGAACCAGCAAACTGTTTCAGTGCTGAGCTGTAGAGAACAAGATCTTCAGATAACATTCAACCGTCAACTAATTCAAATTACTTTTTTTTTTCTCCTCACTCTTCGGATTCCATAGCATGTGAGTACCCTCTATTTCTGTGTACCATGCACAAAGGTGATCTTTCTGCATTTTATATGAATAGTGGAAGTAAATGCTTAATAGCCGCCCTGTAATAACTTTCAGAAAATACACCACTGTAGGATGTTGCTCTTAACAAAGGCACTGGCAACAAAAAGTGTGTGAATATGCCAACTTCTTTCCTGTAACAACATTCATAATAAGCACAATTTCTCTGTCATGCTTTAAAGCAATTTCTTCAAAGAATACCAATCAGTTTGTCAGTCTCTTGTTTATGTAACCTTATTCATTTGGTGCTCTTGTCTGTCTTCTACTCTCCCACTCATATTTTTTTTCCTGCTGCCGTTCTGATTGGCTCTTTGGGGTCTACCAGGGTGTGAGTACACAAGGCCTTGCATGTCTCTCTTTTAGCGGCTGTCTTCCACAGTGGAGTCCCTATGTCTCCCTTCTGCATCCCTTCCGTTATCTTACAATAACATCTCTAGACCAGTGGCTCTCAATTGCTTCAGCCTCAGGACCTCACCATCCAATTCTTTTTACGATTTTGAACCAAATTTGTTTCCCAAAAAACTGTGCAATAACAGTAACATCATACCTTCACTCACCATTAAAAAGTAAAAGTTACTTTAGAAAAAATGTAAAAAAAAATATTTTTTTAGCCACACACACTACGACCCAATGAGAATGGTCCCAGTACCCATGTTCGGGCCGTGACCTTCCAGTTGAGTACCAGTGATCTACAGGCTGTACTGCTTTTGACAGCTGCTCTCTGTATCCTTACGGAAGTGTATGAATTACATTTATAGGTGGCTATTATTCCTGATTATCTGAATGTTTTTTGTTACTGTTAGGCCCCATATTGTGTGGTGTTGATTTGGTCGTTGTCTTGCGAGTACAGTGAAAGCATGTTTTGTTTCCATGTATATTGCAGGGGTACACCCCCCTGCACATAGCTGCCTTACACGGGCACCATCACATCGTGGAGCTACTCGTCACCAGCTACGGTAATGGGCAAAGCCGGGAGCTTTCGCTTGGGCTGAACTGCAGATTTTCAGTCGTATATTTTAAATAATTTGAAATACGAGTACAAATTAATTTTGCATTCCTCTTTTGAAATGTCATTGAAAAAAATGAAAGCCACTTACTGGCAAAATAGAAAAAGCCAAATGATGATGATGTTCTTTTTAGACTGTAAGACAGTGTCCAAGCTTTCCCTTTGTTATTGTTGTTTTGGGGTTTTGTTGGTGTTGGGTTAGTGATCATTAATTATTCTGTGTTCTTCATTGGCTGGGAGCTGAGAGGGAGAAAAAAAATGTGGTCTGGCTGAGGGTTCGCAAGGACTGGGTTGAGAAACACTGCAATAAGCCTGTGTAACTGGGATGCACAGAAAATGAAGAGCAGGTCAAGAGAGGCCTGATGATATAGGGTGTTGCTGACCTGTCATCCTTTGTCCTTTACAGGTGCAAAGGAGAATCTGCGGGACTACAGTGGGCGCCTTGCCTATCACTACCTTAACCCAAGGGAGCCAGGGGAAGAGGACAATGAACCTGGTTAGTTTTCTCAGTCTCTGCTGTCTTGCCTTTACATATGCATTGCAGTAGGGTCTTGTTTATTAACTAACATGCATTTACACCACGGCAATAACAACACTAACAAACTGAAAGGAGCTATACCACCACCTATTGTAGCGGAGTCGGAAATACTGTGGCCAATAAATCGATTTTCCTCCCATGCACGTACCCTGGGACAAGGACAGAATGTAGTAGTCAAGCTATAACCTTATAGCTCGACTTATATGTGCAGGTACTGACTGTTGAATTCTTGAATCACTGGATAATTTTGCACACATAGTGCCAGTACAGCAAATCACAGAAGTAAATCAATGCACTGGTATAATATTTAATTTTTACTAACGCTATTGAAAATTCCAGACGTAGAACACTGTTTCAAATTAATGGCTGGCTTTTAGTTTTAGCAATGGTCAGTTTTTAAAACAGGAGTGGCTCAGGTCTCATGTAGGCACAATGTTTAATTATTGCTGAAGGTTGCTCTGCTAATGAATGTTTTCTACTTGTAAATGTGAAAATAATGTTTTCAGGTACAAACATTTAAACCAAATATCCTGCATTAGTCTTTGCTTATTGTTGTATTTAATCTTAAATTTTACTCCTTTTTTCATTAATACAAGATGTTTTATTCAAGCAATTCAATCAAAGGAAAGTCTCTCCTGGAGTGTATGCTGTCAACAATTAATCTTTTTCTGAATATTTGTGGCAATAAATGCATGATAAACCTTTTTTTCATGTATCAACGTACATTTAAGATCTGTCATTATTGGCCCATCGTGTTTCAGAATGATGCACAAAATTGTATCAGTTTTAGTACTTAAAATATTTCAGTTTCAGGCATCAACAGCTCAACCCTTTGGCAGCATGTGGCTTAACTGCTTTTACCATTAGGGTCATTTTTACCTCTGGGGCAATAAAAACATAAAACCCTGCAGATCAGAAACTTGTATGTGTGTTTTGGTGTTTCTTGTGAGTTCACACCTTTACAAATTTATGCAGCTCAGGCAAACCAACATCTGAGCATCTGTTAACGAAAAGCTGAAATTCTTTGCACTATGCTTTACTACAGAAATACTAATTCCTTCTGATTGATTTTCCTTTTTATATTGTAAACCAATTGGTTCATAACGGCGACACTTATTTGAATTTTCACCACATTATATTGTAGTGAAAGTTTTGCCTTGCTTGTGTTCCATATGTGATGGACATCCATTTTAGCCATCTTCTGAACAGATGTAAATCCCTGTCATGTAACAAATAAATCCAGTTATGTGACCTGTTCTTTGCTGATGCTGGTGTCTGCCTTCCCTAGAACTCCAGGTGGCCCAATCGGGAGAACGTAAGACTCGGCGCCTAGTGACGCTCTTCCAGAACAAGAAGAAGTGGGGTTCAGCGGAGGACCTCCCCACGGTGGTGGAGGAGAGGTCGTCCCCCCATCAGCTAGTGCTACCACCGTTTCGGCCAAGGAAGTTCTCCCGCTAGGACCCAGGATGCAAGTCCTCATGGAAGGAAGTATGGACGTGCGGGGAAGGGACTCGCATGAATTTGGCCACATATAGGCTGATGCTGGGTAGCTGCGGTGCCTTTTCCTAGCAGCGTGGCCTGCAGCAGTATTTAATGATTCCTTAATACGCCAAACACTTTTGTAATTACAAATGCAGTATATGAATTCTATAAATGAATACATGAATTTCATGCAAAAATTCACAGCAGGTTTGCCCATTAAGAAGTAAATCTGTGAAAATGCTGACAACCATTTCAGTTGTTTATAACTGAGGTGTTTGACTCAGTTTTTATTAACCTTTAATTCAGATGAGCTGGCAAATGCATTAGCTGTTAAAATTTTTCTTTAATGGATAGATGTCTGAGCGCTGTGCGGCCTCTGTGTTCTGCCTTCTGCATGTGCTTCCATGCTCAAGCGCAGCCGGTACCAAACTTCTTGCTGCTAAGAACTTGAAATGGCTTTACCTAGTTTGAATCAGGTGGGGTGCGCTAGCTGCAGCTCTGCCACTTCTCTGCTTTTCCTCGAGGTATGAAATCAGTCCTTAGGATCCTCTCAGTGTCTGTTGCATTTTCTGTCTGTTTTTTTGGAAAGAGTGACTTATTCACTAAAATGGTTTGAGTATTTTTTTAATTGTAAAAATTCTATACTAGTGTAGCAATTTTGCTATGGTATGTGTAAATTTGCCTTTTTGAATGATTTTGTTTTCGTTTTTTGTTATCAAAAATGAATAACCTGTCTGTCTGCAGTATATGATGTACTTATGTGGGTCCCACTGTTGTATTACAGGAGCAAACTTTTTGTGTGCTGAAGGCTAAACGTTCATCCTAAGGTTGTACATACTGTATGTTTCAGTTGCAGTTTTTTTTTTTGTTAGCATGTCTGGTTTTATGTAACATGTTGCATAGTTTAATGTCTGTTGTACAGTTTATTGGTTTAAAAATATCTTCTTAAACTTGAAGTAGTTTTATTCTGCCATATTTTTTTTTTTACAGTAGCATCACTCACTGTTGTCACTTTTGACCCATGGTAACTTACATTACAGACAAACAGAATCTCGCCTAAATGTGCCTCTGATTTAGCTTGATTTTTTTTTTTTTTTAGATTAACTGTTTTCAGGAAAAAACATGCTTGGAGCTTCATGGATTTTTTTCAGAATATTTTATATTTAACGTTTATGAATTGGACATGGACCAGAGTACTAAATCAGTCTGGTGACTTAACTTCTAGAAGTTATCTTTCACAAAAGTAACAGTAATATGGTGGGATGAGGTGCATGATTAAGGCAGATAAATGCTGTTTGTGCAAGCTGCTATTAGTCTTTACTCACAAAAGACGTTTCAAGCATACTAATGTGCTGGGAGAAGATAAGCACCACAGAAGGACGAGCCTGGATACATCTCCCCCAGCTCTGGAAGCTGCTCCAGGCTTGAGATGTGGGGACTTTTAATTAATGAAATTGGACTTTTTTACGCCCAAGGGTGATCTAACAAGATTAGACTTTATCAGATTGCCTGGTTTTAAACATCCACCCCCACCCAACGCACACCAAAAAGTGAGGGGGGGGGGGGGGAGGGGGGGCAAGTCTACTTCTTTTTGCAGCAATAATCTCATTTCTTTTCAAACTGCCTTTGATCCACACAGACTGTTTCACTTTGAGGGATACAGAAGGAGCAAATATGGAAGCCGCTGACCGTCCATATGGCTTTAGGCCCTAATTCCAGATTATCTGCAAAGGGGCATCACTTGTTTTCAGTTTTAGATATCAGAAGAAGGGGGGAAGCAGCGGCAAGTGTTTTGTGCTTTATTTCAAGGGAGACTGGAAGGGATAAGAGGGGAGTGGCTGTAATAGATACTTATTTTACCGCCCTCAACCTCTCAAACAAAGCCCCCTCTGAAGAGATTATAAACCTAGGGAGGCACATTAACTCTAATCCACTGCTTTGAGGCCTAGCCCCCCCTGCCCTACTTACTTCTACCCTTCTGTTGTACTGGATCCCCTTCTATCTGGTCCCACTATGGGGGGAGCCTGTGGCAACACATTAGGCGGGTGTTGGGGGGGCGGAGACGTTGCTGGGGTTCAATGGGGAAGCTGGTTATAATGAAAAGCATTGAGAAGCACAAACTGCTGTGTGACTGATTCTTCTCTCTGAAGAGATTAGGGTCTACATTGTTGGTTTGGCTGCTCATTTCCATGAAAGCAGAGCCTCCTACCAGCCTTGTTTGGTATTGTGTAGAGACACAGCACCAAATGCCTCTGGCTTCCTTGTAGCCATTGTTTTACAAATGGCTTGAAATGTAGATGTCACGTCACAGATACCTTACAAGTACATTAGTTATTCGCTGCCAGGCCATACTAACAAAACAAGCAATTGCCTCATAAAATCGTTGAATGTAAATTTCCTTGAATGTCTCATTGTCTTCTTGCTCAGCTTCTTTGCATACAGTTGTACGAAAAAGTCTCATTCCTTTGAAATGATCCAGATTATTTCATGAATGGATCCTAAAATTTGATCTTTGTCTGAATCATAAGAACATCACTTGACAAGTTAAACATGAGATACTTTGCATATTTCTTACTGAATAGATGGTTTAAACAATCGTTTGATGGAAAAAAATGTGAAGCCCATTGGATAATGACCTCTTGAAAAGAGGGTAATTGGAGTCAGGTGTTGTAGTCAAATAAGGTGTGGATTTGACCTGCACCGCTGTATAAAATGATGGTTACCTGTTTCTAAAACAATATTCTCATGTACAATATGGGCTGATCAGAATTGCTGAAGCTTATAATACTGGAAATGGTTACGAAAGTCAGGCCCATATTTTATTAACGGATCTGCAAGCAACTCTTGTACTTGACAGCATCTCTGTTCATGAATCTACCAAGAAGAACACAATAGTGGTGTTCAAGGAGCTTACCATGGAGGAATCCATTGTTCTCAGAAAAACATTGTCGTATATCTCAAGTTATTTGAAAACCATCTTCCACAGTACTACTGAAACGCACAAGAACATCAGCATGAGCAAGAAAAAAGTCCAAAAGAATGGGCAAGTCTTCAATCACATTGGAATGCTGTGGTGAAATCTGAAGCAGGCCCTGTAAGCAAGACATTCCAAAATGTACAAAATATAAGCAGGTTTTGCAGGTCTTATCGTCAGCTATAGGAAATGTTCGGTTGGGGTCATTTGCCATTTTCATTATCTGCCCGCAACCCTGACTAGGGTGAGCAGATGGATGTTTTTATTGCTGTGTTTCAGTGGCCACGTTTATTAGGTACACCTGCTCGTCTAAATAGCACCTGAATACATACAACATGCAGGCGGGGTCATCAGGTTCACTTACTGTGCAACTGAGTAGTAGGAAGGTTAAGATGTGTGATCTGAGTGACTTGAAATGTGGTACGACTGTTCTGCCAGATGTGCTGGTTCCAGCATATCAAAAAAGGCCAGCCTCCTGAGATGTACACGGACTGCGGTGCCCCGAGTTCACAGAGAGTAGTGCAATAAAAACCATCCAGTGGCAGTTTTGTTGCCGAAAACACCTCATTAATGAGAGAGGTCGGAGGAGAGGCCAGGTTCGTTAGAGCTAACAGGAAGGCGACAGGTACAAAAATAACAGCTCAGTGGTGTGCAGAAAGGCACCTCTGAACATACAGCTCGTCACCCCTTGAAGTGGCTCTGGAGACAAAGGGGGGGCCTCCCTGGTATTACCTGGGGGCCCATAATAAAATGGATGCTGAGTGTATGTACTGCTTAACTGAGACGGGACTGGTTCTCTTGAAGTTTGGTTTTATACATTCAGTGAAGGTACTACCCCATATCTTTACCTCATGAGAAGTTGAAAGCCTTCGAGAAACCATGTTTCATTGCAGCCATGTGGCACGCGGCAAACAAATGTTTGCACACATCTATCCTATATGGTGAGATCTTGAAATCTTGAGTTCAATGTTGATGAAAGAGTCCATCATATGGCCACGAACAGCCAGCAATGCACAGGCGGAGTCTGAAGATTGGGCTACGGCGACAGTACTGTCCTGCTGGCGTGTATGCAGTGTCGGCACCCTTCCTGAGCAGGATGTGTAGTTTACAAAGCTGGAGTAGAGCGATCATGCAGGGGGTGGGATATGGTTTGGGGGTGGCCAGCTGGGAGTTCTGCTTTCCCCATTAGTACGTACACACCATAGCGGCCGTCCCTCCCCCACCATGTCGAATCGGTCAGTGCTAACGAGGTACCCAGAATGGTACCCCCTGCCAATGGCCACCTCCCCCCGCTCCCCAAGCGGCGCCTGCCCCGGGTGGGCCATGGATCCTGTGGCCGCCCCAGCTGTCACACTGTCCGTCACGGCCTAATGAACGTGGCCTGTCACTCACTCGGCAGTGGCTCGTCAATCAGGACGCACCCAGGAGGGAGAGGAGGCCGGGCCATCATGGGGCCATTAACAAAGACATGCTCAAATTTGCAAGCGACTTTAGTGTCACTCCTCTCCCAGTGATGGAGTGGATCTGATAACGGCAGTGCCAAGAATGGGGGGAAGGAGGAGCCCAGGCGAGGAGAAGATGGGAATCCCTGATAGCACACCCCTTATTGACAGGATTTGATTTGTGTTTGTACCGCTGATAAATCCCAATAGGTAAAGAGGGAATTGTCTTTTTTTTTGTTTTAGAAACAAATATTGATTGACAGACCTATGGCCTATTTTTTTTTATCTAAGTACTCTAACGGACGTAATGTTTTTCATTTTATTCCTGTCGGTGTCACAGGTACCAGATGTGGTGCCATCGCTTCTCGGTTCCTAGCCCTCTGCTTGTTTGGTAATGTCTTTAAGGGTGTTATTGGTTTTAACCCCACACTAATTCCATGACATCCAGTTCTGACCCCATAGCTTATCTCCACTCTCCACATTTGGTTTTGATGATCCAGATGGAAATGGGTTCCCCTGAAGTCTGAGGGATCTAGGCCTGAAAGCTTATAGGTTTTTCCCAGCTCAGTAAAAAATCCAGTACCCTCATTACTCAAAGAGAAGGCAAAAAATGTTAATTCAAACATACATCAGACAGAGTGAAGTCCTTTACATTTGCTATCCCTTTATGGCAATGATTGGAATTGTATGCCATGTGTTTTCAGAAACTAATTAAGATGCAAATGCTGTTCCTGGCCTGATTATGTATTTTTCTAATACTTTACCCATTTAGAGTAAAAACTAACAAAAAAAGATAACATTTTTCTCTGATAACCTTTTCACACCTACGCTGAAGAAAAACAATAAGGCAATAGGGGATTGCTATACAAATGAACACGGTATACTACTTGAGCCTTTTGTCAATGCGATTGCAGGTGATAGCCTGTAAGTGATGTCACCCCTCAGGCTATTGTCATTATTGTCATTAAATGGGCAGCAGGCTCTCTGCTCTCATCTCGGTCAGCTCCTACAAAGAAAATGACTCACAACAAGGTATCAAGTATCAGACTCATTTATCACACCCGAGTATTGAAAACATCATACAAATGAAGAATAGAGTTAGGGTAGAGAAACTAATATTGAATCTAAGAAATCGATTGAAGTGAACGTTATTGTCATCCCAGCTACACACAGCACACAGTGAGATGAAAGTTGTGATCCTCGTGAAATCATGATGAAACATTCGTGACAGGATAAGCATTTCAGTGCTAAAGTCAATTTCATATAGTGCAAATGAAGATTTACTTATGGATATCAATAGTTTAATGGGATGGGAGATAGGTAGGCAGATAGTAGACCTCTAACATAAGCATTCTGCAGTAGGCAAAAAAGGAACAGGCACGTTACATAACACCAGAAGTGTGTGAATAGAAATACTGTCCCTGCTTAAAGTGCCCAAGCATAGATTTCAACAGTTGTACACAATATACAGATGTAAACAGATTCCAGTGTAAGTAACACATATTCGGTTAAATGACTGGTTATTTGATCGATTGCAATTGTAATTTGTCTTGGATCTTTGAGCATCCATTATCTAATTATGATTATGTAAGTAAATGGTAAATGGACTGCATTTATATAGCGCTTTTCTACTCTTCCGAGTACTCAAAGCGCTTTACAATTTATGCC
>JABFDZ020000109.1:21554550-21573667 GCA_019775955.2 Pollimyrus isidori | reverse complement strand
TTGATGGGGTCATCGGGCGGGGCTCGAACCAGCAACTCTCTGGTTGCTGAACGACAGCACTGCCCTCTGCACCACCAGCATGTGGAAGATGATTCTGGGATGCATCACGTCACACCCTGTGTTCTCTGTATGGCTTGGAAGATCTGAATCTGAAGAGTAAACAGCACCAGCTTAGCTTGTCAGAATGTAGCCACCACCTGCATTGTAGAGCAAGAAAGAAAGTTGGTTTGCTGCTCTGGACAATAGCCGTAGCCTTGGGCTGTTTGCCTCCCAAAACATACAATCAGAGTAATACCTCTGCCCTGGGCTTCAGGGTCACCCTTTTGTGGGTTGAACAAATTTGCTTTAGATCAGGGGATTCCGCACCCCCGCCAACCTTGTCGCACGCAGACCGTGTGCGGTGATTTTTACGTATTATTCACATATACGCACATATACGCTCTTTCCACAGTGCACAACAGCGACTAGCGGTGTGCTGTAGCTGTTTTGATTTGGTGCTCGATTGGATGCTGTAGATGAGTTTACAAACTACGGCCCCCATTGCAGATTTTTAGTGCTAATTAACAGGTCAAACGTCAAATTTTATGTTCTGGAGCAAAACAGTTAACATTAAGGTATGCACTAACGTAATATAACATGTCTTAATATAAGAGTGGTTTCTTCTAATGAATTTGATTATTTTTCATTATGGTTTATGATGAATGAAACCGAAAATACTTGAACGTCTGATATTACAGCTTCAACCACACTTAATCTATTTAGCCAATGTGACCAAATTCCAACGAGCGGAGGAGTATTTGGGATTTTGACATAAATTCTACACCAGGGGTCACCAGCATGGCACCCGCGGGTACCAGAATGCCCTCAAGGACCAGTTCCAAAAATAGCACAACTCTCCAGTGACCAGCGTCTAAAATTAAAATTTTATCCTCTTGTTATTCTTGTTTAATCACATTTGCATTTATGTAGATTTGAAAATGACAATATCTAAAACAAAGCATTTAAAAGATGTTTATTATACATAGTTTAAATAAGTTTAGGGCGTTTCAAACTTTTAGCCCTTCATATGGCTCAGTACCCGTGAAGTAGCTCTTAGTTTCAAAAAGGTTGGTGATCCCTGCACTACACTTTCATCACCCACAAATATTCATGTTGAACAAAGTTTGTGTTAAAACGTATTTTGCTAATTAAAGATGATTCCTGCCTCTCCGGGGCTCTTACGTGTAGGTCTACATGATTTCTAAAATGCAGCCTATAGATAAAACGTAAAATCTAACTCGCATTGTGCTTAGACCCAGTCGTTCTTTCCCCAGCACTCTGTTTTTGCGAAATCCTAATTCGATTTTTAATTATTAAAATGCCACCAATTACAGAAAATAGCGCTTATGCAGACAGCATGCTTTTATTTTAGAAATAGGCTATATCTAGACAATCATCTCAAGTTGTTGAAACATTGACTTTTACTAAACTCGAGCCTTAAATCTGCAAAGAGTCGATCTGATTTTTAAAACAACGGTTTTTAAAATTAAAATGTACACATCCTTGATAAAGTGCTTAACCAAGGTTATAGCACGTTTCCACTACAAACATGTATGACGCTAGTCAAACTATTTAACCTTATTCAGATGATCGGTGAAACACCATTTATTTGTCGACTTTTAATGTAGTCTAAAACTGCAAAAGCTTCGATTTTCTCTAGGAAAAAAAAATCCATTATTCACTCAGAATAATTGTAATTTTCGATGGGGTGGGAAAAGGCATTCGTATGTAAGCTGTAGAAGAAAAACTAATCTTATTTTGCTGTCTTCAACAATTCGCCACCTCCCCGTCATTAGCATCAGTTATCTTGTAATTATCATATACATTAGTCAACACCTGTTTCTCTTAAACGTCTTTAATTAGAGCAATTGTAACGTTGTCCCGCGATTGAAATTATACAGCATCTGACATTTCTTTCATTCAAATAAAACAGTTTAAAAATTTTTTATATTATTATACTTATCAGATGAAAAATAAAAGAATATTTTTTTCTCTCTTTCGCACAATAAAAATTTCTATAAAGTAAAATATCTTAGCTGTTGTCTGGGGAATACCGTAGATTCGTTGTTGGAGTTTTGAATTTAAACAAATATTAAAGTCTTTATATTCTTTAAATCATATATTAATCTTGTTTTTATGCATAGAATGAAACTGAACATAAGGACCCATTGAATTATAGTAGACAAGTCTTTGTAAAATGCTGAAACAATTGTAAATAGCCTATAGTTAATTCGATTGACTTTCAGTAGTGATTTTTTTTTTTGGTGTGTTAATGTAATTCTGATTACCAGTCATCACAATGCTAATTGCATTGTGATCTTTTAATACTACAATCTCTTGTTTTTATAAAAGCAAAACTTTACTTCACCTGTAACGTGTGATAAAGATTTCGAGAGTTGATATACATTCAGAATATTTCATCTAGAATGTTACAACCCGACAAATCACACCTCGCCAATTTCCTTCATAATAGTTTAAAAAGTAATTCAAACATTTAATAAAATGTCGTTTCTCTGAATTAAGGGCATCTTCTTTCATTTGTTGTAGGGAAATGCGTGATTTCAAAGTAAACAAACATTTAATATAAGAATAAGAGAGCGGCGGTATATATGAAATTGCTCCACGTAACGAAATAAGCAAACATTATGAAGCAAAACAAATTTTATGAAGCAAAACATCTAACTTTTTGTTTACTAATTATGCTTACTAATTTAAATTAAAAATATTCTTCGTGACGAACATAACTTTGGTTTCACAAATGAAAAAGTGGCAAACAAAAATCCTATTTCAAAAAAAAAATAAAACTTGTTTTGTAATCAGTTTCATTATAATACATATAGGTCTGAGATGATTACCATGTATGTAGGGCTTTTAAGAAACCGTCAAAAGGAAGAGTGGAGCTCGCCTTTGAAGGTATTTTGAACGAGAGACGGCGAAGATAAGAATGACTGTCAATCACGGCCGTAGCACCGCCCATATCTCATGCAGAGTATATGAACAGCTCGAAACAGCGCTTGTGTCGTTAGAGCGGTGAAAGCTGAAATAAGAAGATGCCTGCGTCGCCAACTGGATTTGGAGAATTCCTCCATGGGAGAAATTTAAGCCTGCCTCCTGGATATCAGATATCAGTCTTAGGATGCCCACCGGGGGTACAGCCGCCTCCTCACGTGGCAGCTGTAGCTGGGGTCCCATTAACCTACCCGGGACTGCAGGGCTACAATTTCATCCCCTTTCCTCACTCCAGACATATAGGACACCTGGTAAGTTTGCAGCTTTTTTCCATAAATTTATCTTTCACCATCTTTACGCTTAAAACAAACCGGACATGGACAGTGATCCACTAAACAACGCGATTATGGCGGTTCCTTATTTTTTTATTACAACAGAATATCAATTTACAAATAGCCAGTATTTTAATATTTCTGACGGTTCTATATGCATGGAATGTTAACTATCAATTGGGGATGCTATTTCTCTTTCAAGATGTACTGCGACGGTCAGCTAAATTACATAATTTGATTGTTGCAGAACAATTCTTATGACGTCAAAGCTGCCTCTTCGTACCATCAAGCTCTGCTCGGCCGAAGCGGGTCTTTCTACTCCCCATACCGCCCGGTGGCTGCTGAGGATCCCAGTAGGGTGGGCAAGGTGGCGACCCGTGAAAGCACCAGTGCGCTGAAAGCCTGGCTGAACGAGCACCTGAAGAACCCCTATCCTACCAAGGGCGAGAAGATCATGCTGGCAATCGTAACAAAGATGAGCCTGACTCAGGTGTCCACCTGGTTTGCCAACGCCAGGAGACGCCTGAAGAAGGAGAACAGGGTCAGTTGGGCGTCCAAAGGAAAGTCCGATGAAGAAGAGGAAGAAGGAGAGGAGAGTGAAGGAGAAGGTTCCCTGCCTAAGGAGCAGAGCTCGGATGGTGAGGATGAAATTGACCCACAGACTATAGATGAAAAGGGCGAGATTAGGGGAGCGGGATCCGATGTGGCGTCCAGATCGATCGATGGGATTTTTACACCGAAAATCGAGGAGGGAGGCAAAGTGGTTCCCGAGACGACAGAAAACAAGGACTGTGAAACTTCAAAGTTGGAATGTAAAGAAAGCGGTGACATCCATAAAGCTAAAATCTGGTCTCTTGCCGAAACGGCAACTTCGGACATTGGGAGAAAGCCGTGTGACGGCAGTAAAAGCCAGCAGCGGAGCTCGGACAGGTGGTGGGCAGAGTGGGCCTCTAGAAACGGGCAGTATTTTCCCATGTGTTACTCTGCGCATCATCTCCTGAAACACAGCAGCAACGACCTGAGGAGCTGATGTGTTAAGGGAAAAATCGCGCAGTTTCCTGTGCTAAATTATGCGGATTTGGCGATGTAAAGTTTTATATACGCGAATCCCTTACGGTGTCTGGTTTTAAACCAAAGATTCCGAACGACTACGTTCAGGTTCGTGTAAATATTTGTACATATAGTCTATTTTAGTTACCACTGTAAATTATACACAGGTGTCGCTTGACATGTGGGAAAAATATTTTCTTAAATAAAATTCTTCATTCTATACAGATTGTCATTTTGAGGTTATTTTAATCATTACTGAAAAAACGTAAAACTTGTGTTACTCTAATTAATGGGTGACTCTTATTAATTAGTTTCTAACCGAAAGAAGTCCGTGGTGTTCCTGGTTAGATTTTTAATTAAGCAATTCTAAGATCAATAAAACTAGCCTTAATTTACGTAGAACCTTTATGCACGCACCCGTCACTTTTCTATAGGCTTATATGGCTAAGCCTATAAAACTGTAAAATGTTAACTATTCTACGATACCACTTAAGAAAACATCCATTTTTTAACGATAAATTTGGTTTTGTGGTGGAAATGGTCTAAATACAATAAGCATTATTTAGAACTTGTTTTAGTACTTGTTGCGTAATCTTTAACTCTTTACCTAGATAAACACAAAAATTTGGGTTAATAACACTGATATGCCCAGATCTGCCTATTTATTGACAACAGTCAATATTGCCCGTAAATTCGAGACTTAAGACTTTAAGGTCACAGGACAGTAGCACCACCTAAGGTATAACTGGATATAGACGTTTTAGTAACTGAAATATAAATGGTATCTTTTAATGTCTTGGATGTTTCTTGGCCTTCTAACATACTGGGCTGGTTAGGTTCAAAGTTGCTTTGAGAAGATTAACCTTTCTCTGTGATGCTTTTCTATCTCCTTCCTTTAATCTCAGTGTCACTTCTTTTCTCAGTTAGTTTTTATTCTCCATCCAAAAGAATTTAACATAAGAAGCTTGAGGTCTGTTTTTTTTTCCTCTTGGAGGGACTGTTGGGTAGGGAGTTCTGTTACGGGACTCATATAAATAATTCCAAGTGGTCGAATTTCTCTTTGTTATCCATTTAGCGAGGTTCTTATCTTCTTAAGATCTTGCAAATATCTACCATTAAAGGATTTGCATATCAGACATTGAACTGGTAAATCTTCTCAAGCTATCAGAGCTTAACAGCTCTGACTGTTCTTTGTTAGTGAGAGGTAATTAATCCTGTTAAATCTTTCTTGTGATGTTGAGATAAAACTTGATGCAGAGACCATCTCTTATCAGTTTTTACTTCTGATCAGTGTTGCAGTGTGGTTTTGTTACCATGACGATGATGACAGCAGAAAGAACAGTAGTACCGATTATGAGATAGAGACTCTCCAATATAGGTATACCCTTAAAGAAATTTGGATTTTTGACGTACCTAGTCATGTTAGTCTACTCCTATAAATCCTTGCCTGTCAAAGTATTTGCGAAGACTATTAACCTCGCAAACAAACTTATGTCTTGTCAAGTAACATTCAGCTACAACATAAACTGAAAAACTATCCCTGTCGAGGGCCAGACCGCTGCGCTCGTCATAACAGAACGCCGCCACGTCAGTTGGTCAAGACTATCGATGTACAGTTTCAGCAAGGGGATAAGGCATGTGGTCTCACAGAATCTAGGGGCATCTATGTCCTCTGCCCATACCGAAGAGGGGATTAGGCCCGGGGGAGACTGTGCTGTTTCAGTAGAGATGAAAGAAGCCTGCCCCATGCTAATCACCCAGGTTTTCATGTAAATTCAAAGGTCCATTCCCCTGTTAATCCGGGGATAATGAGAAAACCCCTGCAAGCAAGGGGGCCCTTAATTCCTCCCCCCCCCCAAGTTGGCATGCCAAACTGGCCCATTCTTCTCTGCCCTGCCCACTGCAAACATGGAGGGGGAGAGATGTGGATTATCTGCCTAGCTCACCCCTCTTTTACAGGTGGCCAAAATGAGGTGTAATCCCTAGGCAAACACAGGACAGGGCTCCCCTGCCTACTTGGGGGGGGAGTCTGTGAGGTCTACTGCCTCACAAATATGTACTTGGTGATATGCATGTCCATCCATGTACATATGTTCCCTATCAATAACAAATACTTTACTCATAACCTGATTATAAGTAAGGTGCCCAATACATTGTGATTATTCTAACCTTGCAGATTTCAGATTTACAGGTTACACACCTATAATTACTGAGCAACGCTGCTTATTCCTCCTTTTGCACATTTTATGACAGATATCTCTCTAGTTTAACATAAGCAGAATAGTTTGGTATCATTACAATATTTCATATGAAAGTGAAAAGCAGCACACATCAGTAATGCATTTGACACAAGAACAAAATTACACAGTCTCACAGAGTTTTCGCAACAGGAGTACATTTCATAGGACTGAGCAATGATGAAAATTTGTATTGGCCTAAATGTGCATGTCAAAATGTCACAATAACAACAACAAAAAACATCAACAAATGCACATACAGTGAAAAGCTGAAAACCAACCATGATTGACATAAATGACTGTCACTTTGATTATGTCCACATTTACAGAAACGCATCTCCTACATCCAGGGATGGATTATGGGTTGTGTGGGCCCCTGGGCAAAATGTTCGCGAGGCCCCCCCCCCCAAAAAAAAAAACAAAAAAAAAACTTGGGCATGTCTCTTTTTCTGACATGAATGACTTGTACTGCATCAGTTCATCTGCCAGGCTCATGTTCAGATCTGAAGGATATGCTGCAACGAGTGAGTTAACCTTTAAAGTCAGCTCACTGTTGGAAATATTTTCAGATAGGTAAAGAGCACCAAATATCTCAGTTACATGTGTGTATGCACTCAAACGATGGTTAAGACAAGACACAAGTTTGTCGATAATAACGTTGAATGTTTCAATCCCAAAGTGGTCCCTATCATTAAGTGTGACACCTGGCTCTGCACTTTCATCAAACATTCGTGGGCTGGAGGTCATGCCTAAAGTCCTGGGAGACAGTAGTGGTGATATTTAAAGCGGCCGCTTCAAATACCTCAAAATTGTCTCTTTGTGCTGCCACAAAGTCTTGTAAAGATGACCGTAGACATTTAGCCGTACAACGTCTGGCTTCTGCAAGTGCAGGCTGGTGGCTTGGGACCTCTGTGATGTTGTATTCCAGAAGTGTGTCATGAAAGGCATCTCCAGTGTGTCCAACTTCCCACAAAGTGCAGAGGCTTCACTGCCTCTGAGCTGCTGTCTACAGCTTTGACATCAACTAAATTCAATGAATGTGCTGCACAAGGGACATAACAAATCAGTGGGCTTCGTCGTTTAAGCTGAACTTGGACTCCATTGTACTTTCCCGACATGTTACTTGCTTTATCATATGACTGCCCCCTACAGTTAGACAAGTCTAGGCCCAGATTCTCCACCACAGCAATGATACACTCAGCCAGACTGTCCCCCCTATGGTTGTCAACAGGCTCAAATGCCAGAAAACGCTTGACTACATGTCCGCCCTGATTAACAAATCTGAAAATAAAAGTGAGTTGGTCCACATGAGCAAGGCCTGGAGTGGAGTCAGCTATAACAGAGAAACATTTTGAATCTTTTATTTCATTAACAATTGCTTGCTTTGTTTTTTCTCCCATTAGATAAATAAATTCTTCATAGACGGTTGATGACAAATAGCACACAGAGCCTTTTCCCTTGCCACCAAACCTTTGGAGGTGTTCAGCTAGGAATGGATCGAACTTGGCCAACAGTTCTATGATGCCCAAAAAATTACCATTGTGAGCTGATCCCAGCAGCTCATTCTCTCCCCTGAAAACGAGTCCCCTCTCCCCCAAAAACTGGATGACGGCAACAACTCATTTTAAAACATCCCGCCAGTATTGTCTCTCTGCATCAATTTGTTTGATGATATCAGAATCAATGGTAGCTGTGCCTTTGGAGCGATTGTGTAATGCTAGCATGCAAGCTCTATGCTCTGCACTCCTCTCATGCTCACCAATCCGCTCTGAATGTTTCCAGTCAGAAAATCCATGAACAAAAGTATTGTCCTTAATGGAAAACAGTTTGCGTGGTGGAATATAGCACCCCCATGTGGACAGTGCATGTTATGGAATTACATAGATTGTCTCATTTTCAAACTTCTGCTCCTTGAACAGCAAGACTGACACATGAAATAGCAGTAAATGCATGCAAATATATTGCTGCTCCTGTTTTGGCTGGACTGAATCGCACTGGCTAGGAAGTAATGCTGCATGCGGTAGCTACTGCGTCTCTGCATGCCGTAGCTACTGCGTCTCTGCATGCCGAAGCTACTGCGTCTCTGCATGCCGAAGCTACTGCGTCTCTGCATGCCGTAGCTACTGCGTCTCTGCATGCCGTAGCTACTGCGTCTCTGCATGCCGTAGCTACTGCTGAGTGTCATAGCTGTATCACCAGGCTAGCATAGCTATGTTATGCAAATACGTCTTTGCTGACCAAAAGTTACATGGCAGCAGAATAAAACACAATTCAATCAGAAGCGAAAATGCTAATACACTAGTTTGGACCAGTTAACTAAAACCATCCTGTTTTTTGGTGACATTTTTACAAAACAGCCCACAACATGGTCATCAGTTAGAGTTGAAAATCATATGCTTTTTACTTAAACATGTTTACCATATTTTAATTACTCTTTACCATGTACTGCTAGGTACTGCCTTTCTGAGAGCAGGGAGGGAGCAAAAAATGGACCGACTTGGGATTCCCCCAGGACTGGAATGGGCATCGCTGCTCAAAGCAGTACATAGGATCAGACTATGTGATAAAGGCAAATTCAGTAAGATGACCTAGTTTCCATTAATCAAATATCATAGGTGGTTCTAAAAACTGCCTCAACCCCCCCCCCCCCCCCACACACACACACACACACACACACAAAGGCCTAATCCTATACAACCGCCCCAGATAAATATTATCAGATAACTAATATTATTAGATAATATTATTACACAATATGACGCATGATAAAAAGAAAGTCATCTGGCCATTTTTTACATTTGCCGGAAAATGGCAGAAGCAGTATTCTTTCTACTAACTGGCCAATATGCCATTATATCTGCGAATGGTTAAGGTGCGAGATCACTGGCTTTTAAAGGAAATGCAAAATGACACTCAGATTGGTTTATAGCATGTTACGGCCCAAACGTGACTAATTGTGTAAATAAGAACATCCCTTCTGGACCATCCATGCACCTGGTGCTCTGACTATCAAAGTAGTACAAGTGAGTTGGGTCCCAAAATGAACTCGTGGCGTGAACATTCAGATCATTAAATTAGGGCCCATGGTCTTTGTTACATCATATTTAAAGGGAGGCAGCGCTGGGTAAACCCTAGGCAGCAGACAAGCCGCTTCACACGGGACTCGATTCCATCATCGGTGCGTGCTCCCCCTTGCCTTCCTCTTGGGCCACCGGGTTGTTATTTTCTGTCAGATGGTCTTGGTTGTATTCATTCTCCTCAGCCTTCTGTATAGGCTCATCCAAGAGATGATCTACTTGAGGTTTTTTCTTCTACGGTGAACACAGACAATGTGTGAGAATCATCATCAATGCATTGCAGTAAAACAGGGTTACTTTAGCAACTCTCCCATGTTTCATTCAGTTGTAAGCATTTATCTTACTGCTTTTTTCAACAGCAGGGAATCCTAGGCAGCTGAACTTTAAATCGTAGATAACAGTTATTGATCTGGCATCTGTCTTACTGTCTATCTGGCTGGCATCTGAAGTTAACAGGCATTATTCTTATTAAGTTTTTTTCAAACAGATGCTTTTCTCCAAAGTGACAAACAAGTGAGAAAAGAGGTAGCTGGTCTCTAGGACCTTGCTCAAGAACCAAATAGGTGGAAAGTTCTAGACTCAGAAAGTACAAATAAGGTCCAGAAAGTACAAATCCAGATGAAGGGTTGGTTTCAACCAACCAGTTCAGTATTCTGTGAAATGTGTTGATTTATACTCGAATGGCTGTTGGAACGTCTGCCAATCTTAATCAAATCATTTGAGTTACGTCAAGATACACCAGATTAAATGCAAGCCAAATGAACTAACAAAAATGTACTCTTACCTGACTGCATAAAAGGAGTCTCTTTAGTTTATCTGCAAAAAAAAGAAAACATTGGTATAATCACTGTGTGCTTATGCATATAAAATACATATCTTGGACAAAATGAGAACTAGAAATCTCTCAGAAGGCCATTGCCAGTTTTTTCATCATGACAAACACGAGAACGTAGAAAAAGGAGAAATACGTACCCTTCAGTTTATAAAAAATGAAAGAAACTGCAGCAAAAAAAAATATGATAATAGCAGGGATTACAGAATATCGCCACCTCCCTTCGTTCTCTGAAAAACAGAAAGAATAGTTTACTAGTAAAGAAAGGAAAACTAGTGTACATGTTCTCAACAGGTGGACCAACTTAGAATACTGTCAGAACCAGGTCGTTTCCCTCTTATGCTTGCATGAAAGTGTGACTTATAGACATCTACTTATTAAAACCATTATAGCACATCATAAATTATAATATACAAGCCCCCTTCAATGTTTCATTTAAACATAAGTTGTTAAGTGTTATTTTTGCTTCCAGTCCTTGCTTTTTGAAAGCGAGGTTGATATTGCAATGCATGAATTTCCAACCGATAAACTAAATACTCAGAAAAAGGAAATGAGATTCGACTCACTTGTGACTGAGCTCACTGGTATAAAAGACGTATGTGTCAATGGAAAAAGTATAACTGTCTAAAAACAAACTTTTCTTCCAGTGAATAGCTATGATAATTAACAACTGGTAATATATAAATACTGGTCCTTTGTATTTAGATTAATGGGGTGGTTCACCATAAAACTGAAAAATATATGCTATACAGGGGTTTCGTGCTATCTATCCATCTCCATTGTTCTGTTGGGAATAACTTAGTTTTGGAGCCATAGAAATGGTCAGGCTTCTCTTGAATATAATAGGAGTGAATTGCATTTGTTCTGTGGTGATTAAGGTGCCAGAAAAATACATTTAAAAAGCTCAATAGCAATGTCTCTTACCAGAAATCACGACCCTGAAGATAATCCACCGACTTTGTAGTGAGCAGTTAAATGTAGGAACTATTTTCTTCTACTGAATACCACACACCAATCGTATTACTGCGCAGAAGATACAAGCATGAGCATGCCGGTGATATGTTCTGCGCAGTGATATGATTGATTAGTGTAGATTGGTACACTAATCAAAATCTGAGTTTTATCTTCAGTAACCGGGGTCATGAATTCTAGCAACAGACGCTCTTGTTGAATTTTTCTTCAAATATATTTGTGTAACGTTTTAATTACCACAGAAAGGATGCCAATCACTCCCATTACGATCGAGAGAAGACCGATGTTTCTACGGCTGATATCTCCAAAACTAGGCAACTCCCAGCAGAACAACCTAGAAGGACAGATACTGTAGCACTAAAGCCCCTGTAGAATATGTATGTTTCAGTTTTACGGTAAACCGGCCCTTTAACATAGTACCCGCATACTCACCACACACTCTGTCTGATTTATTGGTCCCTGGTACTTTTTCAGAAAACCCAGGTGTACAACTAAAAAGCATGAACAAACAACATTACACTCAATTTATTAAACTGGTCTCAAATGTCGGGTGATGTTCTTCCTAAACCAATGTACTAAGAAGGAACACTTTAAGTGAGATATTAACAGAAGACAGCCGTGATCCTTGATGGTTATAGATCATCAATCATCATTAAAGGGCAAAGAGTGCCATGTATAGCAGTCAACTGTGAAATCATACAGGTGAAAGTAAGGTGGGTGGATATATGGCAGAAGTAAACATCTCTAGGTCTTAAGATCTTCAGAGCGAGTTGGTTATAAACAGCATTATGACTTGAATTTCACTGTACATTTAGTGGTACAAATCTAGATTTAGAAAGCAGTACAGCAACTCGAGTCTTCATTTTGCAACAAAAAGATAGAGATAAAGATAGAGATAAAGAATTATAGTTAAAAGCTATCCTATATGGGACTACACGCTATAATTTTCCAGTGGTATCAAATCAGTCAGCGGAAGGAAGTCTAAGCAGAGGCCAGTCATATTTTGCCCACTTACATGTGGCATTTTAAGGTATTACCATTTAACTAGCCATTTTTAGAAACCTGGCCCAAAACCATTTCTTACAAGTGCTCTTGAGCCGGGGGCAAAGTATTACCATTTTCAAAAATCAAGCTGACCGACCAATAGAAGTGACCCGAACAATACTATAATTATCAGTCATCTGTCTTAGCTACTGAGAGCCAAACTTAATGGGATACTTGCTTTGTCCATGGTCTGCATGCATCGACTGCTGATGTCTGGTTGGAGAAGGTTCCAAACTGGCAGGGTCCACAGACCACGTCATCAATGGCATTGCCTGCAGGCACAAACACTCATGAATGTCTGCAATGAGAGCACTACCTGTTTGCAAAACTTTTTTGCAGTTCCTCATAGGCTGTAAATGTGATGCTGACTTCTCTGAGCTTCTCTCAGCTGAACAAATGTCTGGGTCCTACTCACACGAGGCCCGGTTCTCTTGAACTGTACCTGAGCACTTATCTCCCTTCCCCACTCCCCTTCTGTTCTGCATTCACATTGGCCTTAACATTCCTGAACACGCTTTCATCATCACTGTGCGACTTTTTGTTTTGAAGACAACATAAGAAGAAAAGCATTGGTACACAGCACAAGGGAGTTTGTGATTAATGTCCTGATTCTGGGGCTTATTTGGAGTCGTTGTGGGCATGATGACACCTCATAAATGTATTGAGTATGTAAGACAGTGATTTTCATTTAATTTGTACTGCACATATAGCAGAAAACAGACCCATACTTCACCAAATATATTAGAGTTTTTAGTGTGTTGCATCCAGTTCTTCCTGCATACTTTCGTCAGCCCAAATTTCCAGCAAACACTGCACCCCTGCTACAGACTAAATTAATCCCTTTGGCATCATGTTTGTGAAATGGCGTCTGAGTTCTGTGCTCAGGCACAGTTAACAATCACACTCGTGTGAGTGCACCCTGAATTTATATCTGGTGGACCTCACAAACGCCTTTACCTTGGATGACTACTCCCTCTCCAGGTTGGCACACTGTGTGACTCAAACATGTAAAGCATTCTTGTGATGAACAGTGGTATCCGGTCTTGCACACGCAGGGTCTGTATTTGGTTGGGCTTGGTGATTGTGACACGTTAAAGTTGTAGTCTGCACGTGAAAAACAAAAAGCAACCGGAGATATATGAGCATTAGCTATCACTACTCAGCAAATTAAGATTGCTACAGCAGTACCACAACTTAAGAATACACTGACTTTTGTCACAGTAGGGCTGTCTGCGGCAGTTTGTTTTATTGTTGTAAGACTCCATGTACTCATCCTTTCCACAATCAGTACAGAATGGGTTTTCACAGTCACTAAATTTCATCCATGTCCCTGCAACAAAAGGAAACTTACATTACAGTCATTACCATTGAACACCATTGTCAAATCACTCGACATCTGTACATCTCTCTTGGCTTTTTGTTCTGACAAAATAAATAACTTGGAAAACACAGCTCTTCAGTATTTAGACACCACTGCACACTTTCCACTTACGACAGACAAAACATACATTTTGGAACTATGGACATTCAAATATATATATATTCTGAATCAACTTGAAGCTCACTGAAATGTCCCTCTTACACTAAGACTTTTATCCAGAGTGACAGGCATAGGAACCAGGGGGTGGGAGGGACATGCACCCTCCAGTGTTTAATTTGGCTTGCTTCACCCCACCCCCCAAAAAAAAGTAGACCTATGCATTTCAATTATTCAGCTCTGCCCACCCCGAATATGAAAATCTTACATATATTAGTAAGAATAATTAAAACATTACCTGGCTCGCACATTTTGCAGCATTTGCCATCCTTCTTATACTGAGTTTGATCATCACAGATAATTTCAGCAAAGACCGGGCTAAAACACTGCATGAACAATGAAATTAAAATTAAAATATTTGAATACTCAGTAAATATTTCTCCACTTTCATTTTCCTTTATCTCGTTGGCACTGGGCGTGCGCGACCACTGGTCTACAGCGCACGGTATAGCAGCCTGTACATGGTCAGATAGTACATATATGTTGAAACGACATTGATTCCATATCAGGCAAAAAGGTTGAAACAACGTTGATGTTCAGTCGTTCACTTTATATCAACATTGAATCAAGATATTGCCACCATCGATTTTTTAATATTGAAAACCTGAGCAAAAATCAATTCAGTTTCAACGTTGAGAATTTAACGCTGACCATAATTCAACGCATTTAACTATAATTCAATCTGGGTGTTAAACTGCACAGGTGAAATGACACATGAATGCTGCAGACAACACTGTACATAAGGAATACGCCCAGATTTGTGGAAAGCCCCGAAGTCTCCCTAATGCAGATACGTTACACCCAAATGAAATGTATCCTATAGGCCTATCAGCAAGAAAACTGGATTACATTTAAATCAGCTCAATTCTAGGATAAAACTATTAACAAAAAAAATCCAACGAGGTGTTTCACATAAATGACATTAGATTCTGTACTTCCTTAAACTACCAGACTATGCAAACCGAAAGTGAAATCTATTCACATTCATCTACGTACATTTATATATAGGCTATATGATATATAAGCATAATCACTTTGGATAAACGCGACATATATGAACGATATTTTAATGAACTTAAATGAACATATCCTAACATGGTTTATTATAGGCGATGCAATATATGTTTATATAGTTTGATATAATGACGCAAGAAAGAGTAGGGATGCAGTTAATAAGAGCGTTTTGCACACACTTACCATTAAAAGGCAAATGTACTTCATGGCGTTTTCCATGTTCTCATTTATCGTTGGTGTGTTGACTCCTAGTAAGATAAGTAGGCTATACTAGTAGTCTATGCCCCGAACCACCACATACAGTACTACTGCTTCTGCTACGTGTGAGCACGCGACGCGGAGACAGCCAGTGAAATGATGAATTTAAGGGGGAATTCCCGCTCTGGGCAGCCACCGTAATTCCCGCTGGTTTTTTCTGATTCTTTTTCCAGGAAAATTCTTCTCCTATATTCTAGTATATATATTCTAATATTCTAATATATATTGTTTTGCCATGTCCCACATCCTTCTTGGGGACAAATTACATTTATTTCCTCAAATCTAAGGTCATTGATGAATGTGATAAAAGATAACAGACTTAACCAGCTGCAGCCTGTCTTGCAGCCACAAGTCAGTCTCATCCTGGTACAGCGCAATGTTACAAATGAAAGTCGCCCAAACCCTTACACTGTATACCTAATGGAAACAGAAATACCATTTGTTGTATATTTTACAAATGATACTGTTTGTGAGGCAACAAAGTTCCCTTTAATTACAGCAGAAACTCAGATTTTTCTATTTTGCTAACCAGACAGGGGGACATTCTTCTGTTAAGAATAATAATGAGGATGATACTTGATTTATGATTGTAGAAACACATAACGTGGGAAATATCCAATTTTTCTCTCATATGAGAAGCTGCAGATCTGGGCTGTGATAAATATTGTGATATTTATAAAACAACAAAAAAAAAAAGAGTTGAAAATTTACCCAGAAAAACTATAGCCAAAATTGTTGTTTTTGGGGTGGGATAATGGTTGTGTATATAATCTATAAAGGCTCTGTGTCTTATAGAAATATGTACCCTTGTCTAGTATAAACCTCCGCATCTGTCTGAATACCCATTCGCAATCCTTGACTATACAATCAGATTTTTCTTAAACCCCCTACATACCCAATTACATTAATTGTTGGAACTGCAGTTTTAAAATTTCACATTTAGAAATAAACTATTAGGCTTGCTGCCCAGCTATGGACTCCATCCAATAGCTTTATGAAATCCACAGAGTAACATACACATTTTGGGACACACAGGAAGAACTTAATAAAATTCTCATAAAAGTATTATGTTTAAATAGTCTTGAAGTCCTTGTAAAAAATCTGCACAAATGTACTAAACATTAAAAAAGAACAATAAAATATAAGTATATCCAGATATTTGTGAATGTGGTGATTGTCATTCAGTTACTGAGTATGTCTGACTAAAAATGTGAACTGACTGACATATTTAGGAAGAACACTGAAGCTGCACTTCCTCCTTGAAGTAAATATTCAGAAACCTGGCATTTACGTAACAAAAAGCTTGCTTCTGCATTGTTTCCCAAACTGAAACACTCACACAAAAATTCCATTATCATGGGAGGAAAGGGGGAAAAGTAGACTAGTATACAGACAGATAACTGTTCCAGAAATACGCAAACAGTACACCCAGGAAAAGACTTTTTAAAATTTCAATTATTCATTTGCAATATTCTTCTTTCTCTTTATAATAATACATGAAACATCTACACATACTTGTATGTGCATTAATTGGCCTATTTCTCTACTGACAATTTGTCATTTTAAACTATATTTTGAATAACTATAAAAAGCATCATTGTACACTTGGGAATGAGGAACATAATGTGTGAACTGAGAGGAAGAGAGTATGAATAACATCATATGGTCACATGACTTCAAGGAATTCTGTTAATATGGCATATGGAGTTAACTGAACACTTTGTTTAATCCAGATTAATAAGTGTTTACATTCTCCTTAAATCCACAAAGCTCAATAAATTAGAAGTAAAGAATGCTGTATATGTAACAAAATGATTTTCCATCTTAATACGAAGAAAGATAAACAAATAATAAACAATAATGTAATTAATATAGAAATAACACAAGTTCCAAAATAAGAGTAAAACTATGAAAAATAAACACAATAATGATCAGTGCTTTAGGATGCTATGTGTGGTCGTATGGTCATCGGTTCAAGTTTCAGGGTAGGCAAAGTGATTTCACCCGTGGGTCCTTAGGAAACGGGCCATAACCACCAAATGATCCAGACTGGGTCCTGCCTCACCTTGTTTTCTCAGGTGTGTGTCAGGTTAGATAAAAGTGTGTGCTAAGTAAGTTCATTTCAATGTGTGAGCAAGAAATATGAGCAAAGAGGAATTCCCGAAACGGAGCAGTGACAGTATCGCCCTTCAGTGTGGCTGTGGCAGACAGATAAGTCTGTTGTTGGGTTAGATCACCTGGTTTATTATTCTTTTTGTTTTGTTCATGTGCTGCCCCCTGTAGAGAGTACACGCCCAATACTCTGCGCATCTGAAAACATCTCCCTACCCAAGGCATGGGTAGGAAATTACAGATTAAAACTTCTTTAGATCAGTTTTCCCAAGCACAAAGTAGCACATACATTTGACACATTGATTCAGTTTGCTTTTTATCCAAAACTTTATTCATTTTTTTGAGATATCCATTCTAGATCCTGGAGCATCTGGAGGATACAGGCCTTGCTCATGGGCCCAGTGGTGACATCACCCAGTCATTTAAACAAGTGACCTTCTGATTACAGTCATACCATCCAAACCACTGAGGCTTACGCCAGTCCATGTAGCAGCCTCTGTTGTTACTTGAACAATTCCTCTTAACTTCTACTGTCAGATAACTAGTTACAGTATATAAATACTCATTGATATTTTTCATATGTTTCATAAGTGATTTTCTGAATAGTGAGTAATCTAAATACTGGAGAGCCTCGACTATGGGTTCGAAACCCACCTCTACTTTGCATGTTGTCTCTGTGTCACGGGCATTTCTTTGAGTTATTCCAGTTACCTCCTGCAGTCCACAGGGGTCCTTAAATAGTGTACCTTCCAATGGACTGGATGTAATGCCACCCATGTCCACTTTCTGGGAAAGAATTCAGCCCCCAACCCTGGAAGAATAACTATGTAGAATATGAATGCATGGTAATTAGTAGTACCTTGTTTGCAGGGGGCAGGGAGGGGCCAAAAATTCTACCTATTAGCTTGCATGTGTGCATTTGGTAACGTTTTACATTAAGAAGCAGTTTTGGTAGCTGACGATTGTCCTGTTGAGGCCCCTACCTTTGACTGCCGCCCCATCCCCATGGCTGCCTCTGCAGGTGGGGGCTCCACAGGAAGGTGGACCTATGTTACCCCTGAATCCCACTGACACACGTTCCTTGGAGGACATACAGCTGAAAGACTCAGAGGAGGACTTACCCATCAAGGGAGCTGAGGTCACTGAAATAGTCAAAAAACTCCCCTGGGGAGGTGTTTCGATCATGTCCAACTGGGAGGAGGCCCCGGGGCAGGCCCAGGACACACTGGAGAGATTGTTTCTCTCAGCTCGGAGCTGGAGGAGAGGAGGAGAGGGCTGGTGAGTGGGAGCTCTGGGCATCCCTGCTTAATCCACTGCCCTCATGACCGCACCCCGGATAAGTGCAGGTAATGGATGGATGGATGGCTTTACATTAACTCACTCTTCGTAATGTTTTTATGATGCATTTATAGAACATTCAGTGCACCCTCATAATGCATTCACAGAACATTCATAAGCAGCATGTATGTATACCTTAATACCCTAAAATACTGTAACAGCTTTAATCCATCCATCCAAACCACTTATCCTATTGGGTCGCGGGGGGTCCGGAGCCTATCCCGGAAGCAACAGACACAAGGCAGTGAACAACCCTGGATGGGGGGCCAGCCCATCACAGGGCACACTCACACACCAGTCACTCACACATACACACCTACGGGCAA
>JABFDZ020000109.1:21536884-21551979 GCA_019775955.2 Pollimyrus isidori | reverse complement strand
CCTGTGATGGACTGGCATCCCGTCCAGGCTGAACCCCTGCCTTATGCCCTGTGATGGACTGGCATCCCGTCCAGGCTAAACCCCTGCCTTATGCCCTGTGACGGACCGGCATCCCGTCCAGGCTAAACCCCTGCCTTATGCCCTGTGATGGACTGGCATCCCATCCAGGCTGAACCCCTGCCTTTTGCCCTGTGCTGCCTGGGATGGACTTCAGGAGAACCAAAACACGGTAAGGATTAAGAGCCTTGGCAAAATACAAGCCTGCAGATTGAATAGTATGAAAATAAAACTCAGGTGTACTTTCTGCAGTAAGTACTGAGCCATGATCAGAGTACAGGAGATCATATGTATTTACTCTACGTCTCAGAGACTGCATTGAAGAGTTTCTGGAGGACCAAGCTATATATTTCTTTTATAAAGGGTCAGTGACCCATGTAAAAATAAACAGAAGAGTACTTAAGTATGAATTCTGGGGCCCGAGACTTAAGAGTTAACATTCTTCAGATCTTTTCTTTTAAAGTCAAGATGTATCAGATTTCACCCCCCCCCCCCAGTCAAGGCTTATCCAGCAGAGTATCATGGGGCTTCTGTGGCCTGTCCTGGGTGGAATGCCACTCCATCGCAAGGCACGCACTCACAATTATACAAAAATCTCTCTGTAAGTGAGAGCAAGCTGGCCATGAAGAGCAGCCACCCCTAGCAACACTCAGGAAGCTGGGGGTTAAGGGCCTCGCTCAAGGACCTACAGATGTGCCGAGGCCAGACTTAAACCAACAACCTTCTGGTCACAGGCACAGAAGCTTAGCTCACTGAGCCACATTCTGCCCCCCTTGGATGAAGTACATGTCTTTGCTCAGCAGGAAAAAACATGAACACAGCGAAAGCATACAATCTCCATGCACACAGAACCAGGGGCTAGGATTAAATTCCAATCCTTAAAGATGCAAGACTCTATGGCTACCTGATAATCCACTGTGCCTATTTACAGTCTTTCCCTAACATTTGCAAAACAGTAAGTGCCTTTCTCAAAACAATTCAAACGAACAGAACAAACATTGCATTTCTCAAAATAATTCATACAAATGAATTTCCTGAAAAACTTCGTAACTTCCTCAAAATCCTTAGTTAATTTCTCAAAAGTACATTTTATGTCTAGGAACATGTCAGTGCCATTACAACAGTGGTTCCCAAACTTTATCTGCAGGCCTCCCCTTTTCTAGATAGGAACATTATTGTACAGTAACTATCATAATTTTCATGATAAGCTTAGATTTTTTTGTCTGGTGCTGCAAAGTGTTGTCACGAGTCACCATGTCACATGGCACAAAAAGCTTGTAAGAGCAAGATGACTTAAGACAGATTGTACAGCACCTCTCAGCTGGCTGAACAAACTGGAACTGCCTCCGTGACGACACAACTTTGCCCTTATTAGTTGAAGAACGTGACGTTTGTATCCCAGGAAGTTCCGATGCGTTATCTGCGATTTCTCCCAAATATCACGTAAAGCAGTGAGAGTTTTCAGTTAATTTACCTGGTAAAATAAAGTTTAAATAAATTATATAAATGCTCTAATAATATACGTAAGGTAGTGGTTTATATATTGTTCGTTACTGTAATGTTCTGCTGCTTTATTTGTATAATCGTCCAGTCTGTGAAGAGATTATTTTGCCCTGAGGCTATTCCATTGGCTATTCCATTGGTGCGCTCTCCCCTCTGCGCTACCCTATGGGGGCGTGCCCCCCAGTTTTGAAACCACTGCATTAGAATGACAAGTCCTGTGTCATTATTTACAAACATGATAGTCAGAATGTTGTCAATAAAACGTACTTTCGGATGTAAAACTATGGCTATGGTTTTGATGACAATTTTCTGCATGACATATATAAATTTCAACAGTACAAAGTTACACATTATTGTATGTACTCTTATTTGTTGTCAAACCATGTTACTGCAATGCAGAATAGAAAAAGACATCACAGCACTACAAAGCACAAAGGAAACAAAATATGCAAGATTACAAATGCAAACTGAAATGGAACCACATGTGCAGCGCAGTGAGGGGAATTACGGTACCTTCTACACTTCCTGACGTTCCTGCCTGTCAGGCCACAGATTCTCATTCGCATCACATTGGACGCCTCCCCTTGCGATGCAGTGTGGAAAGAGACTTTTGGAAGGTTGCATCCAACCTCTGCAGGCTTCTGGTCTGACATCTTCACACGCTATGTGCAATCAGCAGGGTCACCTGGGTATGTGGCTGCCGATCGTAAGCCTTCCACTTCCATGCTGAGTATAGAGCTCCTCAGTCGGATTAAGGAATGTTGTTCTTCCATGGACGGAAATCGTAACACTGTGTCAATATATGCCTGACAACTGAAGGTTCATGAGATGCACTTCTGAGCTGTTTCAGAGAATTGGTTGATCATTCGATTGATTATTGCTTCAAGCATTCCCCTCCATTGGTGAAAGTCAACATTCACCTAAGAGAAATTCATCAATTCAGGACACATAGGCAAAAAAAAACTAATATAAATGTACAGAAAATGTTCTTGATGGGTAATTGCAACTGATTTAACCATTGTGCATATAATGCCTAGTTTGGGGTGAGATTATCCAATGGAGAACCACTGTAATATATTTCGATCAACATGTGATAAGCAATTAATAATGTAGGAAACAGCTGACAATTGCACATAATCATTTACATGACTGTGCTGAAGCATTTGCAATTCATTGAAAAGAACGAGACATTGCTTATATGATATGCACAAGTGACTCAGTAATGTGGAAGCTGGATAAGTAGTTTTGAGAATTTAAATTCCCAATTGAGAAATGTACTAAAGCAACTGAAAAAAACCCTGTAATTATAGTGTTTTTTCTTGTTTTAGTTAAATCCTTTACTTAAAAATTAGCTATTGAATTTGCTTAAAATGCCGCTTTTCTTTAATTATATGATTCGTATTCGTATTGTGCATGCTCATCTTAAAACTGCTTATCTGGTTCAGGAATGCAGGGGGGGCAAAGGTCGATCCCAGGAAACACAGAGCACGCGCATTAAGAACATCAGAGGCCATAGTATTTGTCATGGTTCTTTGGGAAAGATTTCCCTCTACTGGGGAAAATGTAGCAGTACATGACGAAAATCTTCATTAATTTCTTTGAATGTTTTGCATATATTTTTTTAACAACGCGGACATTAAATACATAAATTTAACAAGCCGAAACGGTAAACGACATTACTGGCGTATTATAATAGTTTTTCTAATAGGCTACATATGGGGAAAAAAGTCATAAGTACGAATAAAGTCTACGTATTTCTTTACCTTAAAGTTGATTTTATTGAGCGATGCGTCACGTGTATATACTTTAAGCTTATTATTACCGTGTCACGCCTATAAAGATAATTAAAATTTGATGTGGCACATTGGCTGCGCTGTACTGACCCGGGTACTGTCTTCCCCTTATGCTCACTTTTGTCTATTCACAAGAAGAAGGAAGTTAGACAAGTTGCGCTTCGGCAACAGGGTTAAATAAACGACACCTTGTATTTTTTAACTGCAGGTCGCGGGAAACGGATCGTATCCCGAAGAAAAATCGAGTGTCTACTCCATTGGTAATTAAAGAGTGGACAAGATCAGGCCGAAAGCTGAGTCAATGAAAACCCGAAAATGATGGACAGCAAATCGACTCTCGGAGTGCCGCAGGTAGGGAATCAAAATACATCACCGAATATAGCTTTATTATTAAAAGTGATACTATAGTCCTGTTTTTCCTAATTTTCCTTTCTTATTTGATGTGATTACTTGCGCTGGATAAATGTGCTTTTGCTTTTAAGTTTTAATATATGACTCGTGCTAAATATGCTTCTTAGAACGTAAAAATGAAATATTTGTTATTAAGGAAAAAATCCAAACATATATAAAAAATATTTTGGAAACCAAGAGGAATCGTATCAAAAAAATCAGGGCAGAGTATCAGGTCTCTACAGATACGACATTCCAGCGCATAGACGACAATCACGAAGGAGACTTAAGGTAACAGGCGGGAAGGCCAAATTTTAATATATAACGATATTAATGTATAAACTATAAATCAGTGGAGTAAGCAATCTTCTTTGTCCATTTGTGAGATCATCACACAGCACATTAAACTGATTCCTCATCAAAAGCTCATATCCCTTGGCAAAATACATTTAGTTCAAAGTAGTTCTTCTTCTAAAGTAAAATACAGAGAAAAATAATGCAGATTAGGAGAAAAGGAGACTGTGATACTGTGACAGTTAAACACAGCTCTTAGAGAATGTCCCTGTCTGACCACAAGGCATTTAATTAGGTGTTGTGTTGTTTGGTAACTTCCATGTCTTGATGATTGTGGGTTCAAAACCTATGTAGTCCTATCACCGGTAGCCCCCTGAGTGGGGCCCCTATCCCCACCTGCTCTTGGATCTCCGCCTGTCTGACCACAACCTTTTTATTTGGACTAAAGTGTCTGTTTATTACATGCCACACTGAGGAAGTGGGGTGGTGGGGTGTGGGGGTCTTCAGGGTGCCTCCACACACCCTTCTTGTTTGCTTAATTTGTTTTGCAATGGCTCAGTGGCAATTTTATAATTATTTCTCCAAAAAGACTCCTGTCATTAGCTGTTGAAAGCTGTCGTTCGCTCCTCCAGCATCCTGAACACCAAACGTCTTTCCACGTTTATGCGCAGAGTGTTTTTCCCGATTGACCCTCTTGCCTTGACCATTCTCAGCTCAGCAATGAGATGCAGCTCAAGATCATGAACAAAGTTAAGAGTGGCGAGTTAAGCATTGAGGACGCGCTGAAGCAGGCTGAAAACATTTGGGTAAGACCCTTGCATCTCTAACATGTACTGTACACTGCAGCTTTGTGTTTTTTCCATTGTTTTCTTTTAAAGAAGGTATTCATTTGGTCATTCACGGTAGATGGGTAGCATGATCAGAAGGAGGTAGTCAGTCCGGTATTACTGGAAACATTTCCTTCTTGCACCTTATAGCACCTGCAAGACTATTTTTAGGTCAACGTCTGAAAAACACTGAGCGTTAATTTACTTGAAGTTTCTCTGGCTATTCAATATATAACTGCGAAAATGCTGATACGAAAATAATACATAAAAAATTGATTTTTGGCTTCTTGCTAGTAAAACCCTACTTTGTTAAAGGTGAATAATTAATAACCCCCTCCTGTGATATATTTTAGTTAATGAGCTATATGTCGTAACTGTTTTTTCACCGGTCTTTGCAGGGTTCACAGGAGAACTTCAGTGTGTACAAGTTCAACCGTTATCGTTGGCAGAAACGCATATTGCAGGTAAGTGCTTTGCCAGAGTGGAGTTGGGTGGATTCACTCACAAGGCGTAACTTTGTTTGATCCTCTGGCTTTGATCCTAGTGCACGGGACTCAAGTTATACAATAAAATCCAAATCTGAAGGTTAAATAACCTATTAAGTGCCACATCGTGAAAGGTCTGTTGTTTATATTTTCAAAATCACTCAGATATTGCCCAGTGTCTTGTGAAAGATGACATGTAAAAGCACAACATACTGACTGTTTCGACGATCCTACATATCTTGTATATTGGATCATTCTCAAAAGAACAGCATAGTACCCGCATCAGTATTCTCACCAAGCCACATACCACATGCTTTGGAGTTTTTGCCAGTAATGAGTCTAATTTAGTTGTCATATAAAATTCAGATGATTAAAATGAAACAGATTGCTAATCAGGCATATTCATTTAGCAGTTCCCATTTTGTGAACAGTGGCTATAGGACAAGATCATTTATATAATCTCAAATCGGCAATGCTACCTTTAGTTATAGTTGTGAGTTTGGTGTCTTAGTTATGAGTTTGACTGGGCCTTCCTGTCATCTAGATTGACTTCAATATTAAGATGGTGTGCAGCATTGAGAAGGGCATCGTGAAGCGTCAGATTCCATTCTTCGAGGTGAAGGGTTGCGACGATGGTCCGGGAGCCAAGTTCTCTGTCTTGTTCCGTGGCCGACCTGAATACGAGCTGGAGGCGTCTTCGCTGGAGGAGAAGTACAAGGTAGTGTTGTGTCCCTGTATCACCATGTCTGTCTCTCTGAATTTATTACCTTCAGACAAATGGCCTGCAGGCCAACCTGTCTGTGTATTTCCCTTGGCTAATTATTACTTTAGTTTCTTCTCGATAATAAAGTTCTTAGGGATACAAAAGATGTTGTATTACATCAGTGTCCACATTTTTGCTCCCTTCCAGCTCTCTTGGACTAAACATTCAAGAACACTGAATATCTAGCATAGTTGTGCTGGGAGTTGGAAGGGAGTAAAATATGGACTTTCTGGGGATTTCCTAGGACTGGGTAGAGAAATAATGCATTACATCATTGAAGATCGGAGTGTGTGGTGCTCTGATTCCTTCTTGCCATGCAGACTTGCAGGCTATATCTTTGGACCAGCCTGGATGCCCTCATGGTCAGCCCAAGATGATTTTTTTGGTTTTCTGTGTTTCAGATCATGCAGCTAGTAAGCAGGATCATACAAGGGAACATAAATGACAATGGTGGACAGCTACAGACCCCAGAGCAACTGTCTCAACCCAGAAGCCTTCACCAGGGGCAGCTGTATCTGCAAAGAGGTGGCTTGGCCTCATTCAGATGGGTGAAGTATGGACCTATTAGCTTTTCTTCCCCCTCTGAAATCCCACATTTTATGGTTGGTTTAAATAGTAGCTGATAACATTGTCAGTTCATAAATACATTATTTGATGATTGCACCACATTAAGGGGAACTGAGAATTATGGTTCACACTAGTCCATAGAGTCAAGGGCCTTTCATTAAACACTCAGATCTTCTTTGTTCCGTTTCTGCAGATATATAGCATGATTCTGCGGTCTTATAACTCTAGGAGAGCGGTAGTGTCTCTCACGTGATGTGCCAGGAATGATGCAGAATAGCAGAAGAAGGATAATGGAAATGAGAACACGGCTTAACATATAATAGTTCTGCATCAATCAGCACGGCCTCCTGCAGCTTCTGCTTTTTTTTCCTGTGCCGATGAGCATTTCGATCAGGGAGATCAGGGCCTCTCTTATCTGCCAGGTACGCGGCCCAACTTTACGAGTCTCAGCTGACCCTGCTGCCCACAGGACAGCCAATGGCCACCAGCGGCGACGGCTACCCCTCCCCACTCCTGCCTATCATCATCCACTTCTCGGACGGCAATGCAAGGGTGGAGAAGCCGCGCAGTTGCGACACCTTCTCTGTGCTCACCAGGGTTAATGAGTATCTGTGAGTAGTCTGACTGCATAAATCACGGAAATGAAAATCATCATGAATGCTTTGGAATTCTGGGTCTAAATTACTAAACAACAAGGAATGAACATGGTGATCTTAATACCAGGTTAGGTCATAGAGACCAGGCATCAGGGTTGACCTGGCTGACTGGATGTTCAAGTTCAACAGGTCTTACCTGGAATTATACTACTCCAGGCCATAGACTTATCATATACAGTAAGAACAGTTTGTGCACAATAGTCAACTTTACACACACTCTTATTTATCTAGCAGACTTTTTTTATGCATAGCCAAATAAAGAGGATAGGGTCTGATAGTCCCTGGAGCTTTTGGGGATCAAGGACCCTGCTCAAGAGCTGGATGATGTAATCACCATGCCGAGCTTCCGATCACAGACTCAGCTCGACGACTCACTGAGCCGTGAACAAGTAGCAAAACATGTCAGTGTAACATGTCACAACATGTGCCGTAAAAGTATTTATAGTGCATTATAGATGAAAGATTCATAGAGCATTCATAATGCATAATTAACATGGCTATAACATGTTTTTATAAATAGTTATAGCAATGTTTTAATGCTTTATAAATGCATTGTCATGTATTATAAAGGCATTATAATGCATTAAAATGCATTACACATGAGTGGTTTAATTAAGTAAATTGTTACCTTTACATTTTTAGTAATCTGAATGTAACTTTCTATATGTCATAGTCTTGATCATTGTTTTAAAATCGTGACTGAGTGATCCAAGAGTTGCAATTTGCTTGTATTTTAGTACCTGTTCAAACAGCGAATAGTCTCCGTTAAATCCAGTGCAATGCCATAACGTCCACCCTGGTCCAGAGTGCGACTGCAAGACACGAGGGGAGCACTGCTTCATTGTTTGTGGTGAACATGTGTCACATGTTATGGGCTGGTCCACAGGTTCCGGGTTCCTATAATGGATGAGATGAAGAGCGCAGATGCCGTCATGATCGAACGAGACAAGTGGGTGCAAGACATCGATAGGCAGTGCGCGGCCTGGAGACGCTGTTCCCATTCGGAGAATCAGACCATTTACGAGACCATCGCGGAGGCACAGGAACCTGAGGTTTCTGAGGTGGACGGACTCAGGAGGACCTTCAGCCTCCTGGTGGAGGAGGCCAGGTCTGTGGGCTCCTCCGACGAGGACAAAAGCTCGGGCACACTGACTCTGCCACCGGCGCCGGCCAGTCCCAAGCTGTGTGCTTCCCCAAAGCCCCCAGTGCTGGTGCCCGTTTTCCCCATGGCAGCACCACACCCACCCCCACCCACAGCCCCTGCTCCACCCCCTCTTCCTAGCAAATCCAGCTCCAAGCCAATATCCAAGAGGACCAAAGCTTTTCACTGGGACCAGATCAACCAGGACAAAGTAATAAATGTCCCCTTCTATGACTTATAAAATTAACATTTTAATGTATTAAAGGTGAATTGTTAGGAAACTAAAGATTTCTAAATGATTAAATAGTCATGCAAATTTTAATGATACTTCCATCCTTTTCATGCTGATCTTTCATTTGATTCTGCATGTACCGCGTGTGATATTTGTTGTTGCTGTCTGGTAGTCTGATCGGTTGTCCTTCAGTGGCACTGAGCTCTGTACCAGCTGACACCTTTTTGTGTTCCATATAGCTTGGGAAGTCCCTTTGGACTCGCCGCGACCTGGGAAATGTGCAGATTGACACATCCCGGCTCTATGAGCAATTTGGCACCCAGGATTTTGGGTATGCCGGAGGGCTGGAGTCCAACAGCAATCTGCAGATTATGCTAAACCAGAAAGTCGCCCACAACTTCAGTAAGTTTACAGCCGGCTCCTTCAGCAGAAATTCAGCTCTCTATTAAAATGATAACAAAATATAATGCTTGTGTTTTGCATTCTGTCAGAACATAGCAAAAACTATCTATTTGAGATATAGACACACACACAGGCGCACACACACAGGCACACACGCACGCACACACAGGCACGCACGCAAACAGGCATGCACATACACACACACACAAGCACGCACACACAGGCATGCACGCAAACAGGCATGCACAAACACACACATACAAGCACGCACACAGACATGCACACACACGTGCACACACATACACGCACGTACACACACACACAGGTTTGTAATTGTATCTTTGTGGGGACATAAATTTCTATGGGGAAAACTCCCAGCATGACAACTTTAACCCCTGCCCAGCCCTAGCCTTAACCATAAGTAACCAAATAAAATACGAGACTATTGGCAATTTTAGTTTTTTATTGCATGCACAATTATTGCCATTTGCCCCCCACAATGTAATATAAACCGAGTTAACACACACACACACACACACACACACACACACACACACACACACATATATATACATATATAATACATTTTTTAGTAATGTCACTTTCGCTGTTATTGCCTGAAATATTACTGGTTAACATGACACTTTGATGTATTTTGACCATGAAACAGGTTTGCTACTGTAGCACCAACTAGTAGTGAGTGTGGGATAACAATCGACGGCCCTTTAGCATAAGCAGTGTATTCTGCTCATGATTTATATGCCATCTCTGTGTCTGTGATCTGATCCGATTCTGATGCTAAGCACGTCCCCGTCTGCAGCAGGACGTGCTTTAAATGGTACATGTTCTGGGTGGGGGGGGCATGCAGAGATACTCGACTAGTAAATCCCCAGCCAGGTCTGTGCTGGGGCTGTTTCATTAGCTGAGTGGAACTGGGCATCGTTCCTCCTAGAGGGAGGGATTAAGTTGGTGAAGGTGTCTTAGCTGGCAGATACCTGCTAGGGAATTATGGGATATCTATGGGTGGCTGGATGCGACACCCCCTTGCAGAAGCTTCCTGTCCTCTGGGCAAGTTGACTGAACCCCTAGATAGCTGAGTAAAAGACTTTGCTGGAAACCAATTTGGGCAAAACTGTGAATGACAAGAATAATTAGAGCAAAATGCCCGCGGGAGCAGAATAAATAAACAGTTGCCTTGACAATGAAGGCTTTGTTGTGCTGGATTCATTCCATCTTTCCTGGATGTGCCGTCGGTAGAAGCACATAGTGGAGAGAAGTGATAATGGAAGAGTGATCAAATCAGTGTGTGCTATAAGCGCCAGCTTCCGGGCTGTGAATAATCGCGCCTTGTATTAGACGGCTTATCCATGCTAGTCTGCGGTTGGCTTTTTATTTTTTTTTCTGCAGTTAACTACTGGTAAAGGTCAAAAAAGAGGTACATCTGGGCACATCTGTCAGTAGTCAATAATCAGTGATCCTGTGCTTCTCGACAGTCAAGGGTTTTTGTTTGTTGTACATGATGCAAAGTTTTTTTGATCGACTATATGCATAAATTTGCATTTCTTGTCACTTATTTATTCTGGGAATATGGCATAACTCAAAAGGAAATCATTAATCCATCCCAGGAATATGAAGTGCTGCACCAAAGTGTTGTTAAGGGGGGCTGTAAATATGAGTAGACCCCCTCTATACCACCAGGTGGCAGCATATCACAATAATTTTCACACCTAAGCCTTTTGGAGGTAAAATGAAGTCTGTTGCCGTGACAGAAACACCGAAGGAACAATAGAAACGATGACCAGGAATATCTACGCTAAATAACCCTTAAAACATATTACTGTACCACAACTTCTGTAACATCTAAATAATGCATTAGGGACATCACCTATCAGCTTGTGGAAATTCAAAAGTTTTGGTTTTTTTTTTTCCGTGGGTCCACTGGGATAAATTTAGCGAAGTGTCAGAAAGCGACAGGAAGCGAATCCCGTAGGACAGCGTGTAGAGACGCCGTGGCAGAGTTTATGCTCAGCTATTTCCTGTAGTTGTCAAAGCTTCGGGGAAAGCTCTGATTTAACAAGCCGCCAGGGCTGCTGTGTACAGCCAGAGGCTGACCTGAGGCATCCTCGAACGTGACAGCTGTGTGGCGCCGTGCAAATGGGCCATAAACTGACACATCTGCAGGGCTGGAGAGCCACCAGCAGCCTGTACACACGTATCGCGCCTCTTTATCGCGAACAGCTTCATTCCGTCTCGCTGAGCGCTTCTTCCCTAGATGAACATGTTCAGGACAAAGAATGAAGAATGGTGATCTGGAAACATTCAGGCCATTCGTGGCCTATACAGAGTTTCCTTTCTTCTGCAGCTTTTCCTCTCATGATTTATGTGTCTAAATGGTGGGGTCCCGAGTACGGGGCCAGTCCTTGCCATCTTGGCACTGATAGGATGGAGAGGCCCCCGCATGCAGGAAAGCCTTGAATGGCAAAGTGTGGATGTGGTTGTTTTCCTCCTTGGTTGTTTGCCTCCGGCTGAAAACATAAGCTTGGGGTCAGCAGATGCAGTTAGGTGAGCTGCATCTTGCTTCCAGGGTAGATGGTCCGGTCGCCCGAGTTCCCGCTGCCATCCTTAGTGCCTGGTAGCGGTAGCAGGACTCGCCTTCTTCCTACCACTAATCCTCCACCCAGAGGTCAATTAGCACTTGCAGAGCTCCATATCAAATAAATCAAAGCATTGGTCTACAAATTTGATTGGCTGGACGTGTGACACGGAGCCCCACTGGGGCAGGATGAACTGGTCTTGTGTGAGACAGGGACACTTTCCGTGCCACTGATGTGCTTTTAGAGTCGTGGGGAACCTGCAGTTTGAGTTATAAATCTTCTACTAATGTACCCAAATGTTCCATATGCACACAAGGGTGCCCAATTATGGCTCAAAAGAACCCAGATCCAGTTTTTCTTGCAGATTCGTAAATGTGCTCTCAGTCTGAAGAATAAAGAAATTTTTGATGCAAGGTTTTCCCCATTAGGGAACCTTGAAGCCTGATAAAATAAATAAATAAATAAATAAAACAGAACAGATGTTTTGATTAAAATCACACATATGTGAGGTATATAGATATTGCCTAAAAGTGTTTCATTGTGCTTTCTTTAAGATCCAATTGGCTGCCCGCCATCCCCATCAGTGGACTGTAATGAAATCTACCCCAGGGTGTTTCCATTCCAGGTCTGCTTAATACCACTGTAAGGTGCAATCACATACTCAAAAATTAGAACAAATTGTCTTTTTGTCCAAGTGTCAGTAAGAGCTCTACATCAACCTGGAGGGGCTAGATTATTTATGTGTTTTTGGCTTTTCTAAATAGGTTAGAGCAATTTTTGAGAGCGCTGCATTTCTGAATTGCTTTAAATATCCTGCGACAGATTTACTTTCCCTCAGACATTCGTACAAAATTCAATGTAGTATTTTTGATATGATACATTTAATTTGCGTTATCCATCCATTTTACTGGGTCGGGGGAGTGGTGGGGGGGCAGGAGCGCACTCTGGATGGGATACCAGTCCATTACAGCTCGCGGACACACACACACACTGCCAGCATTGCTGCATATCTTTAGACTGTGAGACAAACCCCATTGGAAGCTCATATCACTCATGCAAACTCCACACAGACATGCTCGGTTGGCAGCAATGCAACTCTGCTTGGGCACAGACTTTGCTTTACTCTGGGAGCTGGTGTGTGGCTTCGTGGGTCAGGCCTCTGTGCCTGTGATGGGAAGGTTGCTGGCTAATCCCATCCCGGGCAGAATAGTCACATCTCTATTGGGTCCTTCAGCAAGGCCCTTAACCTCCTGACATGCATCAGGGACGCCAGAAAAATGGCTGAACTCGCACTCCCAACTGTATTTGTGTATGTCTCAAAGGAGACCAAGATAGGATATGCAAAAAGATGCATTACAGTTTTCCTGTACTTGAGTATTTAGTAAAGTTCTGGCTACCATCTGCTCCACATATTGCAACATAACAAGGATCCAGTGCTGCTGCTTGATTGCACGGAGAATGTTTGTGGTGTTTAGAACTGCCACCCTTGGTTTTTGTAGCTCCCCAAGTAGTGTGTAGCACTAATACTGCTTTAAATCCCAGGGAGCATATGAATTGTCACCCTTCCCTCTACGTACCTTGCTTTGGATAAATAAATAAAATGGGTACTTGCATTTGTTTGCCTCTGGTTCAAATGGAGGTGTATCTCTTGCACTTGTACTACCTGTTTTCTGTAAAAAAAATATTGGTACTGTATCAGGCCCAATGTGAAAACTGCGAAAACATAGGCCGAGAGGAAATGATAAGAAGATCCTGACCCCATTCCTTGGAGACTTTGTGCTTTAGTGTTGGAAGGATTTTAAATAACATACATTCTTTGGCCTGGTCTCTGCGGCTTTTCAGACCATATTGACGCATGGGTGGGTGATTTATTAGTTTTTTTTTTTTTAGCGTCAGCCTCCTGTTTTGAAAGGATTAGGCGAAGAGGGTCCTGCCAATTTGCTAGATCTTGGTAAGACCCAACAGCATCGTGTCATAACTTAAATACAAAGATGGAGCCATTACAGTCTCGTACCCATCGCTGGCCTCGGAGTTTTGTCCTGATATTTTTGCTTAAGCAAGGCTCCTACTTCTTGAGATGTTACCCTGACCTTCAGTAATGCTGAAAAATAGTAAATCTGAATTCTGCATCAGTCTGTGTTTGAGAATCAGTTAGCTGAGCAGAGTTACAGCCCCAGGGCAGCACAGAGGCAGGTAGATAATTAAGAAAAGGCAGACTCTCATCTTTTTAATATATATTTTTAGAAAGAAGTGAACTTTTTTTTCCTCTCCTAACTGAAACATGCTGGTGAATATGTTGATTTTGTCTCCATATTTTCTCCCCCCCATAGATATTTTCCTCAAGAGTTTCCCAGTGAAACCTGGGGAGCTGAAGGATAAGTTGTGCATTGTTCATGAGGAGGACGGCGGCCTCAGCGATGAGCAAATCGCCTCGCTTCGGAGGTAGGGCGCCGCAACCTTCCCTACAGAGCCGTTCGATTCTGATGCCAGTGGAGTCATGCTGGCAGTCATGTGTGTTACATATGGGTGACTGGGAGAGTGTGGCATGTTTTCACGTTTAAAGGTGCATTATAACTGCTATCCCATGTGCTACAATAACAGATCGAACAGTAATAGAGGCCCAGTGGTAAACAATGTAGTCAGCAGCAAGAAGAGATTAGAGGCAAATCCAGCTGAGACTGAGGGGAAGTACATGTCGGAAAGGCCAAAGACGGCCAACAGATCAGAGAGGGAAAATCTACAGCCAACGATATGTTTTGAATCTGTGAGTGACAAGGGATGGGGCACTCTAAGGGCCAATCAGTTTTCAGCTATGGACAGTGCCCCTGAGGCCCCGCCCCTTCACATGCTCCTGGGAGACAGACAGATTTACTACAGGAGTCGCCGTGGATCGTTCTGAGAGAAGGTGTGTGGGGCTGTTTATTACACGTGTTTGTCAAATACCATGGGGCATCCCCATGCGGTTCTGTGAGGAGCCTTAACAGAGCAAAGCTAAAAGAAAGAGCCCCTGTCACTGCCCCTGTAATATTAATGTCTGCCAGCTGTGTGCTGTCCCCCCAGCACCTGAAATACTCAGCGGCTCCTCCTCGGAGCAGCGGCAGACTGAACACGCCATGTGTTGAGTCCATTTTATGAGAGAGAGTTAATCTCAAGTGCAGCTATGGGCAGCACCCGAGCTCTGACGACTGCTGCTATTCAACAGATCCGGAGCGAGTCGTCAGAAGTCATTTAGCTTTAATCACCCTCGGAAATGCCGGCAAAGTGCTGGGGATCTGCATAGCGCGCTCTGATTTACCATGGGTGGTACCACCTCCGCGGCACGGTGGTGCAGTGGTTAGCACTGTTGCCTCACACCTCTGGGACCCGGGTTCGAGTCTCCACCTGGGCTTCC
>JABFDZ020000109.1:21525826-21536784 GCA_019775955.2 Pollimyrus isidori | reverse complement strand
GCGATGGGCTGGCCCCCCATCCAGGGTTGTTCCCTGCCTTGTGCCCGTTGCTTCTGGGATAGGCTCCGGACCCCCCGATAAGCGGTTTGGAAAATGGATGGATGGATGGATGGTACCACCTCCAGCGGGCCGGAGGTGACTCTGGGCTGGTTCTGAGCAGATCTGTCACATTTACTTTCCATTTCTAATATAACAAATTAAATGACTGTTTTTACTCTTTACATACAGCTGGGTATTTGTGCAGGAGTGATTGTGGTTAAATAAGTGCCAGGAGAATCTTTGGACTTCATCTGTTCTTTAGATCCACAGTACTTACTGTCCAGTAATATGTGCATAACATCTGCAGCTTAGGTGGATGTTTTTTCTGAGCAAAGTCTTTGCTGTATTTCTGTAGGTTTAGCTCCAGCTGAGGCATCAAGTGCTCGCACCAGAACAGAGCAGGGAAATACTTCCTTTGATCATGGGTATTTGTGCTATGCTGACAGTTTTTGTGTCTATTTATTAACCTACCTTTTAATGTAAAAGGGAAGTCAGCTTTTACGGTTGAGCTCGATACTGATATGATAATGGTAATGGGAGTCCTTTAGCTCTGAGGATCCATAGGAATTTTGGACCTAACGTTTTAATTTTAATTCGTGATGAGTCATTGCCTGTATTGATTAAAGGTCTTTTCGGGGTCAGTCCAAGGCATAAGCAAACTAAGTAGATGCTTTTGAGTCCAGTGGCCACCAGGGGGCCCCCACATCTGGTCAGCCTGTGGTGTGTATGTGTGTGTGTGTGTGTCGGCGGGAGGGGGTCAGATATTACATTGCGGGACCAAATGTCCCTACAATATGATTAAAGCCTGTTATTTTGACATTGTGGGGGCATTTTTTAAGTCCTGACAAGGGGAAACTTTCTTTATAAAAATCTGTAATTGCAATAAAAAAATTAAAAACGTGAAAAGACTTGTATTTGTCTGGCTACTAATGGATAGAGTAGGTTGTCGTTGTTGGGATTTGGGTTTTGACCATTGAAATGAATGGAGATTTAGCATAAAGGTGTGAATACAAACATGTGTGTGTGTGTGTGTATGTTAGAGCAATGGGCCCATGTTTGCATTTTGTTTAGGGCCCCAGAAAGGGCTGAGATGGCCCTGGGCTTTCTAGAGCCCATCCAGAGGTAATTACCGACATCTCCTTGGCCTTGTTTTTCTCAGGTACGTGCCGACTTCGGATGACATTGAGATGTTTAAGTCCTACAAGGGGTCTCCCTCTGAGCTCCACATGGTGGACCAGTACATGCTGGAGGTAAACGCCGCCTCCCAGGGCAAATGCCGGTCGATTCACATCTGAGGAAATCCACAACCTTTCCTTAATAGGACAGGATTTTGCAGGGAATTATACGACACCTCCCTGCTGTTTAGTCCCCTATTCCTTCCTACATAGCAGTGATTCCCAGTCCTGGGGGAGGGACAAATTTCAGACCACTGCTTATTTCTGATGTACAATCACTGCTAAGTTTATGCAGGTAAAAATATCATGCTGATGCTGGTAGATTTTTAATTTTTTTGCCGTGGGTTGGGGGGAGGGGGGGCTCTCATTTAGGGCCCCCAGCTCCCAGTCTGACAGGTAGCACTTGCAGCGCTGTGGTCCCAAAACGGGGTCTCCCCAATGCCCGTCTCCTACTGGAGTCCAATGAGTGCCACTGTTTTTGTCCACGTTGTCACACCAGTCACCCTAACAGTTCTACCATCTTCCCACCCACCGACCCCAAGATGTGCAACGTTCCATACCTCAGTGGCGTCCTAGACCTACTGCTACTGCTACGGGAGCTTCCTGTCAGCATGGAGGACCTGCAACCGGTGAGTGCCCCCTGGTGGCCATTGTGAGCTGCTACACATACACTCTCCTCCCGCCCGCCCATCTCTTCACAGCCTCATGTGTGCATTCTCACCACATTCCCTACATGGCCTGATTGCTCCATTAGAGCAGGGTGCTGCATGCCAAATTGGGAAATGCAAAAGTAGGACATGGGATAAGATGTGGCTGTGGGTTGAACAGCGACACCGTCGCTGATGTTGGGCTGCTTCTGTGCTTAGGGTCCCTGGGCAGGGAGGATGCGTAAAAGCTTCATGAAGTTTCTGAATTTTTCTCAGGCTACTGTACCAGCTTGTTAGACTCAAGCACTAAGACAAACAAAAAGAAATGGCATCAATGATTTTAGCTGAGGGAGATGATGTATCCGAGGCCACCAGAAACCTGAAGGACTAACCTACTCAGCCATGCGGAACAAGAATATTGCATAGTGAAGGATTCTCATCAGGAGACAAATCGCCTGGAGGGGAAGGGTCATGCAAACACACATTTTGCTTGATGCTAGGGATCATAAAAGTCACACGAAATGCAACTTTTTGTGATAATTGGGGGATGTTGAGACATGGGGCATGTTTGAGGTTTCAGTTGCAGATGGTGCCAGCAACATGTCTTGGGTTGGTCCAGATGTGGCTACAGATCTGTATCTGTGCTGTTTGTGCGCTGGAACCATTTGTCCAATTATTATTTTATCTCTCTGGATGCTATAACAAAGGCTGGTAACCATGACCGCCCAATGATATGGCTGCCTCCCCCAAACCAAAGCTACTATTATCCATGATCACACACTCATGTACTATTACAGGTCTCTGTATGCATAATAATGTCAGTGCTCAGGTGGACAATACACTTTCTGAAAGTAGCCAATTGCAGATTTTCTCATGGGTGCCCCCTAGCGTCCGGGCCCGTAGTTGGCAGCCCAGGCGATACCAAAATCACAAGTATGATATTAAAAAAACTGATTGGTTTAAGATTCCACTGAAGGATTAAAATGAACTGAGTTACAGTTTAGTCTAGTATAGAGAGTTTAAAAGCAAAATGAGTGATAAATACCATGTGCTGGGATCTTATGGAATAGAATAGTGATACTTCATTTCCTGGGGGGAAATTCTCCTTTTGCCTACACCATCTTGCTCTCCATGACTACACACAGACTCATATGCAGGTGAGTGAAATTTGGGGGTCACAACACTGGGTCAGCCAGCATGCAGCACCCCCTGGTGCTGTGGGGGTGACAGTGCAGGGTCAGCCAGCATGCAGCACCCCCTGGTGTGCCAGGGGTCACAGCGCAGGGTCAGCCCGCATGCAGTACCCCTGGAGCTGGAGGCTAAGGGCCTTGTTTAAGGACCGCAGTCGTGCTGAGCCAGAGGCATGAACCACCACCATTCCAATCACAGGCACAGCGGCTTCACCTGCAGGGCCACCCGTCACCCACTTGGTATGTCTGCACTAATGCCTTCGGACCTAAAAACAACCATCAGAATCCCCAGGGAGTCATGAGACAGGCTGCTGGGGAGGGGGGTGTGTGAATGTGTGCAAGAGTGCCTCAGGAAAAAATGAAAAGCTTGACAAAGCGGCTGATACAATCATATGGCCAAAATCACAGGGGATTTTACTGGTCCAAGTGCGCTGATCTGTGCAAAAGATGTGATCAGAGTGTCAGGAAAAACAAGCCAGGGCACCGTTCACTGTTCACTAGTAAACGTTACTGACTGCAATAAGATCTACAATCAGTCCCCAATACCCACAGGACGTTGGTTCCAGGAAGTACCGCAGTTACCAAAACCTGTCGACATTCCAGTCCACAATATTTCCATATAACCACCATACATCCTGCCATGTACTTTAAATCATGTTTTTGCTTTAATGACCTGAGAATAGAACAAACAGTACAGTAAAACACAAAATGTTTAAAATACATATAGAAAACACACATAGAGAAAATATAAATTTGTTCATTCTTTTTCCACTGGCAGGGGACTGCAGCAGAGTATGACTATACGTCACATCATCCACATAGTGAATTCAATTCAAATTTTGCTTTATGGAACTTTCTAGATTTTTTTTTTGTATACTTTCAATCTGTAGTTGGTTGAATCCGTGGATGCGTAACCTGCAGATGTGCAGGGGCGACTGTATTTTGATTGGCAGGAAACTGGGTTACCTCTGGTAGAAGAGAAATTCTCAACCAGTTTCCCATGGTAACCTTCAGGGATGAAATGATAATTGCATGTACAGGAGACAAAACAAAACCTGGGCAGGCCTGATGAATTGAATAGAAGCAAATAAGGACTTTATGAGTTGAAATAAGAAAGGCAAAGAAGTTATCTTTTCATCACATACATACAAAAGAATCTGAATAAGCGTTTGGAGACTGTCAGCAGACATGGAGTGTTAAAGGGCATTGATTAATGAAAGGCTATCTTTGGTTTACGTGTGATGCCTTCAATGGCTCAGTGTCTCTCTTGAGCCATTTTGTGAATCGATTCAGTATCTCGGAAGTAATTTTACCTCCACGCGTGATATTTAGTGCATGATTACCCAGCGACTATTAACTAGTCACATAAAACATGATAAATGTCTTCTGTATGACACCTTCATATAATGCCACTTTTTTTGTGGTTTTCATCTCCAGCCTAGGTATGTTCTTTTCCATTTAAATTGGATTATTTCAGTTGTTCATTGTTATAGCAGACAGTTACTGAGTAATATATGTAAAATCGCTCTTTTTTTTCTACTTTAATTTGAAGTTTATTATAATCTTTAGGGCAACAAATCATTGCAGACTATTTTGATCATGCACAGCAGAATTCCTTTATAGCTAGTCCACAGTCATTCTAACTGACCTCTGCCTGTATTGTCTAGTCGGCACAGTGATGTTTAAAACTAATTATGGGCATTTTGAAAGTAGAAGAAAACAATGTGTGAATGATATAGAAGTAGAATTGTGTCTAAAATTGAGGAGGAAGAAATGATGCTTGAATTCCTTATACGGAATTTCAACAGATTAGTTTCATTTGTGCAGTTCCAGGTAAATTAAGCCGTTGAACTAACGGAGGACGATCTTTCACATTTTCAGATTGAGAGAACGTTAAAAAAATTGTGCCCCAGATTCTTGTTATTTTATAGAGTTTGGGAAATATCCTCAAGCATAATGTTAGACAGCTAAAATATAATGTCTGATATTCACCACAAGTTTGAGGGGCACTCAGGACTTTTCCCATTAATACTTGAAAGCTTGGTCCTTCCTGACGTCATGAGCCAGGGAACATTAAAGAGGATTTTTTTTCACTGTCTAGCAAGTACGGTGGTGGACAACCTCAGCAGGAATCTAAGAGGGGGTGTCTGTGACAGGGCTGATTATCTGGCTGTGTGAGCCACCATTCTTGATGGATTTGTGGGCTTTGTTTGTGTGAGGGTGCCACTGGCTTCCTTGACTGTGAAGGTGGGAGGGTTTCTCGCGGACAATGGGAGGCAGGCTGGATCGTGTGCCTGGGAACCTAATGGGTGCAGAGGCAATGCATCGCAGAGGCATGTGCAGAGCTCCAAGGGGCTCTGAAGTCCTGCATGAGGAACGGATTAATGATCGACACACTGCCACCTTCTCCAAGGCCTCTCTACCATTAATGCCAAGCGCTGTCACACCATTCATGGCCCAGAGTCTTTGCCTTCCTCTATACTGTACATACCACAACGCCTCTCACAGCCCTTAAACTTTCTCCCGCCCCCTTGGGATTCCTGTCCTACCCAATGAGACCTGGCAAAGAGCGTAATACATCACTGTCAGAAGACGAGGGGGGGGTTTTCACCTGTTTTATTTAATTTTTGCTTCATGCTGTTTGGACGTTTGCTTGGTAAAAGGCCAGGTCACGCACACGCTGTCTGGTGCGGCCAGCCGCCAACGTGTGTGTGCTTCTTTACATTTTAATTTGTTTACACCTGTTCCCGAAAACGCATGTCAATGTATGTTGATAGCATTATCATTTTGCTTAGCTTTGCCACTAAATGATTAAGTAAATATTAGCTGAAATTAATTACGGTCATTAGTAATCATTTCCAGAATTACTTAATTTATTATATTTTCATGAATTTATCCTAATATCAGACAAAGTTTTTTTTACAGTGTTCTGGAGCTACATTTGAAATTAGCAAGCGTGATTTATATAATTTGTACAATTAACACATGGCATATACTACATAAAAGTAATATTTTTTGTAATGGTTCTGAGGCTTCTGTAGAGGTTTTAGTAGACTAAGCTAAGTAATTGTATCTATAGCACTGTGTGTACCAGGGGAAACTCTACTCGTTGTTATTACTGGAGAAACCATAAGCTTTTTAAACTCTCTGCCAATAGTAACCAAGGACGGGCGTCTCAGAAAAAACATTGTGTTCAATGGTTATAGAAAGCTGGGGTACAATAGTAGATCATTTGTGAGGTTTAGGTTTCGCCTATTAAAATATTTTAAAATGTAGTGTCCATGGTTCACTTTGTACTCCGAATGGCTCATAATGTTAATCTCAAAGATCATCAGGAAGAGCTAATGTTCATGTTCGTGCATTTCAGCTGATCAGCCAGAAGATAAGGATGTGCTCACAGCTGTACAACTGCAGATCATTTGTGACTGTCCTGGAGTACCTTCTTGCCATTGGCAATTACCTCAACGAGAATGCTGGGAAAGAGAAGGCCAAAGGATTCCGCCTATTGACGCTAACCAAGGTGGGCTCCCCCTGGTGGTTCACCTCTGATTGACAGGGTACGGCCATGGGCCAGAGTGTGTGTCGGTGTGTGTGCACCTTCATTCGCTCCACTTTCTGTTTTCCTCTTTGAGTCCTTGGAGACTGTTCAGTCAGCAGTTAGCAGGCCACTTCTTAGGAATTAAAAAGTGCATATGTGACAGACAAGTTATAAGGTGAACAGGAACGGAGCCTCAGGAAATTCCCATCATGCATCTCTCACTGTGGATGTGAATCACACACCAGCTTTGAAACTTTAGTGTTCTTGTGTTAAAGAATCTTAGGTAAGAGGTTAGCTTTGAATTATTCTCATGATGAAAAACTGTCACATTATTCGAGGGTTGGGGATACATGCAGTGCATTGAACACTGAACAAAACGCTAGACCTGGGCTCTTCAAGTCTGGATCTCGATATTAAATCCAGGCCTTGTTTTCAGTTCTCCCAGGTAGTTAGTTTAATAATTACTGATTCTGATTGACTAGAGGCTTCACACCTGACTGACAGGTAAAGGCTGGAAAATCAGCAGGACTCGGACCTCGAGGACCGTGATTTAAACAGCCCAGGGCTAGATTATGGAAGTGAAACGACTATGACATCGACCAATCTGGCATTTCTCATCTGCATAAAAGTTAGCAAGCTTGTGATGTGTAGCATTTGCCTGGCGTGCCTGGATTTGTTTATTTCAAACAAACGGAGACATGAGCTTGTGTCCATGCCTGCATTTCATGTTGTGTGCAGGTGTTTTAGCTGTTTCCTGCAGAGGCTACCTGGATATCAACATCACGGGGTTGAGAAGCGGAATAGTCAGTAAATCCCATTGCCGCATTAGATGGGGCTCCCACAGCATTCTAATTAAGCAACGTCGACAAGTACACCCTTCATTTCCATAGATGATAGCCATGTCGCTATTACTACCTAGAATGTTTTATTAAGGGCTCCAACTCCATGAGCCCTTTCCAGAAAAGATTAAAACATCAAAAGACTGATTATCTTAAATGTGCCTTGATCAGGCAGAACCCTGCTTTGATCAGAATGCTTTTTTGTTTAAATAATTCAGATTAAAAAAATGAGGATCTTATCATTCAAAATGCCTTTACAATGTAAACCAAAGGTTCTTTGGGTAAAAACTAATTGGACCAGAACCGTGGCCGTCTATCTTCTAATGGCCCATTACAAACAGACCAGAAGCAGATTCCAAACCCTGGAGGTATCTTACCACCCGCCCACCTCTCAAGCACGGTAACATGATTGACAAATAAGGTTTTTAATATTTTCTTTATTGGTATAAAAGTCGGCAGGTATGAACACATACAGTATATGAGCAAACTTGCAGAACCCATTACAGCTAGTTAGATTAAATTATGGTACCTTTTGATGCGTGGAGTGTGGCTTTATGGGTTAGGCCTGTGCGTGTGTTTGGATGGTCACTGGTTCAATTCCCCTGGTTGATTATTTTGGCTGCTAGGCCCTATCGCAGTTGCTCCAGGGATTGTATGACTCTGCTTTCTGAGCTGAGTTTTGCTTTGAGTAGAAGTGTTTTTGCTGCATAAATAAAAAAATATTTTATCTGCATTTGCATTTTTTATCATCTAAACTGAAAAATGGTACTCAGGAAAAATGTAATAGGTTTCCTGAATGTGTGTGTTACATCGAGCTTATTAGTTCTTTTTTCACATTATCATTGTACTGTAAAGCTGCAGACATAATCTGTAAGAGTGAAATGTATTCTTTTTTATTTTAGTCTCTGGAAAGATGCTGAAATTTGATGCTATAAATCAATATTTATCATACACTGGATTGTTTTTTGTACTTCCTTTAACCAAAACAGTGAAGGCAGGATCTGCTAAAGGTGAAATAAATGATCAGGACAGAAAGACATGTGATTCCTTTTAATACTGACAAAAGGTCATTATGGTTGTGATGTCAAAGTCATTGGGAATTTGTCAATGGCCGTCTTCCATGTTCTTCAGTTACACAGGGGGCTCTCCTGTCAGTAAGCAGGATCTGGCCCTTCGATTCCCTGCTATTGGGGCTGTCTAAAGGCACCGTGCACCGATGGCTCCTCGTGCTTGCGGTAGTGTGGCCCCTCTCTGCGCAGTGGGGGTCAGGATCACACTGAAGCCCGGTGTGTTTCTTCTGCAGCTCTCGCAGCTCCGTGGGAAAGACAGGAAGTTCACCTTGATGCATGCCCTCGTAGAACAGATCAGGTTACACAGTCCCCAGGTGGCAATGTTTTTCCAGGAGCTGGCGGAATTTGAAACTGTTCCAGGGGGTAAGCTAATCAAAATTTGATCAAAACTGAAAGTTGCTGCCATTCTCTTGTGACCCCCTTGGGAATTAACTTTTTGTGGTCTTCCACAGCTTCAATTAAAGGCCTCACTGCAGAGGTTGATGGTAAGTCTATTATGATTACAGGATATTCAATATATGAGTTTTATATAATTAGTTCTCTGGGACATGCAACATTGATGTACATTTAAATACACATATGTACCCTTTAAATGGTTGACAATATATTCTGTAAGTCTGTAAAGTGATAAATGATGACTCGACTTTAAGATGTGACCGTGACTTAAAGTGACTGGGTTTGGATTTTTTCGGCTTATATTAAACTCTGTGAAAATGGTAATTTTAGATCCAGTTATTTACACAGATGACTTGATTTATTCATTAAGACAGTTGACACATGCGCTAATGCCCCTCTTTTGGGTGGATAAAGCCATGAAAGGGAAAAAAAAAGATTTAAGGAGGAGATTTGCTTCAGTAGCCAGAGAAGATTGATGGTGCCAGTGATTCTCACCTTCTAGTTCTGAAGAATGAGCTGCAGAAGGTCATCCAATACAGAAAAACATACAAGCGAAAAAACCAGGGAACTCAACATCAAAAGTTCATGAAAGATCTGAGGGTAAATCTGTTTACCTTTCTCTTGATTTAAGGATTAAGGAACAGACCATTGCATGTTATTTATATAACTAAAATAACAAGAATCCATCTATAGGACCACTGTGTGTTGCATAATGGTAAACAAGAGCACCATTTACCACCCAAATGGCCCTACAGTTATATACTCCAGGGCAGTAATGAATGACTGAGCTAGCCAATAATCCCTTGTGCCTTGCTCTCTAGACGGCGATCGAAAGGATCAGTTCTGACCTCTCCCAGATGACAAAGAAGTGTGAAGAGATGAAGAAACTCTACACTGATATATTGGTAATTCCCGACTTATCATCTCGGCATCTGTGTCGTACCGCCCTGCAGGCACAGATAGATAGTTTCCAGGCCTTAATGCTTGGCCCTGCTCTATCCTGTTATTTCATAGTTTAATCTGGTGAAAATGGAGCAGGAGAACATGTATTTACAGGCTGATGTACAATCGAGGGCTTCTGCCATTCTGATCCCACGGGGCCTGCTTTCTGTTCCGAGCCAAGATGGAAGCAGACTCTCTCCGTCTTTTCCGTTATTGCAAAACGTGCCGCCTGTGCTTCTGTTAATGTCACGGAAAAGGATGCAGCTGTTGGGCGTCGTCCTCAGAGGGACCGTCTGGCGGCTCCGTCGTATTGGAGCTAGTAAGTTGGAATGGTGGTGGGATGTCAAGATAAGCGCACATGTGTGGGCAAACTTGCTGAGCAGTAAAATACTAATTGCTTTGATGGATTGCGCATACGATGGAATTTATCAACTATGGGATGGTGGATCCTTCTGAGATGTATCTCTTTCGTGATTTTTAAAATAGCTGGAAGGTGGCGTTGTCGGCGGGCAAAGCGACAGAAAAGGATGTCAGACTCCTCCAAAACTGCCCACCCACTGCTCGCTAAAAAAAACCATCTCTACATGTTGGGAGTATCATTTATTTACGTTTTAGCATCTGAGTCGGCAGGCGCTTACTGCGCGTGTCACATGTGCTGTGCGTTGTAGCTTTACTGCCGGGGAGCAAAGGCCATTCTCCCCATGGGACACCTGCATTTTCTAGATATCTTGATTTTGGCGAAAGCGATCAATCATGCCAAGGAATGTCTGTGCTGGCGTGGCATGGGCGAGCGGCTGGACCTGACAGAGAGCGTGGATGCACCTCGATCCAGTGCATTAGTTGATTCTAACTCACCCCGTGCCACCCAGACTGATCGTTAGTGCACCCGGCAGATCACCAGGGGGTCCCCAAGACCGCTAAGAAAATTTGAGCATTGGTGCCCACTGAACATGCCCAAATGCCCATCCCAGGATGGCATCCTGATAACACCCCAGCCCCTCAATTAAACCCCCCCGCTAGCTTTCTGTACTGCTACTGTCCAGGCAAAACGCAGTGTAGCCTTATCATCTCGTAATTTTTTTTGGTCCATTTAACAAAATATCTGTGAACACTATACTGTAC
>JABFDZ020000109.1:21499959-21516414 GCA_019775955.2 Pollimyrus isidori | reverse complement strand
AAAAAATCATCAATCTCGTGGAAGCAAGACGGAATAAAGGAGATACCAGAGTGAGTCACACATTGGAAAAGCTGTAAAACTTGACTGCAAAGTATTGCATAAGTATCTGATTGATTTTCGAAATTGTCTTTCGTTTCTTAATGCGGGTTATGTAGGCCTAGTGCATGTAATAGTTGGGGGATATTAAGGTCAAATGCATCTGGCCCCCCTCTCAGAACAACTGGCTCCAGCCTGCCCCCCCCCAGCTGAAATGGTCTATAACTTCCACTCAGTTAATGTCTTAACAGGGCAGCTGAGTGGGTAGCACAGCTCCCACATTCTTGCTGCAGGGTTGGTGTTAGAGCCCTCCCTCTGCTATTTATGTGACTGTTGCGTGTTCCCCTTCAGTTGCGAGGGTTATCTCCATGTACTCTGGTTTATTCCTGTGAGCCAAAGGCACAAAGTGAAATTAACTGGTGTTCATAAACCGCAGACGGTGCCATTATGTGTGTGTGTGTTCCCAGCGATCACCGTCCCATTCAGGGTGTAACATTGCTTTGCACCCTACTGATGTGTCAGATAAGTTTGCAGTCTTTTGTCATTCTAAAACGGCATTCTGTAATTATAAATTCCGAGTCCAATAGCGTATTCATATTCAGCTTGGCAGCCGAATAACGCTGGCTTGCTGCGTAATTTTACCTCTTTGGGCACTGCTGAGTGATGTGTTTTGGGCAATTTTTCTATCACAATGAACTGTGAAAAGTCCTAAAAACCCGGGTGAGAAAAAATTCATATTTCTTACCTGAATGGGAGAGCTGTAACTTCGACGCAGGTGGTAACACCCGCCAACTATATTAACTAACTCGGTGTGTTTTGAATTTCGGTGACATAATTGTGCATAATTTGATGCATTACCCCGATTTATATGAATCGGTAGCGTCAACTCATACGATAGCTCCATGCTTATAAAACTAACTCACTGGTACCCCCTTGGTTTATTTGGTCTTTTACGCCGCCAGAGCTCCCGGCTACAGACGCTGGTTTAAGACTGGCGCTGCATGTCACTTGTCTTCAACTTGCGTATGCATCCTCAAATTCGTCTACAGGATCTTCAATCTTAAAGATACAAATTTTTATTTCATTTTCATGTATTCAGATTTCCCCCCCCCTTTATTACAGTTAACGGGACAGTTGTGGGACACGGATTAGTTTCCGATCGTACTGAGGGCGTACTGAAGGAGCAGCGCCTATACAATCCCAAGCTGCAGTGAGCCGGGCTAGAAAAGCGTGGAGCTTCAGACCTGCCTGGTGGTGTAACCCTTCATCCACTTCTATCTAATTGCGTTCAGATAACAGCGCGACTGACGCAGGCTGAATAAATCTGCCGAGCTTGGAAAAACTGGTAGGAAATTAACGAAAATGGCATTATCGGATGTTTTCTGTCACCTCTCGTGCTCTTTCATCAATAATTAACATATAAGCTTTTAGATGTCGAGAATAGACCGCAGATTTCTACCCTCACTCATGTACTGGTGAATCCTATAGGAGAAGCGCACCAGAAGCTTGGAAAAAGGGGGAACCGGTGAAAAAGACTTGGAACTTGGTACAGAGGGAATCGTCTTTACAAAATCCCGCAATGATGGTTTTCAAGAAAACCATATTCGCGTGTTTTATACTTCTGATGGCGGTGGACACCCTCGTGAAGCTCGCCGGGGCTCAGAATGACACAGAGCCCATTGTCCTGGAGGGTAAATGCCTGGTGGTGTGTGACTCTAATCCGGCTATGGACTCCAAGGGTTCGTCTTCTCCGCTCGGGATTTCGGTGCGCGCAGCCAACTCCAAGGTGGCTTTCTCTGCGGTCAGGAGCAACAATCACGAACCGTCGGAAATGAGCAATAAAACAAGAATTATTTACTTTGACCAGGTAAGGTTAAAGACGGCCCACTTAAAGCAAAACTGTTTTAAGATGGAGTAAGAAATGACACGCTAAACACTATAATTGTCACAATTTTAGGAACTGTCGAACAACCCCCGCAAAAGTTATTAATCTGAAATCGATCATTCATTTGGTCGCATGATTTTTCAATCGCATGATTGAAAAACACGATGAAACAGAATTTTACGTTTTGCTTTGAAGACCCGAATTATTGAACCCGCGCACCTACTTAATAGAATACTAACGGTGCCTAGTGAAATCAGTCAGCTTTTAAACAGCAGCATTTGCTTCATGTGTGGCCCCCAGTCAAGAGAAAACTAACCATGAAGGACCAATGATTCATTAAAAATGTAATTCATCCGTGGAATGGGACGACTTAGATCTTTATAGCGAGGTCCGTGATCGGTTGTGATTTTAACGTGATCTTAATTGCACATGACAGTAAGCGAATGCGACCATGAAGCATTTGTCTGGAAACGCAGTGAAAAACCAAACAAATGAACTGACTTGTGCATTTATTATCTACTCAAAAGGATCCATCAGTGTTGTGTGCTTTTGCATAATTGATGGAGTCAGATGCAGTCAAAGCGCCAAAACTAATAAATCGGAATAAACTTGCAAAGTCTTTTGCTGGATCTTCTGAAAAATTCGGTTTATTTATGTGCACTCCTCTTGGAGTCACGCCAACCTATCATATATGATGATCGTCCATAAAGAGATACATTTAAGGGAGCAATAAAAAGTAACGTTTAAACAGGGTGAAAATGACATGCGAAAAGTGTAGAAAAAGCGATATTTTGCTTAATATGAATGCAAAGGTCAGACGGACTGTTTATAAACGCATAAGCATTAAATATTTTGATTAAGCTGGTACTTTGAACGAAAAGTTGTGAAATAGATTATGCTTTTCCCTGCCTGGAGGCTTTTTGCATTTTATGTATGGTTCACTGTCAGCATTTGCATCCTCAATTATAGATGTAGAGGACTTTTTGCGGAACTGTAATGGAATCTCTCCGAAATAAGCGTTATTGGACAGAAGGGCCGCCTGCACGCAATCGCGAACTGAATGCCACGGGGCAACTTAACATCCTTAATTTCATTTTAAATCACGAGTAGATGGGAACGGTGCAGGTAATATTTTTGTGGATGATATAAATTCACTTTTATGGGAATGACAAAATAAATGGTTCATCTCTCTTGTTACGTGTGAAAGATTTTTTTAACCTGCGGAGGAAACGCAATTTCATAATGTGCAATAAGGTTTAGGAAACAATCGTAAAATTATTTATGAGTTACCTCAGGTTAAAATTCAGGTTAGCCCAGTTCCCGGATTTGCCCTGCTACTTAAAGAATGTCAATCGGCATTAGCGGACCTTCCAGAATCACCTCTTATACGGCATATTAAACATAAAAATATATACACCATTTCTTCATAATTTCTAGTTAGAAGAAGATGAAGGAAAAGTGCAAACACACAATTCGGTTAAAATTTTAGTATATCTAAAGTTAAGACGAAAATAATAGCTTGGTATGATATATGATTCATATTTGCGATGATATATGATCCATATTTCATTTCCAACTGTAGGTTAGTTAATTAATTAATTAACAGCTGCACCGCTAACATCCCAAGACATATAAATCAACACAGTGCATCATCCACAATCGGGTGGGTTCACAATGATGTTCCTAATATTATTTAATCAAGATATATTTTAAGGTTTTGAATGTAATTATTATATTAAAATGTCATAAAGAGTAAATACACTTAAATTTCACTACATTAAACCGCTGTTTCAGTATTATAGAAATACAGAGATAACAAGCCTTTTAAAATGGTACCTCCCAGAAAATATGCATTTGTAGGAATTGGCATGATTTTTTTGCACTATAAAAGATCATAGCTGTGTTGACTTATAAAGTGTTTTATCCACCTAATGCTGAAAAGATTAATGCCTCTTAATAATTACTCATCACATGAATTTCGGTTCAGTATGTTGTTAGGTGCCAATTTTTCATCTGGTAAATTTTGAATTTGTTCACCGAAGAATTTTGGATTATTCACTGCTGAACTGTCAATGAACTTATTCCTTTCTTAACAAAACAACAGTATAGATCTTTATAATTGGTCTGGTATTTGCCTGCATGGCTTTCCAATGTTGGCGTGTTATGGATCTGAAAGGGTTAAATTTCCCTGAATAAAAAGCACGTTTTGTATTTGACTATGATTTGATTACAACCAAGGTGTAAATCTATCACAATCCTTATTGTTTTCTTGCTGCCCCGTGGGGTTTCACGCATAGTTCATGAAGAAAAAGGAACTGCCATTGATAAATGAAGGTTATAAAACTTAAACAAAGGACTTAATTTAAATAAGTTAAATCTTGGTTCTGTTTCTTGTTTATTTTAATCCTGCATATCTGTTATGACAGAAAAAATAATATTGAGTCTTGATAATCATTATACTGAGGAAAACCAGTTATATATAAATGTTATATATTTTTAGAACAATGCAATAATTTCCTGTAATGTAGCATGCAAATGATGTGTGTTTTGGGGGCCTGTGCTAAATGGAAACAGCTCTAGATTACTAGAGCCCTACTAAATCGTTAAAATGGTTATTTTATTTTGGTCATCACAAAGGATACACTTGGGGAAAAAATATACTTAGGGAAAAAGCTAGCAATATAGACAAAAAATAAATTCTATAAATCGCTAAAATTGTCTTTTCTTTAAAGAATCTTTGGTGTTTGATTCTTTCTCTCCGTATCTGAAAGGAAACCATGATTTCTACTTAACGACTAGAAGGCCTTAAGTAATCAGGTCAAAGAAGTACAGGCCTGGTTATGGATCACATGGAGGTGTCAGCCGGGAAATCACAGTAACACATTGCACTGCTCTGTGCTCTCCTTGGTGCACTCACACTGCTTCTTACATAGCAGTTCACTTCTTTATTACAAAGCAGACCAAGCTAGTTAGCTTTGGATTCTTGCTGCTGTTCAATATGCAGTGGTGTGAGGATCTTAGACACAATACAAACTGTGTGAAACCGGAAGTGAAAATGTTCCAAGTGAATCTTCCGTGTGTGTGTATAGCAAGAACCATGGTTTGTTGCAATGTTGCAGGATTAACTCAAGACCTCTTTGTGTTTGGGCTTTATATGGCTTCATTGTAGGAAGGTGAGGTGTCTCAGGGTAACCTTAGGTTACTCATAATTAAAAGCTTAACACCTGAGAGATTGTTTTGATGAATCTTTTTGGAGCAATTAATTATACTAAATAGAGTTGCGCCATAGGCAAAAGATAAACAATAATGTAAAGAGTCACAGAAACGCTAAACAGTAGAGAGTCTAAAAAAATGTTATCACTCTGTACTTAATTTAGTCTGACATATTCAGTACATTAGACATCAACATGTTCTTCACAAAAATGTGAAATGATGGAGAACAGCTAGTCTGTTAATTATCTTCATCACACGTCAGATCATTTGCAGCTAAAGAGCCACTGACGTCAAGCTATGGAAGTGGCAGGCGAGCCGTCTTAGTGTTCATTATGGGATGAATACTTTCTGAAAGTATAACTCATTATGGAGCTTCAAGGCTTCGTAATAAGATTCAGATTGGAGTGATTCCAGTTACTCGCAGTTGGTTCCATTTAAGCTGTAGTTGGTTCCTTGATCCCAAATCATATTCCTGTTTAAAGTACAGGATATGTTAAGTCTTCTCTTACGTTCTCCAGCCGGTTAACTCTGATCTGCCGTTTTTTTAACCTGTCAAATGTTCTGCTTTCAGGTTCTTGTCAACATTGGCAACTATTTCACCTTGGACTCAGTGTTCTTGTCACCCCGCAAAGGGATCTACAGTTTTAACTTTCACGTCATCAAAGTCTATCAGAGTCAGACCATACAGGTAGGTTGTTGTGTATCCAGAACAGAAATACAGCAGTCAAATAGCCAGAACTTTAAAATATAGTTGGTACTTTAACAATATGTATGGCAGATAAAAGATTTTTGTTCAATCAAATAAAACAATACCCTTTTGCGTTGTTAGGAAAATAATGTTAATAAAAATGTTAGTAAAATGTTTGTTTGCAAAGATATCTAATGAAATCTGTATCACACATCAGAATACAAACAAACGTACAATATACAAACGTTTCATTTTGGCTATTTAAGTTGGTACGTATTTGATATTTGAGCTGGTGCAATCAACCCAATGTCACTCTGCAATGTTCTCACTGTAAGTATTTATAAGTGCAGATAATACCATATTAGTTCATTCAATTAAGTTACACTAGATGAATTATAGGATCGAGTGAAACAGTAATAACATAATAATTTAGCAAAGGAAAGCTAGTTTTCTCTAGTTTTACATGATTGATTTATAAGCAGAGAGAAAAACTGAGGATCTATTTACCACAATTCACTTCAGTCATTATTGTAGGGAATCTTTTTAGGAAACTATGTAGTTATTACTGCTTACCCATGTGATTAGAGGGACCTGACCCACTGTTTAATGGGGTTAGTTGTTGACAGACTTTTATTACACCTCATTAACTAAACTCTATGCTATATGGGACTCCATGTTTGCTAGCTTAAGACTTTCTAACAATAATTCTTGTACTTATGAAACATGTCTGACTTAAAATACACTAATTAATGAGTAAATAGGTAGCAGTTTTGCTTCAGCTGTTGACTCCGGTCCCTCCTACTCCATTTGAACTCGCTGGCCCTTGTTCTTTGGCCTGTCTCCATTTGCAGGTGAACCTCATGCTGAACGGGAAGCCAGTGATCTCGGCCTTTGCGGGCGATAAAGACGTGACCCGTGAAGCTGCCACCAATGGCGTCCTTCTGTACCTGGACAAAGAGGACAAGGTGTATCTAAAGCTTGAGAAAGGGAACCTGGTGGGCGGCTGGCAATACTCCACCTTCTCCGGATTCCTCGTATTCCCTCTGTAAGAAAAAGAACACGATAAACACATATAAATAAAGAAAATACACAACGAGTGTGAGCTAAATGTGGGAGCAGCTCAGAAACAAAACTGACTCAACAACAGTTATGTTGACGTCGTCTCATAACCGAAATTCATTACCGCTTCAGTCGGAGTCGTCCAAATGGATGGTTTCAGTGTTTATTTTTCCAAGCTTACAGTCACTTCAGATATGCAGAATGTGGAAGAGACATGGTTTGCGAAATGAGCATGAAAACATCCCGAAGCCTGAAAGGACAGTATTATCCTCCCTAACTTGTTACTCAGTGTAGAGGAGAAAGATGTTCTCCTGCAATGTGTCCACCATACCCAATCTGATAAAGTTTTTATTTTTGTCATTACATTTTTTTTCCGCTTATATGCATTTACTTAATTGGTATGTGAGGCACATCATGGTAATATGTTTCGAGATTCATTATCCGTAGTTCTCTCCATCTTTATGTGCTATTTATTTTGAGTGTGGCATTGTTCGGGAACTGTCATTGTCAAACGACGGCATTCCATCACAGGCATACATGGTGGGCGAGACTTGCAGGGCAGAGGCTGACTGAAAAGAAGCACGGGGTTGGGAGATGGAATACGTGAGTCTGTGGAATTGGAGGCGTCCTTGATGAAATTTAAATTAAAATTCAAGGACTGCCTCAGTAATATCTGTTGATGTAGCTTTCCCTCTGATCTCTGCACTCTGTTTTACTCATTTGTAGGTGCCAATATAGATATATTGTTTAATGTGTGACGGAATGCAAGGATGCTTATTATTACACAAACTCTCAAATACGGGTGTGTGTGTGTGTATGTGTGTTTTGTATTTTAAATATGCATATTTGAGTTTTATCATAATAGGCTGATTTTATTGAACATTTGCTTTCAATTCTCATGAGTGCCCTCTAGCTTTAAACATGCTTTGAATCTATTCCTCAATTTCATTGCCTCTTTGTGTGTGTGTGTGCGTGTGTGTGTGTGTGTGTGTGAGTGAATGAGTATGTATGTAGGAGGGAATGCAGTAGCCTTCACTGGCAAGCGAATAATCTGTGGAGTCATTTAAACAGCAGATTTGTCTATGATAATTGCTGGATTACAACAATCACATTCTTGAGTGCTTGAATATAATTATCATTGGTCTTCGGGCATTGCTTTTGTTGTTGGATTTTAGATTTTTTATAGATTAAAAATATCGACGTGAAGAAATGAATCCAGATGATGTTTGGTATATGAAAAGCCGACTCGTCTGTATGATCCACTGGGTGTTTGCTCTTTAAAAAAATGTCTTGGAGTTGTATCATTGTATACACTTCTTTGTTTTGAAAAACGACCCTGGCCAGCATTGACATAATTGCTGGGGGAATTGGGTGCACTATACATCCCCTGCTTGCGTTTTTTTTTTTTTATCTCAGTGCCAGCTCTAGTGCATTTGTTGATCCCTACATCTGTTTTTAAATTGTTTTTTTTTGTGTCTCTGCTGGCAAGTACTGCCTTCATGGATGAAAAGCGAAATAGTGAAAGTGAATTATGATCATTTTATTTGTTTCTGAAAGCCCTTAAAAGCCTCCCATTCAGATTTCAGTGTGGCACACAAAAGGAAAAACCTCTCAGTGGCTTGAACCCTTTATTCAATTGCGTGTAAGTTGCCCTACTGTGCGGCAAGCTGTCCAGATCAGGAGTGTCACACAGCAGGTGTCATGCAGTGATATTCTCACTGGATAATGTGACTGGATAAGTGGAAGATTGTTTTGATTTATTAAGATTCTGCATATTAGAATGGCTAAGCATTGCTGACATGAGATTGGAATACAGGCACAATGAAAAAAGATATCACTTCTATTTTAATGTAATGTAACTGTTAATTGAGGGAATATCTGTAATAGGGTACCTGGAAGATGACACTTTGCATTTTTATAGCTGTTAAAAATCAATATTTCTCATATACCTTGACGAGGGCGAGCGTCTTCACAGCTAGTGATGTGAGGTCACAAGTTTAACACATGGTATGATGCCAAGAATATGGTTTTTTAACCACTTTTTGTGGTGCCCGTCTCCTGTCACTATTAATTTTAATATCACATACTTTTTTAATCATATGTTAAATGCTTGTGTCATTTAATAAATCGGTCAAATGTCTGTCGATGAACTGCACACAAAACGTGAACAATAATCCTGTAAAACAACATGTAATCCCTCATTTTGGCGATAGTCTGTGGAAGTCTGCTGGTGAAAGCTTTGCTTGCTTATTTTGCACTGTAATATTGGAGGACAAGTTCATCATCTCACAGAACATTAGTGACTTTTCTCCATGTTTTCGGAATCTCAAAACTTGCACATACATTTACATGAATTGAGTTAGTGAAGGTTCTTGAAATATTCTTTAATCAAGGTGAAAGGACAGTATATTTTAACTACAGTTTTAAATTTATCATAAGCGCGAAAGTCTGAGTGCAGCATAAGAACCTAGGAATGGTTTTGTTTTGGTCCCACGTTATTTTTAGCCACTCAGAAAATCACCACCACTGTTACTGACTGAAAGGACGACCCAATTTACCTCCATTAGTCATTTCATTTTATTTTGCAATCACGTTTCCTGCAGTTGTAACTTCATGTACAGTGCAACTCATCCAGTGAACAGTGTGATCATTAGATAAGTGGAAGTGGCTTTCATGTCAAACTGTATGATGAGAGATCTCGTTGTATATTCAATAAAGATGCAAGGCATTAAGCGTCTGAAGAAAGAAAACCTGAAACAAAGTCTTGAGCACAACGATGTACATATAGTAACTTAGATGTTTGTTATTGACCAGATGACCCCAAATGGTACCAATATGGTGGACTCTGTTTGCTGCCATATAGTAAAAGTAAATCCCAAGAAATTAAAATGGTCCTGAATGCTGACATTTTTTATTAGGGCTGTAAATGAAAAAGAAACTATTTGACTGTATGGCATATTTTCCCTTTGAATTCTATTTAAATATATGATGGGAATAAAGACATATTTAAAGTTTCATGGCATTTTATTTATCACAGTTGAACTTTTTGTAGAATGGCCCAAGGAGTTGATTTCATGGATCTCGTCCAACTTCACAGCTTCACTGACAAGCTTGATTACAGTTTTTCTCAATTGCTTTTACATATTTCATGAACCATACTTAACATTCTCACAACTATAAGAGCATTTCTCAAAATGCATACAGCACAACAGTATGATTAAGCTGCAAAATCACTGAAAGCAATTAACATTTCTCAAAAGCAAATGATTCTATCAATGAATTAGTCCATGGCTCTAAAATGAATAGCGCCTTTATTACCATTTCAACCATGAGAGTCAAGATTCTTAAATATATTTTCAAAATGTCAGTGTAAGATTGCTCCGGAGCCCCCAAATTCTGAATGACAGTCATTCCTCACTTTCTCACTGACATTAATATTTTTTCTTTAGCAAACTGATTGCTATACATGTCAAAGGCACCAGTTTCAACACTACATGGTTCTAAGTTACAGTATGTAAACTTCAGTGGCAAGAAAGAGCACTCGCAGGCACTTGTAACTTCCACACATCTTCACTGAAATGGCCTCACAACACAATACTTTAGCAAACAAAAAAGTCTCACAGCACTGCATAACACAGGTATATCGCAGCCAGCTGAATCATTCAGAAAGTTTGTGGAACTGTTTTGCATGTGTTAGCCAACACAATGAGCATGTACCTGTGTCGTTATTAGTGTAAAATTATTTCACTGGGAAACCACATAATGAGCTTGGACTGGCAAAACCTAAGCAACTGATAATCAGGCCAAATAAGGATAACTGTGCTTCACCATTTGCCTACATGACCTGAAACATTTGCAATTTGTGTGAAACAATGAGAAATTATGTTCTGCTCGGTACAACTGACTTCATGGTGTGGCGACTACACTCATTCTGCAAATGCTAATTGCCCCTTGAGAAATATGTAGAAGTTGAACATTTTTCGACCGTCATTTGTTTGTTTGTTTTCCCCTGGATTCAGTTTTAAGGGTGTAACTATTTTCCTGCATTTGGAATATACATTTAGTAGCAAATTCACACATGAGAAAATGAACTAATTAAGTAATTTATGAAGAAGATTGCAGGAAAAAAACTGTATGTAAGCAACCCACCAGGGTTTGATAAGCAGATAAGTTCCTGCTTTCGTTTATGTTGTCGATCTGTGGTTATGAACTGACACTGATTCTGAATGGATCTTTATTTACTCTGACTTAATTGCTATATTAGAAACATTCTTTGAACAGAGGGTTACTTCATGTGATATTTTAAATGTGAAAAAATCACTTGAAAAAATTCTTGCCGTAATGATTGTATACTTTAAAGAGCAATGCTAGGTTCTACTTGATGAATGCTGTTAACGACTAAGCAAAATCAGAAGCCGAAAAAGTTCCGTCTTTCACCAAAATTGTAATAATCTGACATTTTAAAGGCAGACTGGACCTCTAACAATGGCCGTGTTTTACTTCCATCGTTCATTCATCTACCTCATTAAAGCTGTGCTCCTTCCCAGCTAGTGCTTGTTTTTTCCTGTGAAATTGCAGCTGTGAATTTTCACGTGAAAGATACTGCACTAAACAAGGAACCTGCAGTGTCACTTCCACTTGCCATCGATATAAAGCAGAATGCAACAGGATGTTACACTGTTAAGTGACAGTTTATAATATATATATATATATATATGTATTTATTACAGCTGTTGAATTTTGAAAGGCAAGTGTCTGGCTTTCCCTCAAAGCCGGCAAAAATGAGGTATGTAAACTGTGAAATTCATACCGGGAGGCAACAGTATCAGATATGAGCGAGTATGAACCGTTATGCCCAGGAACACCAGAAAGTGTTTTCAAAATATTAAACTGCTGCTATCTTTAACAGGGATAAATGCCTCTTGTAAGCAGATCACATATGGATTAAAGCTGTGTGACTGATTTTCCATTGTTTTCGTATTCTTTTATTTTGGATTTCAAAGGCATGGTTAATTTTCAGTGCCAGTAAGTGTGAACATCAACTGAATAAACTTGCTCATTGTTAATTAGAGCAGCATAGAGAAAAGTCTCTGCACAGATGGGTGAGCCAAAACTGGAAAATGTAAAGCGTGAATGGCGTAAAGGATCGTGGACCAGAAAGCCTGCAGGCTGGAGCTAGCAGACCTCAAATGTCGAAACATATCTTTCAGCTGTGTCTTTTTTGGGTAACATCCACAAGTGCAAAGCTCGCTTGCTTCGGGTGGGCAGGGCCTGACTTTAACAATCAAACCTTTTAACACCTTTACAGCTGTTCTCCAGGACAGAGTGAAGCGAGTACTTGTTCCTCCAGAGATGCAAAGCTGCACATTAAATGTTACAATGGGACTATTTTATCATAAGTGACCATAGGGGGAAAAAACAATTACAGCGATTTTAGTAATCTGAATAATTACACATAGCCATGTGACCAGGGGCAATGCTAGAGATTTTGAGCCCCATGAAAGAATATCATATTGGGCCCCTAACCCAGACTAATCCAATTATGTAAAAAATTTTGGGCGTGTAATTGACCTATCCAACCCCCCCCACTCCCCCCTTACAACACCCCTGCATGTTACACAGGGTCATGAATATATATGTTTTTAATTTTAGTGCTATTCCATTTTTGTCCACACTTACTACAAATCAATCTAAAAACTATTACAAAATAATCTGATTCATTTAGCCTACTGTACACAGTCAAGGTAAGTTTTAACGGCTAAATTCATTATGTTCAAACACTCAAACTTAGAAGCGCATTGGGCACCAGAATCCACGGCATGTGGACAGTAGGTTTCACTTAGAAATAACGTAGAGTACCAAGTCAGGCCAAAGCGTTAGGAGTGACACCAAAGAAATCAGGGCCAGACTAGAGCACATTTTAAATTGGTGGTCACTGATGGAAAGTAGAATACTAATGATTCTTGATAATGAGGTCATTGACAGCTCACCTACACTGCACTGGAAAGCAGTGTAAGAAGGACACATTCTGAAACAAGACTATTAGCTTCATTAGGACTGTGTAACTGAGATAATTACATGTGTTCTTTGCAAAAGCTGGCATACTAATCTCTTATTAGCATGGCTTGACCATGAATATTTATGTTGGGTTCTCCTGCTGAAAAAAAAACACACGTAGCATTACAAAGGACCATTACGATTAATATGTCGGAGAATATAATACAAGTAGGAGCTCACTTGAGAGTTGGAGACGTTGCCTTCTAGGCGATGTCCAGGGAGCTCTTTTGCTTTTGTTTTCACTGCTTTGTTAAATATAGGCGCAAACATATCACCAGTTAAATGAGCATAAATAAGACACTGAACAACTGCCACTGATATGCAGTGAAACTTCTGAATAATACAATCCTGATTATAGTAGTTAAGCGCTGAAATCACACTGAGCAATTGTAATAGCGAAATTGGTGTGTTAGAAGGAAGTATGCCGGTAACTGGTGAGACAAAAGACAGAAATCTTGCAATAGAAGATAAAAATGCCTGGAGATGTTCTAGATAGATGCACGGCAATGCAAAATTCACCCATTAAAGTCGCAGGGGTTCTGGAGTTCTGATTAATTAAAGCCATATAATAGTATTTTGTGCACATGAAAATAACCTTACACCAGGACTGTAAGTTCTGTATAGTCACTCTGCCTGCAGACCTGGCTTCCATCATCAGCATGAATATCTTGGGCACCCTGAACGCAGGGTTGATCCACTGCCCTTCTACACACTGGGCATATGGAACTGGAGAGAAATCCTCATTTCTGCAATTTTGGAAGTTACCTTCCCTCCCATTCAGGCTGCATAGCTGTCAGAGTTTAAATCATTTTAGATCCATGTTCTTCTTCTTCAGAGAAAATAAAGCTATTTCATGCATTAGCTTAGTACCGGCTCAAAGAAGGGATCAAAGCAAGTCAGAACCTCAGGTAAGCCTGGCGACAAGCTTGACTTTTTTTTGAAAGACTTTTATTTGAATTCAGACATTCGGTACAACACTGTGTCAAATTGGAGCAGATATGAAGAGTCGACTCATCTTCGCTGTAAGGAACACGTTCCAGTGTTTGCAAAATGTTTTGTTCCTGCTTTGATTCTGATTTAGTTCAAAATAGTATGAACTATTTCTGCATGACAATGTACGTTATATAAAGGAAAGTGTTACATCACATATCTAGCTGGGTCTGCTCCTCTCAGTGTAGGACATTATTTGCAGAAGGCTGCCCTTGACCATAAAGGAATTTCATTTTTTTAAGTTTGAGGTAAATGACATCATGCATTATCATGCATTTATAATAATTATTAAGTAATACGGTGATGGGTTGGCCCCCCAGCCTCCATTATTCCCAGCATTGTGCCTATAGCTTCTGGGATAGGCCCCAGACCCCTGAGACCCTGCATAGGACAAGTGTGTACCGAAGATGGATGGATGGATTGGTGGATGGATGGATGGATGCATGGATTGGTGGATGGATGAATGGATGGATTGGTGGATGGATGGATGGATGGAAACTTGTAAATTTCAGAATGTGCCACTGTTTAGGCATTATCTAAATAATGAAAATGATGTAGGCATGTTTCTATATATTTGTTTTATAATTGTTGATTTTAGATCCAAATGATGTTTTCCTGAGAATATCATTGCATAACATTACTATTAAAAGCAAATGTAAACACGTAAACATGTATGTAGTATTTTTTTGCTGCTGGGCAGAAAACGCCTACGATATACTGACCTTTTAAATATGTGATTTATCCAGGGAAATATTTCACATTTCACATTTTTTTGAGGGCAGTAATAGATAAATGCAATGGATTTGTCTATGGTCTTCATTCATTGCACAATATTAATGATACAGTTTTGATCATTTATAATAAATACAATCCCATTTCCAATGGGTTTATATGATTTGCGATTCATTGCATTCTGTTTTATTCGCATTTTGCACAACATCCCAGCTCTTTGGAAACTGGGTTGTACTGAGAATATTCGCAGTTCATTTAGAAAATAAGCACTTTATTCTGCATTGAGATGAGCAGTATGAACATGAATTAAGGTAAGAAATGTTTTGGTGCGGATCTTATAGACAAAGTTTTATGGGGAAGCTGTGATACTAATCAGTGTATTGGGACTTGAGTCTCCCTTTATTTGAAAGCTTCTTGGTCATTCATTAGTGTGCGGTTACATGCACGTGCATCGGCGGGTAAAACTGTCCGTTCTGCAAATTTTTGAGCAAACTGGGAGACCAGGATTTAAGGCTGAGGCAGGACTTTCCTGCTTCTCGTTGGACACTGAATCATTTGAATGTGACTCACTGTCCATTTGATGAAAGAGCACCTATTCAGGAACCCTTTTTTTGGCTTAAATACCCCGCGACTGCTGTATCAAGCTGTTTCTTTAATCTCAAGATGGCGTAGAAGCCCAGGCTTTCAGCTGTCGGGGTTACGCAGTGTTTTCCCGCCGTTCACTTGAGTAAATGAGACCGTGACTCAGTTTTCATTGTTATGCCCGGGGAAGGGGGCGCGCCTGGCCAGTATTTGTGCAGACTTTGATTGCTTCCCGTGGGACTATGTAATCCATAAACTGAGTAACGATGCCCACACAGAGCAGACAAAGACATAAAGAAGGAGGGTAATATAGGGACAGCCTCGATTCCAACCGCTGCCAGCTCTCCGCAGCAGCATGAGACTTCCGTGTGAATCACAGCCTTTCCAGGAATTAAAAAATACTTAGAAAACAGAGAAACGTGTCTGACATTCACAAATTGCCTCTTTTGTTCTTAGGTGCCCTAAGTACCTAAAGCACTGCTTTGACAAAAGAATGTGCCATATATTTTGTATATATTTTGTATCTTCTATCAAATACAGGGTCCAGGGGCTTTAGGGCATTCAAGCTGGACACAGTGACAGCACCAGACCAAGTCTTAAAATTTTATATAAGGTTTTGGCCAGAGGGGTGGAGACATGGTAAATGTTGCAGAGCAGCAGGACCACAGAAAGCAAAAGACACGTCACCTGTGCTAATTCTGTGTAATTCCTATTGTTTTATTTCAGTTTCTTTGCTTGATTATTGTTGGGGGGCACAGGCAATCATTTGCGGCGGCTAGCCCCCCCACTCCCCCCCCACTGGCGCTGACACTGTCTGAATAGGGTGCTATAGATGTTTGTCTTGCACAGATAATATAAGACCTATTCCGACATGATCTTTTTTTTGGCAATTCAAGCATTGGACAGAGAAGGGTTCTAATTAGAGAAGGAGGAGCCACTGGTTTTCAATAGCGGCCCGGCTGTACTGAAAGCGGTAAGAAGTGAGCTATCTGTCACTCGGAGCCGCAGCCTTAATAAGAGAAGCGAAGTAAAGAGATAAGGTGCCTGAGTGACTGTGGGACTCTCCACCTCAGTGAGCCCTAATTTCACCCATTGCTGATCTGCCTGTAATAGGGCCACCATCTACGATCACCTGGAATTTACACAGGTACGTCATTTATGGTTGGCCCCCCCCCCCCCCCCGGGCGGGGGGGGGGGGGGGGGGGGGCGGCCG
>JABFDZ020000109.1:21473929-21494546 GCA_019775955.2 Pollimyrus isidori | reverse complement strand
ACACCTAAGGATGTGGGGGAATGAGCTGAACACCTAAGGATGTGGGGGAATGAGCTGAACACCTAAGGATGTGGGGGAATGAGCTGAACACCTAAGGATGTGGGGGAATGAGCTGAACACCTAAGGATGTGGGGGAATGAGCTGAACACCTAAGGATGTGGGGGAATGAGCTGAACACCTAAGGATGTGGGGGGAATGAGCTGCGGAATATTATTATTATTATTGTTGTTGTTGTTATTGTTATTATTATAACAACTACAACAATAATATAATAATAAATATAATAACTGTGTTGTGTTTGGCTTAAAAAATGATTATGATGAGGATGATGATGATGTATTTGTGCTTAGAATGACTGGCACATACTGTGAGTGACACAAACACTTAAACTAAAGAACACATAGCACTACTAAATCCACCTCATTAAACTTGGTTAAAACACATTATATTTCACATTATTCATTTTAATATTAAATAATTAAGAAATGTGTTATGGCTTTACTTTTCATTTAAAATTGAAAGTAAAGATTTTTTATATATTTTTATAATTTTTTGATAGTGAAGATTGTTTAATCTACAGCCATAATGTACCATTCTTATCATGACATGTATTTAATCTATTTTCAATAACATCCATTTTCAATAACAGCTTCCCAGTTTAACTTTCTTAATTAAGGTTTTGAGTAAGTACACACACACATACACACAACCGTTCTCCAACAATAAGGGACTTTAAAGTCACCAGTTTGGTTGAACTTTGAACAAAAAGAAATTCCATTTCCTAAGCAACAATATCCAGCTCACAATCTATTAAAAAAAGCTATAATTTTTATGAAATAATGCTTGCATATTTTTCTAACCTTGTATTCATTAATCTAAATTTGAAACGCTCAGCTTACACAAGCTTTTCTTCCCCGCAGATAAGAAATGTAGTCTGAATCTTCAGGTCTGTAAACACCTGCTCCACTTAAATATGAAATGCGAGATGTTGTGCCAAGAAGCAATTTGTCTCAGTTTGGCCAAAGAGACGGGCACAGGAAGCATCCCTGGCATCTGTCAGCTGGGCCTTGGGCACCACAGTATGTGAGCTTCGTCTTGGAGTTTGGATGGAAATGACTCTGTTGGCGATCAGTCCTCCAAAAATCATCTGCAATCTTTGATTTAACCTAAACAAGTTCCCTGGTGTAACGCCTTTTTCAGCAGGGTTTAAATATCCACGCTGTGTTCAGCAGATGTGTTTGTGTGTTCCTTGCATGTGGTCTGATCTCTTTGGCTAATGATGGTTTGGCATTCCTGAGTGATGCCAAGCATTATGCTAAATTTCACTTATTTCGACAGAATTCCTGGTGCATTTTCTGTTGGATGGTAATTTGTAGCCTTATTTTAAGTCAAGTTCCCCTTTTAAAATATCAGTAAAATATCAATGCTGCTGGACGGTCTGTCTTAATGAGCATTTGTTTCCTGCAGGATGGATGTTTAAATCAGATGGATAGAAGTTTTTCGGGGAACTCATGGAAAATGGAAATGGCCCAGAAAAGTTACAAGAGGATGCAAATTAATTCGATTAAAGGGGATATATTGATAAATACCAGTGTATTACTCTTTTGTCTCTTCTCTGGTAAAACAAAACTTTATGTGGACCACTGCTCTCAGAACTGCTGTCCTGAAAATTAAAGAAATGTATTTTACATTAAGAGTAATGGGAATGCTATGGTGATATGCATCATATTACACATATTTTCGAAAGAAAATTAGACAATCAATTTATCCTTTTGTATACCTCAGGGATGCCGGATGGTTGAAAAAAGCACTTTGGTCTTATGTTGTCCTGGGTTAAATTATCAGCCAATTATCTGCTTTTCTGTGAAAAATGCAGGGTCTCTGCATGTGTCGTCTCGGCCTCTTTCCTCATCTCACCTCTGCACATATCCCAGCATGCCCCATGTTGGTTATATCACCCGCACCCCTAAATTTTCCATGCCCCCACCCCCAACCCTCTGCTAACTGCTATCTCCACCCTAACTGCGCTTCCGCTCCCTCCAGCCTTAGGACCTGCTAGTTATAATAAATACAAACTGTGAGTCTCCAAGCTATCTAATGGAAACCAGGGGGGCGATTCTAGGATTTTTTTTTTTGGTGAGGGAGTAAAAGAGGGTCCCTAATGCATACAGAGGAGCCAACCATATCATCAGCCAATGATATGCTTTGAATTGGTGAACACAGGGGAGGGGCAATACAGGGGCCAATCAGCTTTCAGCTCTGCCCAGTGCCCCTGTGGCCCCACCCCTATATACACCCTGGAAATGAATAACACTTCAGAAACACAGGCTTTGGTGAAACAGTAGTGAGCTGCTTCTAAGCGCTTGCATTTCCAGATACATTGGAGGACGGCCCCACCCTTTCACTCCTCACTCTGCTTCCACAGTCCTTTTGTTTGACTGTTGGTTCCCCATGTGCTTTCTGGTGATGCCTTAGCTCCCTTTTAGCACAGTGAAGATCGTCCACACCTTCCGAGTAGGACAAATGCTGAGCAGAGGTGGTTCACATCCTGCAGACAGAGTAATTTTATTGGTGCCAATGTCATTAATTGATTTTGAAAACAATATATATAGAGAACCACCTGGAATGACTTACTACCTTGCTGTCAACAAGCATTGACATTTTCTCTCCCCTAGCCTTATAATATTAACTACAGAAAATTACTTAAATTTTATGTACGCCATACCCACAATACCTGTCAGACAAACAGGCGAATGGAATTCATTAAAATTAAAATGTTAAAATGTCTTGTTTATTAGGAAATTTAAGGCCAGTTCACACTGAACTAACTGTGACATCATGCGTCTAAGACTGCTTGTGTGGGTGCCTGTTAGAAAAACTGGTGCAATTGGCATAATTAACATCCTTTTCAGTATTCTCTTTTTAGGTACCAGAAAACTATGCAAAAAAATCCATTATGGTTTTGTTACTGATGCAGCCTTGATCCCTGTTTTCTCTCAAGGGGAATTCTGCACAGCATACCATAATTCACTCTAATATTTTCTGTAGCTGTTTAGATAAAATACAACACTTGGTTTATGCTGTAGCATTTTTGTTCCTGCTAATTTGAATTTCATAAAAGAATCTTATAATTTAATGTATATACAGAATGGTATAATAATTAATATATAGAATGGTATTGATTGCTTGCATAAACATATCCATCTATCCATCTCAGGCTGCATAAGGCACAAGGCTGAGGACACGTTGGATGGCATGTCAGCTGCCACTTAATCCAACTGCATGTTTGGACTGTGGGTTGTGCAACCACTGGCATGACTTTAAAAGGAGGTCCATACTATGAAAGCTGAGAACAGTGTATCGATCGCAATGATTGTCCTGTTATCTCAAGACGACTGCATTAAAAAATAATGGCAAGCACAGCAGTTCTCGGTTCCTGTAGCATAACTACAGCATGTGTGCATTTTCATGCTTTTATATGCTTGAGGGTGGGGAAGAGTGGCACTAGTTGTTGATGAGGCAGTAGGTGGGGAGGGGGGGAAGGAGCATGTGGGGGTCAAAAGGAAGATACCCAATAGCAGTCTGGACAGAGGTCTGTAAACCCAGACTGTCCGGATGACATCCGTATGAATGGTCACCTGGACTGTGGGGGGAACCAGATGTACCTGCAGGAAACCTGTACCCTGGCAGAGCAAGCAGGTACACACAAAGCAGAGATGGGGGTCAAACCTCCAGCATGGTGGTGAGAGGCCCTGCTAAGCCAGTGAGAGATAGATACAGTACCACTCACATGTTTGGAGACACCTACCCATAGAAATGTTTATTTGTACCTCTTCTCTACGGTTTAATATAAGGGCATCAAAACTATAAAATAATAATATGGCATTATCCACTGACCAATCAAGTATTAACCAAAAAAAAAACTTAATTTGTTGGGGGGGAGATCTGTGGGTTAAGACTCACAAGCCTGCGGATTCAAATCCCCTCATTTGGCCCTAGAGCAAGGCCCCTAACCCCAAATTGCTCTTGTGATTGGCTGACCCTGTTGTCTCCTCTATTCCAGTTCCATGAGGTTGCCTCCTGGGATGATTTTCCAGCTGCCCTGAAGGAGGTCCCACATATATCCTGGGCACTCATTCGCTGCATTTCCTTCACTCTGGTCAAACCATTTCTACTGTGTTTAGGTCAGAAGGCCAGGTCATGCAATGCAACGCTCTATCAGTCTTCTGTGTAGGTGGCTTGGCTGGTAGTGTGTATTGTGGCAGAGAGCAACACAAAGTAAACAGTAATTAGTAAGCCATGTGCAGCATGGCTACTTACAATGTTAAATTCAAAGCTGAAATATAAAAAAAATAATAATAATCACGGAGAATAAAACACAGTGTGCTATGAAAAAGATGAAAGTCACACATTTTTGTACAGTCAAGATCGGTTAAAAGGAATTAAAATGCAGCTAGGAGTTCAGGGTTGGGGTGCCTCTACAGAAATAACTTCTGAGTTCCTTCATGAATAGCGAAAGAAATTTGGCGTTCCTGCATCCCTGGGGAAAGTTCTGCCCCCACACAGGGGCCAAGGATGAGAATTTAATTTTCAACCTTTCAGAACTGAACTCGTCGGACACCCTGATGTAGAGGATCATAGCGAACTGGAACGTGTTTGGGATTTAAGAGATCTTGTGGATGAAGTGGTTGTCTACCCATGCATTCCAACTCCAAGTAACTCACACCTCAGGCCTGTGTATTAGCTGGAGAGTGTGTGTGGTATAATCTGGAAGTCAAGTTAAGAAGGAGATTCAATAGACCAGGTGAAATATGACAATCGGCCCCTGAGACTTTTAGTTTATGAGGTATGAATGAATATGCAGGGCTAGGTCGATAATGAACTTTATGTGAAGAGTTGGAGTGGTTGGATATTATGGAGGTGCAGAATATGGAGAATCAGAATCAGACTTTGCCTACCAGGAACGGAACAAGTCGGGCCCTGCAGTGTAGAACAAAACCAACCGGGTCCACACACATGTGCTCTGGTCAGCAAAGTGAGGCAGCGGTTCTACCATCCAAGGCAGCTGTGGAGGTTTAAGATCTCTCCTGCTGTCCTAATGGGCTAATGGGCTGCTGTAGAGAGCATACCGACCATGAGCATTATATTGTGCTCTGTGGATGGGTACATTGAGCATTACATTATAACTGCTCTGTCCAGGACCAGAAAGCCCTGCAGAGGGTGGTTAGAGCAGCTGAGCACTGCACCAGATCTACCTTGCTCTCCCTACAAGACTCCTACACCAGCAGCTGTAGGAGCAGGGCAAGAAAAATCTTCAAGGACCCTTCCCACCCCAATAACTCTCTGTTTTGCCTGCTGAACTCAGGCAAACACTTATGCAGCCTTATGACCAGAACGGAAAGGTCAAGGAGGAGCTTAACCCTAACCCTAACCCCAGATAATAAAGCTCCTAAACCAGGACAGTTCTCAGTGGTCCTACATCTTCCACCAGACTCTACAGTGACTCTTCTGCCACTGTAACAATGACTGTGCACGAGTGCCCATAATCCTATGAGTACTGCTTTCAAACTGCCCAAATTGTTGGTACAGTACATATCTCAGATCTCTTGCACATTGCACTTATATTGCACAGGACACTTTTACCTTATCACTTATGTATAGATTATGTTCAGCTAAACATCTCATATATTTTTTATTCTAAATTATTATTTTTCAAATTTGTATATTCTCTTATCATACACAGCTGTTCACACATGTATGTGCACAACTGTGACATGACGAATAAACCTCGTGAATCATGAATCGTGTAGATTTCTAAAGACTAAATTTCTCTGTCTTCAATAGCTGACATTGCACACGATGGTCTGAAATCTATGCATAAAAACCTGCTAGACAAGTAGCAGTCTGGGAAATGGGACAGGCGGATGGTTTCATTAAAGGACAAAAGCCTAACCTGTCCCTTGAACAAATATCTTATCAATCAAGTGCACTTCATTCATTCATGCTTACCCTATCTACTGTATTGTAGGTGAAGTAGGCATGACTAACAGGAGCTGTAAGTCAACAGCATTCAGTCCCAGTAATATAATGCAGTACTTTAGTTGAGTAAACATTTCATTCTTTGACATTTCCCCTAGGTCTAACCCATTTGGATCCAGCATCCTTGAAAATGTACTAAATTTGCTTTAATTTAAAATTAGTTTTTCATTTACAGTGGTACCTTGGTTCTTGAACTCACTAGAACTCGAATTTCTTGAAAATCGAACAAACCAGTCTGGCCTAGAACTCGATTTGAATATCAGAAGTCGAATCGTGAATGCTGACCCAATATAAATGAGGAAATGAGTCATACTACAATTGATTCTTCCTTGAATGCCTTCTTCGCAAACTGGACAATTAACAAAATAAAGCAGCACAACATTACAATAACTAACAATAAATAAACCACTAACTTATGTGTACTATTAGAGCATTTATGTAATTTATTTAAACCTTATTTTACCAAGTAAATTAACTGAAAACCAGTTCTCACCACTTTACGTGATATTTGGGAGAAATAGCAGATTACACATTGGAACTGCCTGGGATACAAATGTCATGCGTGTAAGTAAACTCTTCAGCCAATAAGAGCAAGGGTGTGTCGTCACGGAGGCGGCTCCAGTTTGTAGGTCAAACACACCCAATGACCGGACTGGGGAAACAAACTGAAACACAGACTTAATACAAAGGACTAATGACAACAACCAGAAACAGCCGATCACATGGGGATCCCACATGAGGTTAAAGAGGGGGCGTGGCACATGGAAGGAGCAGACGATCAGGGCAGGACAGGGTTAATGTTGGGATAAGATCTTTATCATTTTGGAAGCCATTAAGAAAAAAATGTTCTTCTTGTTTTCTCCTGTTCATTTTTGTTTCCATTATTTCCTATGGGAAAAATTTGATCAGAACTAATTCGGATTAAGTTTGAGAACCGAGGTACCACTGTGAAGGTATAAGATGTAAGGCAGGGCTGTTCAACTCAGGCCCTCGATTCCAGATCCTCGTTTTCAGTTCTCCCAGGTACTTAGTTAAATAATTACTGATTCTGATTGGTCAGAGACTTCGCACCTGGCTCACAGGTGAAGGAAAGCTGGAAACTCAGCAGGGCTCGGCCCTCAAAGACAGTGAGTTGAATAGCCCTGGTGTAAGGTATAATCACCTGCTCAAACATGTACCCACAGTCAGATATGGTTAATAGAGGGATTATGATAAAAGACATTGAAGTGGTTCCTACCATAGTTTATTTGTAGTTGGCCAAGTGCCTAAAATACTACTAAGGTTATGCTAAGTAGCTTATGCCTATGAAAGACAATGTAGTGTGAATTTGCAAAATGTTAGCATGTGTTTCCAGCAGTAACTCTTTATTACAGGGCTTCCTTGGAAGGCACAAGCTACATCGCAGATCTGGTGCAACACCCATAATTCTATGAGGCATGATACGATTTCATACAATAAGGACAAGAAGAATTTAAATTAACAATGGACACAGGAAAATACTGCAGCCCATTAAATGTTTCTCCTTTAGTCAGGACTGAAGATATGAAATATGCCACTGAAAATGCTCTTGAGCTAAGTGCTAAATATTATAATCTTTAAATGCACTTGTAGAGAATTGGAAGAATAAAAATAAAAAAAAGAACAGAAGAACCTGCTATGTGCACAATGCGCATTCAGGAGGCGGCAGCCTGAATGCAGAAAAGGATTGTAATTATAAGTGTTTCTCAGGCTCTCGGGCAGCAACGGCAGAGGAATCTGTGGAGGAATGGTCTCGGGCAGAAGGAGACTACAAAACTACAATGAGGAACCCAGGATTGCAACTGTTCAGCAAATAAAAAAAAAAATGTGATCGTATGTAGCTAGCATGTACAAAGCACCTTGTACAAAAGTTCAGCCCTTTTGAGGGTGACCCAGGGTGAACTTTGAGGAACTATTTTCTAAGAAGCATTTGTGAATCATCAGCGTTGTATAATCAGAAGGAAATGGATGGGTCATTCTATAACTTATGCCCTGTAGTGGAGAAGTCCCTTAGTGCCTTTGGTCAAACCTGTTTAACACAGTCGGTAATAGATTTTGTAGTAGCAGGTCATTTGATTGCAATGTGCTTTAATGAAGGTGATGGAGTTTAATTATATTATACAACATACAAAAGATGACAGGATCAAAAAAAAATAGCTTTTTTGGATGGGTATCTGGGAAACATTAGGGTAATGGTACTTCTAGATATTCTAATCACAGAATTTTACATTTGCTCAACGGTTTTACACTACTGTACCGGAATTCTCATCATACAGTAATAGTGATTGCTGTGAGCCTGCATCACTATGCTCTCTCAGATGTTTATTATTATTCTTTGACTTTTTTCTTCTTCCCAAAACTCTGGCAGCTATCTCCGCCTACAGTTTTCACCTCGAAACTGTGTTCCACCTTCTGAATGTGCCACACATTAAGGGAATGTGTGCCTGATATTGCACCCACAGTCCTCTTATTCATCCGTCTTTCTGTCACATTTTTTCCAATTAAAAATAGAAAATATAGGGATTAAAAAGAAGGGATGCGGGACAGGTAAATGTATGAAAATTGGCTGAATACTTTTGAGCTTTTATGCACACAGCGATGACACATCTTCTTCAGGAAACGGCCTTTTGAGTTGTGTAGTCTCCTTCCTCAGCTGCAGCCATTGTTGCCTCAAGAGACTGAGAACAACTTGCCGTTATAATCCTCCACCCCTAATGTTTCTACATATGTGTGTAAATGCATATGCAATGTACCCCAAATTCCAATGGACAAATCAATAGTGCTTGTGTTCATGTGCTACCATGCAAATTTATATGGTTTTAACTTTTGCAAACTCTCTAAAACTAGGTCTGTGTAATTGCAAAGCTTACAAAGCATTAACAGTAGGAACAACCTGCTAAAAAGAATATATGAGAAAAAAAGAATCCAATAACCGTTTAAGGAAAACAGTATATAATTTGCTTTAAATAGTGTTAATATTGTAGTTTTTTTTACTTGCATGACTGAAAAAAAATCGAATGTGATTTTATTTCACACATCTGTTGTCTTCTTCGCCAGGCTCTTTCATTAATAAAGTTTGATGATGTATATGTTTTTAAATGTTGGTGACAGGTTAAATTAGGCATTATGACTATGCTAATTATATACAAGGTCATGTCAAGTAACTGTATATAGTTTGCTGGCATGAATGGAGTCACTGCACAAGTTGAATGCATTAAACTTCATACAAGCTTTCTTGGCTCAGTGTGTGGATCCATCTGAGTTGTATGTTCTTCACTGGCTGCCGAAATAATCAGCCACAGACTCATTTGAAGACGTGAATATGTCACAGGCGTGTAGGAAAAGTAGTAGTATAGTAAAACTGAAACAGAAAAGCCCTGGTCGTTTAACATGCAAAAAGCAAGTGCTGCATAAAATGATGTTATGAAATCATTAGGGTGCCTAAGAACCAGTTTAGGATTGTGAAATTACAAGATATGGAAGCTGCAGTGTTAGTGGACAATAAAGTAGGCTGTCGAAGTAGAAAATCGTATCACCTACTGGGCCATTTGGAATATGTATTGAAACAGTGGGTTCATTCAAGTCCGCAAACTGCTTCAAATTGCTGTTCAAATGCCGTTCAAAAACTCTTTCCACTTAATTATTATTTTTAGATGTATTATTAGTTTGCATTGCTGTTTATTTTATGCATAGTGAGGTAAGGCGCCTTTGGAATAGGCATCGTTATAAACCAAAAGAGAGTGGAAACAGGAGGCCAAAAAATATTGGAAGAAACAAAAGTGTACCTGCAGAATAATGATTATCATGATGCAGAGAATAAGAACATGATGCAGTTTCAAAGGTGGGAAATAGGGAAGAAAAGACTGGGGCATAAGACAGATTTGCCGTTAAAGCTTTTTGCTGAATTTGGTGTAGATTTAGCGTTACCTGGTTATTTACTGCTATTTTGCTTGTGGTGGCAGTGTGGAGCAAAATGAATCACGGGTTATTTTAGCTGCAGGAACAAAACTCAAGACCAAAATATAATTACTAGACATCAGTTTTATATATATATATACACACACACATACAGGTGATAACACAGGTTCAGCCATTTATCTGGGGTTAAGGCCCTTTTTCAAGGCACCAGTGGTGATATAATTACTACTGTATATTGGCCATGGAACCTTGTGGGCCCAGATATTCACTCTTAACTCGAAGAGACGCACAACGCATTTATGGAATGTGTGTTACTGAATGGATAATTAAACTTTTGAAAAGTCATCTTGGCATATTTGCAATGCAATTCCATTTTATACCAAGTGCTGGTCTTTCATCTAGGTCTGTAGGCCTCTAGTCTTTTATCCTTCACTGTACCTAGGAAGTAAGAAGAGCTGTTAACAAAGGACCTCAGAAAAACATCATGTAGCCTTAAAATGATCAATTAGGTGCTAACAGTTTCATATGATATTAAGTTATTGTACTGGAGTCTGATTTCATCATTTCATCGCTGTCAGCATTCAGCAGCCCTTTGTAATATCATTTGTAATTTAGATAAAATTACAATGTTCTGGAATTATAATCCTCAGATTCACTTCATTAGTCAGCAAATACTGCAATAAAGTTATAATTACCATTACTGAACATTACAGAGATTTTGTGGTTAATGACAAGGTGGCTAATCTCACTTGAGTAATAGAATAAGTTATGTGTTGTGCATAGCTAATTATTGCTAATGGTGATTGATAAATTAAACAATTACCCAGATAATGCCTGCCTGCCGAGATAATCCATCCTTCAAAACATTTTGTAATGTGGACTAGTGAGTAAAATTATGGAATGTGAGTATAAATATATGGAATCTTGGGAAATAAATATATAATAGTGATTCTTGCTTTATGCAGCCTCACGGGGAAATGATCTTTTTGTCTATCCCATTTTGTTCTCCGTGAGTACAGGTAAGAGCAACCCTGGATCAACTGGAGATTAAGACCCATATTTATACTGGTCCCAGGTCCTGGATATTATGTTAAACTGCATCTGACCCTACAAGAGGTCTTCCAACTTGTAGGGAAAGATTTGGGGGCTGGTGGCGGGATTGGAACTCCATGACCAAAGCCAGACAGGACTCCTACTTGCTCTCTGCAGGAATAGCTCTGCTGCAGCCTCCCACAGGATGGGTGCATGCATGTTGAAGGGGATTGGGGGAATCCCTCAGGGGGTGTGGAATCCCCTGGGGAGCCAATGGGGTGAGGCCTGTCGGAGGTCGGGACCGGTGTGGTGGCGAGGTGTTTCCCACTTGGGGTCCAGGTACACGCGTGGAATGTCTCGTCTCTGACGCATCAGGACCATCTTAATCTGCATTTGGAGGAGCTTCCTAAGCTCCGCATGTCAGTGCCACCACTGTCTGAGGTGGGCAGACTGGGGAGTGGTCAGACTTCTGTAGGTGGGGACACCAATTGTTGGTCTTGACATCCTGATGGCTGCCGCTCTCAGGGAGTAGCTGTTTCTGATCAGCTCCTCCCAATGGTGTCCGATGTCCCTGCTTTCGGCAAGTGTACCATGAGGCGCAAACTGAGGCACTCTCTGGGCGTCTTGTCTGTTGTCTCAGTGTATGCTTTGACCACAGTGAGTGATTTGTTCAGTTGTTGATGGATTCCCATGAGGTGACACTTCTCTGGTTATGGATGACTTCATTGCGACCACTGGCTCTGACGGGGTGGGTTATGAGGACTGAGTGAGTCCCGATGTAAGAACCAGCCAGCAGGGTCTGGTGGTCACCCCGGGCCTTGGCTCCTGCCGCTGGCACCCGGTCCTGCTGTCCCTGTCACCGCTCCTGAGCCTGCTGAGCCTTCAGCGAGTGGTATGACTCCTCACGGCTGCCCAGCTGACAGTGTTGAAAAGACTGTCCGTCCCTTTAAGTCTGTGACAACGCAGAAGCCAATCGCTGGGCAGTAGAGTGCATGTTTCCCCATCACATATAGAAGACAGAAGTACAAAGTGACAGAGGCAATCTCAAGTCTGGCTAGTCACGGTAAAACAGAGTTATAGTGACGATTTATTTGTAACTATAACTATGGAATGTGTGCAATTTGTATTTGTTATGTTAAGTATATATTGCATTGTGTTATTCTGTTTGTATTATATTTGCTTTTACACCAGAGTTCAAACTGGACTCTCCACAGTGTTTTGAATATTCCTACCCAGCTAATAGGCACTCTTCTTCAGATAGTCTTCACTAGCCAATGAGCAGGCAGAACCTCTAGGAGCTCCTGCCTTCTCTGGTGACTGACGCCGTTTTGTATGGGAAGTTGGAAGGAAGGCAGGAGCAGCTTCGGGGTGCGATGTTGCAGGATGGGTTTCAAGTTTCAAGTTTATTGTCATACACAGATAACAATGTAGCATCATTACCCGTGATGAAATCCTTACACTTGTGTTCCCCAGCTTAAGCATCTAAAAAAAGTACACAGATTTAAAATTTAGAAAAAAAAAAGTACTAAAGTATTTAAATATATTAAAAGTTTTGGAATGTACATTGATAGTGCAAGTAATGCAGCGGGAATATTTACAAGTTGCAGTGCATAAAAAAAAAACTGTGCAGAAATTGTGCAAAAATTGTGCAGTGAGGATTTGTTAAAGTGCCATTGTGATGAGTCCAGTGTGTGTGTGAGAGTTGTGTGTGATGGTGTGTGTGTGTGTGTGTGAGTTGTGTGTGATGGTGTGTGATGGTGTGTGTGTGTGTGAGTTGTGTGTGATGGTGTGTGATGGTGTGTGTGTGTGTGATGGTGTGTGTGTGTGTGTGTGAGTTGTGTGTGATGGTGTGTGCAGAATGTCAGCAGTTCAGAAGTCTGATGGCTTGTGTAAAAACTCTGTGACTGGGGTGGCTGGGATCAGAGAGGATCTGCTGCATTTTCATTGCAGTGCTGTCTGTAGAGGTCCTGCATGGCTGGCAGTTCAGTCCTGGTGATGCACTGTGCTGAACTCACCACCCTCTGCAGAGCTTTGCGGTCCAGAGGCTTACAGCTGCCATACCAGGTGGTGATGCAGCCAGACAGAACACTCTCCATGGAGCATCGGTAATAGATTGTGAGTATACTGAAATCCATGCCGAATCTTCTCAGGCGTCGTAGAAAGAAGAGCCGCTGTCTTGCGGACATTGTGATCGCACCAACTCAGATCCTCGCTGATGTTGATACCTAGGAATCTGAAGCAGCTGACTCTCTCCACCTCTGCTCCCTCGATGTGGATGGGGGTGCGGCCTCCACCCTGCAGTCTCCTGTAATCCCCCATGAGCTCCTTGGTTTTTCTGACGTTGAGCAGCAGGTTGTTGCCGGGGCACCATGATATCAGGGCTCTCACCTCTGCCCTGTATGCCGACTCATCTCCATCAGAAATGCAGCCGATGATGGTGGTGTCGTCTGCAAATTTGATGATGGTGTTGGAGCTGTGTGTCGCTGTACAGTCGTGGGTGAACAGGGTGTACAGCAGGGGGCTGAGCACACATCCCTAGGGGGCACCTGTGCTAAGTGTCAGTGTGGATGAGGTGATATTGTCTGTCAGGAAGTCCAGGATCCAGCTACACAGGGAGAAGCTGATGTTCAGGTCACGCAGTTGGATGGTATGATGGTGTTGAAGTCAATGAACAGCATCAGCACGTATGTGTTTTTCTGGTCCAGGTGGGAGAGGGCAGTGTGAAGTGCAATTGCTATTGCATCGTCTGTAGATCTGTTTGGCTTGTAGGCAAACTGGAGTGGATCAAGTGAAGCAGGGAGTAAAGCTGTGATGTGAGCTTTGACTATACACTCAAAGCAATTCATGGCAATGGAGGTGAGTGCTACTGGGCAGTAGTCATTCAGGCAGCTCACATTCATTTTCTTTGGGACAGGGATGATGGTGGTCCTTTTAAAACATGTTGGGACAGCAGACTTGAGCAGGGAAAGGTTAAAAATGTCTGTGAAGACATCTGCCAGTTTGTGGGCGCATGCTTTGAAAACACCACCTGGAATGTTGTCTGGTCCAGGGTGTCCGGCAGGCTGGCCGGGTCGGCTTCATGGTGCGCTGCGGCAGGATGGGGCAATTTACAATATTCCCAGCATGCTCAGCAGTCTTACTGGGATCTGCTATGCAGAGCCATATCGTTGGTTCTACAATATTGTTAATTTTGTTCATCGTGCACCATGCATGGAACAGTGGGCAATGTTTTCCAGAAAATTCACATCTCGATCACATCTCGAGTTTTTTTCTGCCTACCATGGGATGCATTGGCCCGTTAATTTCTCTAATGCTACTGACTGCAGCCATAACACCCTCTGCACATGGTTTTGCTTGTCTTATGTTGCTCGATGTGTTTAGCTTGATTGTATGTGAATCTTGGGTGTAATAGAAACAGAGAGAGCAATTTAAATCTGTCATTCTCTGTCCTGCTCCTGGTGACTCCAAATGTTCTGCACCTCAACAGAATTTTCTTGGTTTTTTTTTTGCATTTGGCTCAATTTAAATTTCAAGATGAAGTGAATGTAACAGTGAACAAATTACTATAATTTTCTGTTTTAAAAGTGTTGCGAGTGACCTTGAAGTGCAACCTTTAGTCTCTTTTCTCCATACTAGCTCACGTAACACTAAGAAAGGGTGCTGTAATTCGGAAGTACTTACTTGGAAGTACTCTTAAAGCGAATTACTGTGCACTGAGGGATAGTCCAAAAGGCCTTTAACAAACCACAATATTAACAGCTTAAATACAGAAAGCACACTTAGCACTTCTATAACTGAGGTAAGTGCTGAAATTGCTTTTTGTAAGATGCCTCTCAGTGGGAAGGCACTGACATGATTAGTCCAGACGTTGTCAAGCAGACTGCCAGAGCACTGGGCACATGGCAAACCATTGAGTTTATAAGCGCTGGTTGATTGCTGTAATTACAACAAAGAGCAAAAAGCAAGAGCCTTAAAATATATTCTTTGGTGGGAAGGGGGGCGGGGGGCTTTTTTGATGTAGAATGTGATTACAAGCATCTCATTATTGCTATCTGCTACAATGAAGGCCATTGTTGGTCTTACTGATCTACACTTTGGTGTGATTATGCTTCCCACAGGAGGACCAGGGGTGGCTTGTTAGGATGCACTGTGTCTTTTGCACCAGCACAGTTGTGAAGTGTGTGGAGTGAGTTTTCTCTTGATACTCCACTTTCTTCATATAGTTCAAAGTATATCTGGTGTTTCGAAACTGCTTGAAAGGTTTGATACTGTTTTGGGGAGGCCAGGGATATTTGCTGAAGCAAAAACTGTTATTTACTTACTCATTAATCTGTCTCCCCTATGTCTGCCCCCTGAGATGGACTGGCATTACGTCCAGGATATATCCCAGCTTTGAGTCCTATTAGACCCTCATGACCTTATCAGGATAATTGGTTAGATGATGTATAGACTCACCAGTTTCTGACCATAATAAAGTTAATTGTTGTTGTATTTTCACCAAAATTAGTTTGAAACAGCCCTGCGATGGGCTGGCCCCCCATCCATCCTTATAAATTAAGCTTGGGAAATTTCTGTGTAATATTTTCTGCAGGTGTGTTAAGACCAGGGTAGCCTAACGTTGGTGATAATGTACTTCTAAGAAGCATTTCTAAAAGGTCAGTACACCAAAGAACAGAGCAATATATTTCTGGTTTTTCATTCCCCCTGCATCTGTCTCTAGATAATCCGTGGCACAAGGAAAGAGTGGACGATCATGGCATGGCAGTGCTGTTGCTGCATGCATTTGCAACAGTTTCTATAAACCTTCATTGTTTAAAAGACACTGCACTAGAGCTCGCCCTCTTTCTGCCGTATCTAGACTTCTGGCATCCCAGTGACACAAACCCTCCCTGATTGCGAGCCATATAGATGGAGACCCAACAAAGCAATGGCTATCTTTAATTTCACGGTATATATATATATATATATATATATATATATATGCACTATGGAATTCTGTCTTTGCGGCAAACATACTTCTGGTCCCAGTGGATTCCTTTAACAGCAGCTGTGTACATTTGATTAACGTGAAAAGGCTTTGTGGTCTATCAGCAGGAGCCCATAAAGTCATGCAATGTACAAGAAGAAGAATGACATGAACTCTTATGAGAATCTGCATGCAGAGAAACCACTGATCTTATATGTATAATATTCTTTCACAGCGTCATCAGTTCAATATTAATTTCAAATATCTTTACTCTCTTTTACAATTTATCATATTTGCACTATTTACAATTTAGAGTATTTTTGTTGATATTTGATAAGTTTCATTAGTTCGTGAGAAAGGCAATAAAAAATGAACTACATACCATTGTAATATCCATCCAGCCATCCATCTTCTGAAATTTCAGTCTGACATATTCAGTAATACATACAATAAATACATGACAAAACTACCTTCCAGAATAAATTGTAATATATACATAAATTCATGAACTCTCACTGTGATGAAAGTCTTCTTCTTGGTCTACCTAGGCCTGAACAGCTTGTAAGTTTGCCATCACTAATTTCACTACTATGAAAACGATTATACCACTCATTTTCAAGTACTGTGCCCAGAATGAAAAAAAAAATCTTTGTTATAGGAAAGAACACAATTCATTTTGAGCTCTTGGTTTAGTTGCATGGCAACAGCTATCATTTAGTTCCATCACCTAAAGTAGAATAAAGGTAGTATAAATAATTAGTGATTGTAATATTGTGATAGAGATTTTCACTAACTCACTATTGGAGGGTATTCATCCTTATAAATTTAAAGCATATAACATATATTGCTATGATAACTATTATGCTTTTTAGGTTGTATATTCCCAGTTTATTTTATTATGTATTAACTCCACTACCATTCAAAAAATTAAGCACCTTAAAATGAAGTGTGAAAAGAAGTGAATAGAAACAATCACCATCTGTGTTAACATCACCTTATCTGTTATTCTGCATGCTTGGTTTAATATGGACTTTTATGGCTTCGTTCCAGTGGCTCAGAATTTTGTTATAAACTGAGTAAGCAACATCACAAGTTCGTTCAATTACAGGACACCTTCAGGTAGTCCAGATGGCATATATGACAAATACACCCCATGTATCATCAGATGCTACATGATTTTTTTAAAGCTTATCTTGCAAGACACCGGTGAGGATGTTTCTCATACTGCTCCACAGATGAGACTCGATTACTTGATTTCACCTTTTGTGAGATGTCTACTGCTGAGGTAAACAGTTATGACCACATATGACCGGACTTAGAAATTTTTATTTAACATGGTGAAAAATGTATTAACAGTCTTTCTTGTCCTTTTCTGACAACAAATGCACAGATATACTGAGGCTAATTAATAAAATGTAAAATTGTTACACTCTATCTTTGTTTAGTGACTGCCTTGATTAAGGAATATTCCGAAATACAACAGTAATTAAAAATAATCATTTTTGACCAAACTATGTATACATGACAAGTATAAGAGTAACACTGGCATAACTGTACATGAAACTAATCTGAATGAGGCGAAAGCAGCCAGTGACCTTCGTAGTGCAAAACAGGCACTTTTACGCTTAGGCTACCAAGATTTTCATTTAGTGACCATCTTACTTATTGACCTGGTTGGTGTAATAGAACATGGTCGCTAAATGAGGATAGGGTGTAATGAAGAGGACACCGCTAAGAATGGCAGTGCGTGGCTCAGCAGGTTACGCATCTGTGATTAGATGGCTGTCGATTCAAATCCCAGGATCAGGAGACTGATTTCACCCATGGGCCCTCAAGCAAGGCTCTCAACGCCCAAATTCTCTGGTGACTGGCTGACCCCCCCCCATTTAAATTGTGCATTGCTTTGGATAAAAGTGTCTGCTAAATGAATTCATGTAATAAGTTTTAACATTTTTCTATTGCAAAGTTGCCTTATTATACTAAGAAATAAAGCAAGTTTCAAACATGCCCAGAAGCGAGGGGCCCGCTCTCATGGGCTGGCACTGTGCATGTGTTAGTGAGTAAGCCAAGCGGTCATTTTGAATGTGACTCAGGTTATCTGCTTGTCGCATTTCCAGTAAGGTAATAAAATCCCCGCACCACCCCCCCACCTCCGTCTTCTGTGATTCTGCTGGCTATCCTCAAGAAACAAGTTCTTCACAAAAACTGTATCTCATCTTTTTGAAACTGAAAGGTTATCCTCTCTCCTCCACGCCACTCTCACACTTCTGCACGTACGTCCTGCACTGACGCTTTCCTCGCCATCCAGTGAATGGGCCGTTGCCTCGCCTCATTCCATGGCTGAAAAGCCACGTTTGCATCTTTTATCTGGTGGTCCTTCTGCTCTGTGGTCACCTTTTTATAACTTCTGACCGTGGCTTCATTTGCCTTCGGCCTTCGTCTGACTATGGCATTAGTTTCCGATTGTCGTCGCGTTTTGTGCTATGATGTTTCGTGACATGAGAGCTTTTGAACTTCACTCTTTCATTAACTTTGTATTTCACAGGTCGAGCTGCTCCTCGAGGTCATTTTTACATACATCTTTACGTATGTAGGTTCTTGGATATATTTTTTCAGCTGTATTTCAGAAGTTAGAAAGTGGAGGTGTGGTAGTGTGGCTGTATGTCTATATACATCACATGCATATCCATAGATCTATCTATCTATCTATCTATCTATCTATCTATCTATCTATCTATCTATCTATCTATCTATCTATCTATCTATCTAGTCTGCACACACTCATCCATACTTAGCTGTCTAAGAATCTATACTTAGTCAGTAGATGGCTCTGCCTTACCCATTGATGCAAGTTCTTGGCTTCTGATCGGATACTGAGAGAAATGGGAACAGAAAGTCTTTAATCTTTGACTCTTGAATACTTTACAAAACTAGTTCTGAAGAGTGTCAGTGAAGAGTTCGTTAACAAGGATCAACAATATATAGTAGCATCAAACAAAGACAACAAAAAGAAAAATACAGTATAAGCAACAATATACAATTTATAGCAGTTAACATAGACTTACTTAGTAAACTAAGAATTGCATCACAAACAAATTGGCAAACAAGGGAGGTGATGACAATAAAGAGGTGATGAAGAGGGGTCAGATGTCATTGGTCAGCAGTTTAATGTGTTGTGTTCTTCTTTCCAAGTATTAGCTGCTCTTGAGGAGTCATATTTTGTGTGTTGACACTGTCTCTGAACTTTGTCATCTGATATTTTTGTGCCATCTGTCAGCAGGGAAGAGGGAGCATAGTGGGAGCAAAGTGGCCACGCAAGGTGATTGGACAATGACAATGTTACCTGCCTTTCCTAAGGCAGAGTGGTAAAAATGTACAGAAGTGAAGGAAGATGTTCCTCAGTTTTCATTAAAGTCTGCTGAGCTCTGCAGTTCTCAGCTAAGCAGGTTCCATGCCACAACGAAACGCATTCGGTGAGGATGGATTCCTTCATGCATCTGTAGAGGTTGGTGAGGTTTTCTGTTGAACTTCCAGGGGTGTCTAAGAATGTAAAGACTTTGTGTCCCTTCCTGATTGATGTTGACATGTGTTGCATCCGTGTGAGGTTTTCTGTGATGGAGACTCCCAGGAGCATGAAGTTGCTGATTCCCTGCAGCGTTCCTTCCAGTAAAAATAGGAGAATGGTGTGCCTCCTGCTTCCTGAATTGATGGCCAGCTTCTGAGTCCTGTTGACGTTAAGGTAAAGGTAGTTGTCCTAACACTGCTCTGCCAAGAGCCTAACCTCATCATCAATAGCAGACGTGTCAGAAGCTGAACCTCCAACAGATTCCAAATGAGATCCGAATAATTTGTTTGGCTGAGGAGTTTTAATAGCCACACTCTCAGTTTGAGAGCCCTCGGACATATTAGGTATTTGGAGTAAACCCTGGATGCCTTAAGATCCTTGCAATGGTCTTGGTCATGATGATACTATCATCACCAACATTGAAGGGAATAGAAGCCATATCTAGGCAGTCAGTCCTGTGCGAGCGGATAATGTGGCAAGAAGCTCAACACTGAGGTTCGAGGTGCAAGAGGTTTTGTTTCTGACACCTGGAACTGTCCCATGTTGATTATGAATCTTGAAGGAATCACACTGCTAAATGCTGAACTGTAGCCTGCAAGCAGACGCCTGGGACATTGCTTCCTCTGTGTTCTGTTGCTGGTGTTTCAAAGCACTTCATGGTAATGGGGGTGAGTGCCATAGGAGCAATAGTCATTTAGATTGCCCGCTTTGTTTTTCTGTGGGTTTGAAATGATTGCAGTGTTTGTTAAATTGGTCAGTCCCCTCTGAGGAAGACTGAAGACGTCCATACCAAAGTGGCTGCTGGCGCAGGCTGAAATTCAGTCAGGACCGGCTGCCTTGTGAGCATTCAGTTCAGTGAGCAAAAAGTTCCTTGGAGACATCCAAGCTGGTACTGTCAGCATGGATTGCAGATGGCATCTGAACAAGATGCTTTAAAAAAATGCAGATATAATTCAGGTATTCATGAATACAGTTTTATTAGATTTCATTAAATTACTTGTAGGTATTTTCTTCATGATTGTCGCTCACTTCATCTTTAATGGTACTCCGCGTGGGGGGGGGGGGGGGGGGGGGGGGGG
>JABFDZ020000109.1:21446529-21462716 GCA_019775955.2 Pollimyrus isidori | reverse complement strand
GTTTTTTTAATTGCATTACGGACAATAAAGAACTTTATCACAATATTCTAATTTTCTGTGACAGTCCTGTATATATAGATATAAAACAAGGTTCTAAGCTAATCGACCTGTATGTTCTCATTTTTTTAAAAATAAGAATCGATAAAGAATCGAATTGTTAAACAGAATCGAAAGTGAAATCGGAATCATGAAAATCTTATCAATTCCCATCCCTACCTATAACAAACCGAAAAATTGAGGGTTTTGCTGTTCAGCTGCCGTTAATCCACACACATCCTCAAGCGGCCATCTTTCTTTTTTACCAGCACAGTTGGAGAGGAAATGGAGCTGCAACTCTCTCGGATAACCTGGCTATCTAACAGTTGGTGAATATGAGTCCTCACAGCTTCATAGTCTGACAAGGGGATACATTTAAACCTTTGACTCATGGGCTTATTGTCTATAAGGGGAATGTCATGTGACAGGAGCATAGTACATCCCAAATCACTCTCCGATAACGAAAACACTCCAGCATATTGCCTCAACAAACCCATAACACTTTCCTGCTCTGAAGAAGGCAGTACTGACAAATCAAGTACCTGAATTTGCTCCAACACTGAATGGTAGCCACCCGTATGTGCATTAACGGAAAGGGTTACCACACCCAAGGTACTCTCCCCCCCAGGTGGCTGATTTACTGGCCCCACCCTCTCTGTCACCCCTGGGGGCAGGCTTACTACTTGGGCTTGTGTCAATATACCTACTAGACAATGCGGATAAAGAATGGCCATGGTTTTATTGATATTCAAAATAGGTACGTACACGGTCCCCTTATGTACTCTGAGGAAGGCCAGAAGGGGCAACAAACTACTTGGAAGCTGCCGAGTTGCACTGGGGGGCTCAAATAGAACTTCCCCTGAGGCTCTGCCCAACTGTTCAGCACAGGTTTCTGCAACAAGCTTAACTATTCCCCCAGGTATATGTACAGCCTTTCGGCCTCTTAATTTTGCTAATCCCGTGGAACAAGGGACATTAACTTGAGCTTGATGACAGAACTGGAACACCTCCTTCCACCATTGAACCTCTGGGCAAATGGAGGAACCATCAGAAAGGGCTGAACCATGCTGAATAAATAATTCAATAAGGCATTCCCTTATCACGTTCATTCCCAGCACCCCTGGTGTACTAAGAGGAACATGTGGCCTGGGAGGATCCCTAACCACCAACCAGCCTCTCTTTGGTAGATGTTTGCCTAAAACCTCAACCGCTAACTCAACATTGTCCACATATGGTACTTCAAGACCATTTGCTGCCTGTAACTGCAATCAATTACAAATTTTCAGTTGGCCCTTCATGTGCTCCTGAAAGAAACTCTCCGGTAGGGTTGACACCATTGACCCTGTACCTAGCAAACACTTCACCCCAACCCCCTCTACTTTAACAGTTACTGTAGGGCACTGACCTACCAATGAAGAAATGGCCTGACAACTCAACATTTTCATTACCACACTCCCGTGCATAGTGGCCTGGCTGCTGACACGTGCGATAAATAACAGTACTGTGGCGACTGTGACGCATTGGCCGCTGTGGAACTGATAGGGCAGAAACACTTTTGGTAAGGGAATTCAATTGCTGCTGGTGTTTTAGCAACATCCTTTTAAGCTCTGCTAACTATACACCAGTGGGTCCTGGAGGTAAAGGCTCAGCCTTAGGCGAGGGTCTAGAATAATGCATAGCACATCATGAGGGCACAGAATAACTCCTACCCCTCCTACACTTACTGGGCCTCCCCTCCTGCTCCCATCAGATGGCTTCGGCCCGAACATCAAGCATGGACAGCTGGAGGACCTGGCAAACAATGCGCTTGAACTCTCTATGCAGAGCTGGATCATACATATACTCAACGAACTGATCACACAACAACATATCAGAGTAGGGAGAGAATCAGGAGCACATTGTAGGACTTTATCCATCAAAGAACAAAAAGCATGAGAATATTCCTGCAACGATTCTCCCTCGTGTTGTTTACGTGAAAATAAGCCCTCCTGTAATTCAACATAGGACGTAACACAGCCATGCAATTCCTTCAAAATAGTGGCTATCACATCAGGGTCCTCCCGTTCAGCCCTACTCCGATACCGGATTTCAGCCTTAGCCTCCCCATCTAGATGATCCTACATAAAATAAGCTTCATCCAGCCCATTCAAATGTCAGGCCCTATCACTAACCTTTACCTCCTCCAGCCATTCATCCACCCCAATCACAAAAATTCCCCGAAACACTGGGCTCCTCCGCTCCCTGGGTATATACAACAACTGTTCTGCCACAGTGTTAACCAAATGCCCTTCAGTTCTCGCCGTTGAACCACTGATGCTTGGCTGTGTAGGGGCATGCACCCGCTGAAGGTGTTCATCCTCGAGGTCCTTCAGTCCTTGAACTTCTTCAGACATGGCTCCTCTCAGCACACAACTGCAGAAAATGAATCAGTTGCAGCCCCAGCCAGTACAGGCAATGTCCCTCGATGGGCCACTGCTGTTTTGCCTGCCAATCTCAAATCAAGCCAACAAAAAACCACACAAAAACTGGGATACTTGTCTCTGGTAAGAAGATGCAGATCCTGCCGACTGCACCAGATTGTAACCTCATGTTGCGAGGTCGCATAAGAGACCAGACTATGGCACCCAAGGCCCTGCTCCTTAGGATGTATATCGTTAACAACAAAATTTCCACATGCAGCTACGTTGCATGAACACACAGAGATGCATATCCCAGTACTAAAACAATTTATTAACACAATATTTAAACAGCCCAGCTTATAAGCAATTACCAACATGCCACAGCATAGCTAAAGTCAGAGCGTGGACAAGAGAGGAGTTGAGGTCAAAGCCCAGGTACTGGTAGTCCAATTCTATGATCACGCTTTGACCCTTAAGCCAGCCACCCAATATGGGATCCGTGGGTGACGTAATCCCCGTCAGTCACCGGTTACATGAGCAAGACCACACTTACCGGTTCCTAGCATAGTACCACTAACTATGTTTTTCCCAGCTATCATGGCAGGGTGGGGTGGAGCTGCACCTAATAATAGGCAGACAACGCAGAGGCTTGTGAAATCTGCTTAAAAGATCACAGGGATTCAACTAGCCTCCATTAACCAACTGTACCTTAATGAACACGGTACACAGTTCAGTCTATAACTCGGGACCACTGACACCTCAGCCAAAAACTCTTAACCTTACTGTAGTCTGGTATAAGGTTTCCAAGGCAGCCACTGACTACATATCCTCTACTTTTGCACTCTCAAATGGTTTGTACACTGTTTTGTTCAGTTTCCATGGTCTTATACTGTTTTGAATGTCTCATATTGTTTTTCACTGACTGTATTGCTTTGCACTGTCTTTAATGTAACCGTGTGAGTCTGAATGAGGAAGCATTACAATGCTTGGCCAGTAAAGATCTTGAATCAAATTTTCTAGAGATTTTAGAAGTTTACCATTATCCAATATCGACCTGTCATTGTGAAGTGATTGACAGAAAATGAATATGACATTTGTTATTTAGGTGCTTAAACCGTAGACTCATTAATGGCTCAAGCATGCACAGCGGTGAATATCCTGAAACTGATGAATATTAGAGATTCACAGGGGACCTTATGATGGATTGGTGGAACCTATGTAAGGTTTTAATGAGTGTTTTAAGTGACTGACTTTGTAGTTGTTAACTCCACCCTGGAATTGGTAACAGGAAATCATCACAAATCTATAATCAGCAGCTGATTGTTAAATCATTGTATATGTTTTATGTTATGATATACTCATAATTTCAGTGCTTTGCAGTTGATAATCTATCTATCTATCCATCCATCCATCCATCCATCCATCCATCCATCCATCCATCCATCCATTTATTCATTAATTTTCCCTATCTGCTTGTCCGGTGCAGGGTCGCCTTTCCTGGAAGCTACAGGCACAAGGCAGGAAATAACCCAGGCTTGGGGCACAAACCCATCAAATCTGTCATTTGCCATGAAAGTGATATATATCTCTACCATGTAAATAGCTAGGAGGGTTGACCCAGACTTTATTATGGTACTGATGTTAATATGCATTTTCTTCACACATAAGTAGCTTCAAACAACAAGAATCATGTTAAAAAATACTAAGCCTTGTGGAGACCTGACTCACTCTCCTGTGACTGATAGTCTGTGGGTCTAATTCCCTCACAGACACCAACCTGGCCAGTCAGTCACTCCTAAATAAACATATAAATGAATGTCAAGTTAATGTTTAAGAGGCATACGACTTTATTAAAGAACTATTGCTTCCAAAAGAAGAGGTAGGCAAGAAGAATAGATTATTAAAACATAAAAGGACCTTTGATACAAAAAAAATAAAAACATGCTGTCACATTTGTCTAGTTCTCTTGCTTGAAATTATAGATTCAAATCAATTTCTCTGGTTTAACTGGACTTCATCACAGAGCAACATGCCTATGGGTAAGGATTTCCATGTTTCTAAGAATATACACACTCAGAAATATTATAATACATAATATACATACAAATTCTGAAAATGATGAAAAATCTCTGCAACCCTGGCCAGGATAAACAGCTAGAAAATAGATGATTGGATGGATAAAATATCCATTTCATGTTTCCATGTCCAAATTTATTAGATAATAGTCTGTGTTCATGTACATGATATGTCTTGTTTGTGATGGGTGGTGGCTACTTTATGTAGTAAAAAAAATAGAGACAAGACTTAAGAAGCATTTTACGATTAATGAGTGGGTTGGTACCATTTTAATTAAGAAGGAAGTTTGTGTCCCATGTCAGTCACAAAGAGTTTGTGGAAAAACACAAATTATTGTCAAAGCTTTTGGGAAACGCTCCAGATGCAAATCAGACCTTGACAGGTGAAATTTTGTCCAAATTAGTGCATTTTGAATAGAATGAAAAGACTGCTAAACTAGAGGAAAAATTAATACACTTGCGTTTTGACACATAAAATGTATTGGGAGGATTTTGCCACCTGGTTCATGCTTGTCACTTTTTTATCAGATTTTAAAATAGTATCAGTGTTTTGATATATCTAAAAAATCCAGAGACAGTTTTCAGCAGCAATTAACCAACTGGAAATTATGAAAGTCTTACAGAAACACATATGTTTGACTTACGGAAAATAGCCAGTTAATTGCTTACTTAAATACAGTAGGAACTTGGAATGATGTTAGTAAAACTCCCATACGGACAATCTGTAGCCTTCAATCTCAGCCTTTAGTGTCTGCTCGAATCGCATTGGCCAAGATGTGCAGATGTCAAAATAATGTTTTCAGCACTGCAATAGATTACCAAACATACCATTATTGTCAAAACAATGGATGAGCTCTATGACAGTTTTAATATTATCTGAATATTAACTTTGTGTAACTGCCTGATATTGATTAGCAGAACCATGTGATATAGGGCTGGATAGGGAGTTTTATTTAATTTGGGGATATTATAGTTCTTTTCAGGAATAATGGATTCTGGGAAAATAATGGGGCTCAGGGTAAGTAAATTACTGCTGTTTCAGAAAAGAGGAAGAAAACTGAAGCACATTTGGAAATAAAAAACAAGAAAAGTTTGTCTCTCCATTTGTCTTCCTGTTGGTCACTTATCTCTCTGTTGATATTCCGCTGGGTCACCAGTTACTCTGTCTCTCTCACTGTAGGTCACTGTATCTCTTCCTGTCAATCACCTGTATCTATCTATCTATCTATCTATCTATCTATCTATCTATCTATCTATCTATCTATCTATCTATCCATCCATCCATCCATCCATCCATCAGCTTCCGCTTATCTGAGGTCGGGTCGCGGAGGCAGCAGTCTCAGTAGAGAAACCCAGACTTCCCTCTTCCTGGCCACTTCCTCCAGCTCCTCTGGGGGAATCCCGAGGTGTTCCCAGGCCAGCCGAGAGACATAGTCCCTCCAGCGTGTTCTGGGTCTTCCCCAGGGCCTCCTCCCTGTGGGACATGCCCGGAACACCGCACCAGGGAGGCGTCCTGGAGGCATCCTAAGCAGATGCCCTGACCTGACCTGGAAAGAGCACTCCACCCTTTTCCCGCTAAGGACCATGGTCTCGTATTTGGAGGTGCTGATTCTCATTCCAGCCGCTTCACACTCGGCTTCGAACTGCCCCAGTGAGAGCCGAAGGTCAAGGTCTGATGAGGCCAACAGAACCACATCATCTGCAAAAAGCAGAGACCTAATCCTGAGATCACCAATCCAGACACCCTCTACACCCTGGCTGCGCCTAGAAATTCTGTCCATAAAGGTTATGAACAGAATCGGTGATAAAGGGCAGCCCTGACGGAGTCCAGCTCTCACCGGGAACGAGTCCGACTTACTGCCGGCAATGCGGACTAAGCTCTGACAGCGGTTGTACAGCGACCGAACAGCCCTTATAAGGCAGCCCTGTAAATCATCTGTCGCTCTCCCGGTTACTTTACCTGTATCTCTTCTGTAGATCACCTGTTACTCTGTCTCTCTTCCTGTAGTTTAGCTGTCTCTCTTCCTGTAGTTTAGCTATCTCTCTTCCTGTAGTTTACCTGTCTCTCTTTCTGTAGTTTACCTATCTCTCTTTCTGTAGTTTACCTATCTCTCTTTCTGTAGGTCCCAATCTCCCTGTTTCTATTCCTGTAGGTCTCTTCCTGTAGATCTCTTGTATCCTTCATGTACATCACCTGTCTCTCCGTCTCTCTTTGTTCAGGTTATTTGCCACTACATAGGCAGTATTCAATAGGAAGTCAGCGTATGCTGTATCTTTTCTCAGTGTGTATAATACCAGAAGGCAAAATGACCAGGTGGGTAACACACTATCCACTGGACTGGATATGGGAACACCTTTTGAGCAAGATCTGAAACATTGAGGACTTAGTAATTGGCAGGTAGTAATTGGCAAACCCCAGAAAAAATTAAATCATAGTTCATTTTTTTCTGGGTTGGGGGATGACCACCGTTTCATTTCCTTGTCCCTCATATAGCTCAGAACTCCAACCTCTGCAAACACTGCACTGCTTGTCAAAACTGTGAACAGTTTTGTATAGCTGTCATTATGGCCACAACACAGGCAACATAAGCACAAGGAAGTGATTCATTATTCACCAATGCAACGCAGTTTAGAAGAAATAGAAATAGTGTTTAGAAATAGCTATTGGTCAGTATTGAATTAAATTAGGTCATCTTAAAGAAGCTTATAACACATGGCTTGGAACAGTCAATACATTTTCACCCCTAATTAAGTTTCTGATGGATTTACACAGTGTAGTAAATATTACACCAACCTGAATACACCCATGGGATTTAAACGCTGAAACAATATGGCTGCTCTATTCTCTGTGAGACTTTCTGAATATCTGCATGTTCAGCGGCGTAGTTAATTCATCCTGAAATATATGCATTTTTTATTTTTGGGTACATAATAAAGGCAGAATTTCTGCTGGGGTCTGTGTGTTGTGTTCTGTGAGGTGTGTGTGATGGAGAACAATGGAGAACATGGACAGGAAATCTCGTTTTATTACCTTTAAACTGTGCAATTTCGTTCACGTAATCTGGTCACCAGAGCGAACGGAAACTAAATTAGTCTCTTTGGGAAATTCATTCGCAATTTGTATTGTAGGTAATATCAGATGCCACGTCAGCCTGGACCTCAACATTAAATTCCCGGTTTGTACGTGTCACTTTTGGGGGGCTGGTGTATGGCTCAGCATGTTAGCACTCCAAAGGTCCCTGGTTTTAATCCTGGAAGAATGGTCCTACCATTGGGTCCTTGAGCAAGGGCCTTAACACCCTATTGCTTCAAGGGGAGCTGGAAGCTGGCTTACCCTGTGCTGTGACCCCCGCAGGACCAGGGGGCACTGTATGCTGGCTGACCCTGTGCTGTTACCCCCCACAGCACCAGGGGGCACTGCATACTGGCTGACCCTGTGCTGTGACCCCCGCAGCACCAGGGGGCACTGCATACTGGCTGACCCTGTGCTGTGACCCCCACAGCACCAGGGGGCACTGCATACTGGCTGACCCTGTGCTGTGACCCCCACAGCACCAGGGGGCACTGCATGCTGGCTGACCCTGTACTGTGAACTTCAAGATTACTCTCACCTGGTTATGTGTTTTTGTGTCTCATGGACAGCAAGATAGCATAGGAAAAAAGGCCATTTCCCCACAAGGATGCATAAAGTATCACTGTGGTATATTATTTTGTATCGGTAAAAAAAATAAGCTTGTTTATTGTAGGTTGTTTATTCCTGGAGATTTGTTGATTTGGATTTTAGTTTGAAGCTGCTAATTTGTTTCTAACTTGGTGACCTTGGCCTTTAAGTATATTTAAACCACATTAAAAACCACCCTTTCTCTTTGCAGCATATATTGATCTTTAAAAAGCCAGCACACCTTATTCTGCCTGAATTGCACCCACAATGTATGTCGTGCACAACCCAAGGCCACCCTAGGCAATATACCCTGCAAAAAACATATTTGGTGTGTGTGTTCTGCACCTACCACCATCTTCGTTCCTCTGAAATCTGTATTCATGTGGAAACGTGATAACTGGCGGTTTTAGAGCTGAAGCAGTGTCTGTTTCCTGCTTCCCATTTTGTCATTCCCTCTTGCTGCAGTGCCTCTGTTTGATTATTTGGTCAGAAAATCACAATACCCTTTCTTCTAAGAATAAATCAATTACACAATAACAAATACCAATGTTAAATAAAGCCCAAACAGTTTTATGAGTCCATCAATTCATTGTATCTTAGCAGAGCTTAGCAAGACAGGGGAGATCCTGAATAGGATGTCAGTCCATCACAGGGCAGACACACACACAGTATGAGCAATTCAGAAATGCCGATTCACATAGCTGCATGTTTTAGGACTGTGGAATTAAATCACAGGGAGAACATTGAAACATTGAGAATTCAAACCCCCAACCCCTGAGGTAAAGGGTAACAGTACTATTCACTCACCCCCCACACCCACTTTGTCTTTGTTACATTGTATCATTCTGGAAATGTTTGGGATTATAGTTTTAAACACTGGCTTGTCAGTTATATCTATGATGGCAAATGTTCTGCTTGGTTGTAGCTGGTATGTTTTTGAATCAGGCAAGTCATATGCACACTTGTGGCACTTTTCCCACTGGCATGCAGGAACCGACCCGTATCTGAGCCATACCACAAATCTATAGAACATGCAGATTTTCCTTCATATAATCCATGCTTAGACCACCAGTATTTCTGTGCATTTTGACCAATCAGATGGTGGTGATGCAACTAGCTCAGTTTGGTCACATTTCAGGCCCTCCTAGGGCCTTGTCAGCGTTATTGCTGCTCAAGTATGGCTCAGTACTTGGTGGCAGTGGAAAAGCTCAATTGGATCAGAACCCATATTGAAATTCTGACATGCTGTGGGAACAATAATGCATTTTAAGCAATATTCCACTATCACATGGGGTGGTGGCATCTGGCACAATGGGTTGGGGGCCCTGGGCCTGTAATTAGAAGGTCGCCAATTCATATTCCTCGGTCGGCAGAGTGATGTCATTGGTGGGCCTTTAAGCAAGGCCCTTAACCCCCAAATGGGACTCTGAACCTGATTTTTTTCATATATATTTACACACACACACACACACACACACACACACACACACACACACACACACAGACACACACACACACACGCACACATACACATAGCATCTGCAGGAATTCTCTCTAGTCACAGTACGACAATTTAAAATGTGTCTAATTTATTGTATAACTACTAATTAGTGGCACAAATAGTCCTGGACAGGGGCCCACTGCAGGGAGGAAGACAGCAAGCATGTGTGGTTAATTACGCCAAACACAAGGATCTGGCAAATTGCCGGCACCTAGCTACGAAGCCACTAGATGGAGCGAAATCAAGAAAAGTGCCAATTCCAGGCAGGTAACTAATGTAACAAACAAGCACTTTTCACACAAAAGGGTGTCCTTTCCTCCACTCATGCTCGGCAGTGAGACAATGACTGGCCTGGTTGCTCTGCATGTGTTTACTACGTGGTTCTGCTCAGGTATAATTAATGCGCAGGCAGCGTTTGGCTTTCTGTATTCTGAAATGTCACAATAATACTTCTGCCCCGGAGCCCCGTCTTTAAGCAGGGATCTGAACGGCCAAAACAATAAACGACGCTGCACCCTAGCGACACTGCCACATGCAAAGTCACCCGTGAAAAAGTGCGTCCACACCCCTGAACTACAGTAGTGTCGATGTGAATATTCAGACTCCCCATGTATTTGTTGTGGTTTACAGACTTTTGACATTGTTCCTCCTCCCCAGAATGCATGCGACGCGTCTCGGCTTCTCCCGGCACTGGTGAGCTTAATTACACTGCCCTCTTCTTTAAGCAGCAAGCATGTATTATGGAGCTCGATGAGCATTTTGACCCTCGCTCGTTTGGCCTGATTTTTTGGAAACGGCTTCTGGAAGATGTGTAATAGCCCCTCTCTGGCTTTTGGGGGCTCCCTGGCGGTGTTGCCCCCAGGCACGATGATTTGAACTGACAATGACAAGATTTATGGCACGAGGCACGTTACAGGATGTGGGCACTGGGCTCTGCGTCTCCAAGGAGGCCGACTGATGGATTGTGCCTCGGTCGCATAGGCAATGTTTTCCTGCCCTCAGCAGCTTCTGCATAGACATGAAGCTGTTGCAGGAGAACAACATAGGGGGAAAAGAGACCTGCTGTTTATAGCTTTAAAACAACATCAAAACAAAAAAAGGGCAAAGCAGTTCAATGGGTCTCACACTAGCGATGTTCTGCTGATCCTCGCGAGCAAGGGTCCATATCCCTGCCAACCTTGTGTTCCTTGTACGGCAGCTGGTGCAGCACGGCCAAATCCTGAATATTCAAACGGAAGCTCGAAACGCCGTCATGAATAATGTGCAGAAGATAGATTAGTTACCATCCATCTGTATCTTCTTTGTCAGTTTGCCTCCAAACAGCTGTGGTGTGCTCTGGCACAGACGGATGTGGCTCACAGAAGGCCAGGCCACACTGGTGACTCTACTCCAGTGCGTGTTATGTGCCAGCTGCAGAGATGGGCACTCTGTCAGTGCCCTGGCAGATCAGATACAGCACAAGACATAATTCACAAAGAAAAGACTGTAAGTCCTACATGTCAAGTCAAGTGTCAAGTCAAGTAGACTTTATTGTCATACAACATACTGGCATATAGTGGCAGGGAATAGTGCTCCCCCAGGACTGCAGTGCGATGTACAGTGGCAATGATGGGCAGAGGGATTACAGTATCTCAATGTTTACAGTGTAAAACACAAGTCAGTGAGAAACAGGAGGACTGAACATAAGCGTTTATATATTTAGTGCAACGTGTATGTATGTAAATAAGAAATAAGACAGCAGCAGAATAACAGGGTGGAATAAAAATTATAAATAATACAATATTATAATAAAATGTAGCAAATAGCTAACGATAAATAAATCAACTGTCAGTTCTATGATAGACTACTTGGACTAGATGTTGGTGCCATAACGTAAAAACTCTACAGGTGTAGGTATATACATTATATTGATAAAAGTATTGGGACACCCAGCCAAATCATTGAATTCAGGTGTTCCAGTCACTTCCATAGCCACAGGTGTATAAAATCAAGCACCTAGACATGCAGACTGCTTCTACAGACATTTGTGAAAGAATGGGTCACTATCAGGAGCTCAGTGAATTCAAGCATGGTACTGTGATAGGATACCACCTGTGCAGTACGTCCATGTGTGAAATGTCCTCAATACTAAATATTCTATGGTGATCTGTTAGTGGTATTTTAACAAAGTGGAAGCAATTGGGAACAAGAGCAACGCAGCCACAAAGAGGAGAGGTAGGCCACATAAAATCACAGAGCGGGGACCACACATTCTGAGGTGCACAATGTACAGAAGTCGCCAACTGTCTGCAGAGTCAATAGCTACAGACCTCCAAGCGTCATGTGGCCAGATTAGCTTAAGAACAGTGCGTAGAGAACTTCATGGAATGGGTTTCTATGGCCGAGAATCTGCATCCAAGCCTTACATCATCAAATGCAATACAAAGCGTCGGATGCAGTGGTGCAAAGCATGCCACTACTGGACTCCAGAGCAGTGGAGACGTGTTCTCTGGAGTGACGAATCACGCTTCTCTGTCTGGCAATCTGATGGATTTCCGGAGGTTTGGCTGTTGCCAGGAGGACGGTACTTGCCTGACTGCATTGTGCGATGTGTAAAGTTTAGTGGATGGGGGGTTAGGGTATAGGGTGTTTTTCAGGGGTTGGGCTTGGCCCCTTAATTCTAGTGAAAGGAACTCTTAATGCTGTAGCATTCGAAGCCATTTTGGAAAATTTCATGCTCCCAACTTTGTGGGAACAAATTGGGGATGGCCCCTTCCTGTTCCAACATGACTGCGCACGAGTGCACAAAGCAAGGTCTACAAGGACATGGATAAGCGAGTCTAGTATGGAGGAACTTGTCTGGCCTGCATAGCGGCCTGACCTCAACCCAATAGAACACCTTTGGGATGAATTAGAGCAGAGACTGCGAGGCAGGCCTTCTCGTCCAACTCGTTGTCCGACAGTGCCTGACCTCACAAATGCTCTCCTGGAAGAATGGTCAAACATTCCCATAAACACACTCCTACACCTTGTTGACAGCCTTCCCAGAAGAGCTGAAGCTGTTACAGCTGCAAAGGGTGGGCCAACTCCATATTAAAGCCTATGCATTAACAATGGGATTTCATTAAAATGTATGTATTTGTAAAGGCAGGTGTCCCAGTAGTTTTGGCAATATAGTGTATGTTTCACAATACAGATATTCTATATTAATTAATTAATTAATTATTAATTAATTAATTAATTAATAATTATATAATGTACCATTTCCTCAGGTTGTTTAGTATGGTGTTTTGTCAATGCATATGCTGAACCGCACTATATGATTGCGTTTGCAAGTTTATTTATTTATTTTAAATAATGGTAGGGTTGACAGTCTCTTGTGAGTGCAGACTCCCTCCTTGCCTCGGCAAATCTAATTTTCTCAAGATCCAGCAGCGTCTATTATTATTATTAGTTTTATTATGAAAACTCATTTAGAAATAGAAGACAGATAATTAAAAAAACAACTGATTCCGGTCCCCGCAGATGCAGCCTCATGCTCAACAGCTAGATGCTTCAGGGCTGTGTCAAGTAGATGCAAGACGACTGGCGGAATCTTAAATCTGGTTAACCTTTTTTCTGCCTGACTGAACTTATTGACACCCATTACATCTCTGAGACTGAGGGATCCAGGTGCGAATATTAACTAATTAACAGGCTAGGCTGGCCTGAGACTCATAAAAAAACGCCTGATTTTAATGATGCAGAGTAATCCCCCAAGCCTCCTCCTCGAACCCCGTTCATTGAACAACTGGTTATACCCGTCAGACTTTCAAAGTTAAGATTTGCAGACTTTTACCAAGACGCATAAAATTATAATCTTCTATAATGCACATTTATTTTGCTGGTTTGCTGGTTTTTGCATGTAGGCATGGAACAAAGTTGTACCCTTTTGCAAAGTTAATTGTGATTTTAAAACGTTGCCTTTTATATTTGAAGAAAAGTATGTAATCACGTTTTTTTTTTTTTGCTGAAATTGTGCTCGGAATGCAACTGCTCAGTTACCAGGATTCATCACACCACAAAGTTGATTTTAATTCTTCATGTGTAGGCAATCGCATCGGTTAAACTGCGCCATAAAAGCGTCTTCGTGCTTCGGATGAAGCCTTTGCTGCAATCTGCCGAACTTGGGTGACTCCACACATCGTTTGCAGCCGTCACGTTGTTTTGTCACATCGTCTGTGATTTGTACGCCACACAAAATGCCTTCATGAAAAATGTAAGACGTCGCGCTGTCGCATCCGCCAAAGCGGCTCAATCTCTCCTATTTAAATATGCTGATTTTCACCTTGACACACGTTCTTGTCACACGTCTTGTTTCGAGCAGATTGCATCCAGTACCAAACCCATGGAGAAAACTGTGACATTTGAAAAGCTCTCACATTAATCCCCGCAGCCGTCCGCGGGTGGCTTGCATCTCTCTTTTTCCATTGCACCGCTGACAACTACCACATTCATGGCAGTTTACCTTTAAGCAACGCACTGTAATTGATCTACAGTAAGTCTCTAATATCTGCTGCGATTTATGCAAGATCGCACAGGTATTCACTGCTTGTAATACCAAATACGTGTTTAATTATTCTTAACAAGTTGTATGAGGTCTGAGGCAGTTATTGAAATTTCAAGGCAGGTCACGTTAGCAGAATAGCTTAAGGTTACTACTGGCTTTTCCCCATTTGTCCTTGTCAAAATAGATTTCCAAAAAGCTTTAAAGTAACCAGCAGATCCAATATTTTGCATAGTTGTTACTCTCTCTGAATTACTGAGATGTTGTCAACAGAATATTTACCACCACAAAAACCACACATTCGCGTGACTCTGGAAGTTAGAAGATCCTCTATTGGCACTTGGGGGGAAGGGATTGGTGGGACTTTTTGAGTAAGTCCCCAGGAACAGGGAAGCAGCCCTGGATGTGGGCCAGCATTTTAATACCACTTCCGCAGTAACATTCCTCATTCAGTAGTTACATGGATGTTTGTTTACAGACACTCATCCCTTGTATGTTCATTCTGCGGCTCAGGGAAAAAAATACCGACATATGGTGTTTATTGCTAGATTTTATTTGTAGTCCTCTTTCATACCAAAAAGTATTTTAAAATAACTAAGAGTCACATCACTGTGTGAACTAAACTATCATCTATTTAATTTTATTAAAAATGATTCAATGAAGAGAACTGAGATAAAGAGAATGACTGATTCTTCATTTGTTTTTAGTATTTATCACTTCAATGATTATGGAATTTTCAAGAACTAAATATTAAGAAAAAGTGGAAAAAAATTAACGACCGGGCATGCCAATGTAAACCTCTATGGGAGAAAAAATGACCAGCTGTGCTGCATCTACATGAATATACAGGGAAAAAAAAAATTATTTGTATATAAAGAGAATACACAGCATATATACTGTATTTAAATAAACAATTTAGTGTATATAAACTGTTTATCAAAAATACTTATGTTTTATTATTTTTCTAATAAATATTGCACTTGCCAATACTTTTATTTAATTTAAATAGTAATTTAATAGTTTCATTTTAACCCTTTCAGTCTAATTTTCACACCACTAGGCCTCTCTGGCTTTCCTAGCGGTATAATGTCTGCTCTAGTGACTCTACCAATTTAATGGAGCATCATTTTTTGGCTAAATGCCACATGGAGGAGAGTGGGTGCTGTCTGGAAATGCTGCAGATTTCCCACCATTGCCATTCATCTCCTGGGTTGGTGGGCAGGGCTTATCCTGGCATTATGACTAACTTACAGACAAGTATCGCATTGCCGTCTTCCGCTGTATGATCCAGGGGTCATACGCTGAAATGATGACATTAGGATTTTTGGAAATTTGGCACGACAGTGATAAATGGAAGCATGCAGCTGCTGAACCGTGGAAGCCCATTTCATGAAGCTTTCAGCGTGCAGTTTTTGTGCTGTGGTTAATGCCAGAGGAATACAGGAATAACTGCAGTTATGGAATCAATTGAGCATTGGTGACTTCCATGCATTATTCGCTTCAACACTTGATAACACCACTCTGTTACTTTGCGTGGTTGAGTTTCTCATTCATTCATTGGCTGAGTTTCTGTTGTTCCTAAACGCTTCCACTTTGCAATTATGCCTTTTACAGTTGACCAAGGATTATCTAACAGGGGAATAATTTCACGATCTAACTTATAGCAGTGGTGGCATCCTATGAGAGGACTATGCTTGAGTTCACCAAGCTCTTTCAGAATGACTCATTCTTTCACAAATGCTTGTAAACCTGACTGTGTGGCTGGGTGCTTGATTTTACACACCGGTGGCAATGGCTCTTAATGAAGCACCAATACTCAATATTTTTGTCCCAGTAGTGTGTGTGTATGAGCAGTCCACAGAAGATATACTGTACATACAGTACCAGTCAAATGTTTGGACATGAGAAGCTGTCATATACACTCACCTAAAGGATTATTAGGAACACCATACTAATATGGTGTTTGACCCCCTTTCGCCTTCAGAACTGC
>JABFDZ020000109.1:21426454-21437112 GCA_019775955.2 Pollimyrus isidori | reverse complement strand
GGAATCACTAGTTGAAAAGTTCAGTTTGGGATCTATGTGTTCTAATAGATTGCAATAACATGAGAAGATTAGAAATACAAGTATTTACATTGTATTTACATTTCTGTTGCTCCCCAACAGGCTGTCATCTCCACCTCCTCTTTGGGAGTATGGTGTACAAGAGTTGAGATATAGTTGATAGAGATAGATGGATGGATGGATGGATGGATGCCAGGTTCTTCCAAGATAGATATCCATCCCCCATAATGGTCTGACACGGATAAACGACTGTAAGATGAATGAAAGTATGCAATCAATATGATCAAATAAAATTATTTATTTTAAACTCTTCAACACTTCATTCATTTCTATATGTACAAAATAGACACAGTAAGACATCCATTTACTGGAAAAGGCTGAGTGTTGCTTTTATTCTGAGGCTAACTGATCACACCTCTCCAGCATAATCATACTGTATGCTTTAATGCAATGCCGTGTTATTGGCAACTGCCATATGCATTTCATCTAAATATTTTAATGTGAGATATTTTCATACTTTAATATAAAATTCATTCTTTTGTTTTGCTGGAGTTTACTAGTACTTAAATGATAATATTTACTGTATCTGGGCAAATATTCGATATACTGTTTAAGCTGTGTTAGGACCCCATATCTGCTTCTCAGTTTTTCCCCAGTACATTGTTCTTATAATGATAATATAACATTTTTTATGTTGCGCAATATGCACTATATCAGAAAACATTGCTGTAATGTCAATGAAGGAAAATAAATATGCAAGTAAATATGTTTCAGATTTTGTGTAAAGGTCTGTCAGAGTAACCTCATTCCATAGGTGACTATATTATGCTGTGGACGAAACTATTACCACTGATACAACGAGAATGAGAAAACCAGTAAAATATATTTACAGCAAGGCTGTGCTACATGACACATACAATAATGGAGTTTGATTATTGCCATTATACACAGTGCATGATTTATTAAATGCAAAATGTAAAACTAAGATGCTGACCATAGCTACATTCTTTATCAGGGCTAATCATCTGAATTTATTGTTAAAAATATTTATGGTGAAACATCTGTATCGATTGCATGGATTTTGTGGCATTTTATTTTACGCTCTACGTCACAATGTTTTTTTTTATTTTCTGTAGCTGACACCCAGAACTCTTTGGGGAGAATTATAGCCCACTTACTGATGTAATCTATAGCATACAGTACTACTCAATCAGCAGGGAGAGATACATTATGATAAGAGTGTGAGACTGGGCTCTATCTAAAGGACTATTTTGGATTTCCGTAATGTCTAAATGAATCTGGCTTCCATCTATTCATGTATGTATTCATGTAGGTAGCATGTTGCAAACAACTAAATTTAAATTAAATCTATCTTACTTAAATAAGCCATTTTACACACTGGAATGTGGTTATTTGAGTTCCCTTAACCCTTAATAATGATTTTCTCCCTTTTCTGCCCAAGATCAAGCAAATTAGTTGTGGTCTGTCTCCTCACTTTTACCTGGCTCACCAAGGACACATTTTATGCCAGGCTCTGGATGTCAGATTAAATTATTATTTCAGACTATTTTTAATAACAATTTTTTAGAGTGGCTTTTGAAGTATTTGGTACTTGGCATGAAATATTTTTGCAGCCCAATATGAAGAGCAAGCTTTTTTACACATATGTTTAATCTTTCAGAAAAAAAAGAACAGCCTTTCAAGTGTCCAATATTCACGTGAAATATTCAAGTTTGGCTTTAACCAGAGCTGTAAGCAATGTAATCCTCCAAAGCAGTATCCATAACGATACTGGTAGCACTACGTTTGGTGCCGTTAATCATTCCCTTCTGTTTCAGGGGCCTGAGTTCTACATTGGTCTGTGTGGTTCCCCAGTCATGTTTGTCACATTCAGAAATCGAACTTTTCTGCATCGACATTGTCATTCGTCAGATACGGTTTTTGGATGATTATTGCTAGGAGGGAATATCAGTTATCCCGACGTTCTGTGCTGATTGATTCTACCTTTCCCCCTTTCTGTTGGTTTGTACAAATTGGTGTATTCTCTTTTTTCTTTACTCTTAGTAACCTGGATGTAAACTCGACGCCGAAAACCCTGCCAGTCTGTGTCGGAGTCACCTGACAAGGTTCCACTTTTCCCATCTCCAATCCATTTATTTGGTTTCATTTCAGTTCCCGCTGAAAGGGCACTTTTCGTTGTACATTTCCTTGGAGTGTTATGCCATTCCTCCTCCTCCTACTCCCCCTGAAAAGGACATTGGATGTCCCCATTTAAAGGTTCCCTTCCCTGCCCTGGTTGTGTGGCTCTGTCTGCTGTGCCAACAAAATATTCAAACATCGAGAAGCAAATTGTCTTTTATTCCCTTTAAAACTGCACACAATCTTACCTTTAAATCAGACCCCATGGCCTCCATAGAAAATGCATGACTGAAAATGTAATGAAATACTATAGGTCTTTGGAGGTGCTGTTTAAAAACTGTGACAACAGGACATCATCACCAAATCACAATTCAAGCACCTGTTTTCTGAATTGTTTAAGGAACAATATTTTCAGCTCCTGTACTTTAATACTCCTATTAACAACTTATCATCCAAGCCATGTTCCATACAAATATCACTGTGTTTTAGGGTTGCCCCGATTAGTCGACGTATCCAATGATGTCAACACTGAAAATGTGTCAACATCAATATTTTAATTCCACGTATCTTTTACCTTGTACATTTTAAAAATGTTTCAGTTCATGTTATCTTTTATCATTACTACTGTATGTATAGGAGTATTTTCACGAAACAAAAAGGTGGTTTTACACTCTGCAAAGTTTTTGCACTAGCGCTATACACATGTGGGTCACTGGCATTAAATCATGATCATAATTATTCATTTGAACACCCCCCCTCCCCCCCACATTTAACATAACATTTTAGTTTTAGGCCAATGTGCCCCCCCCCACATTCAAAATGCTTGTGATGCCCCAGGCTATACATGAGCATCTGAAATGAAAAAACACTGGTGCTATTCTGAATGATGGACCACCAGAAAGTCACCTTAAATGTTGTTTATTCATGTTTACTACAATGCCATTAGTATGGAGAGCTGTTAAATATCTTTTGTCATTGTAGCTGCTAAATAACCTTATTATTAAAGCCATAAAGTTACCTGCCTGCTACCTTAGAATCTCCATTGAATAAGTGTTTTGGCTAAATTCTGCACTGATTGACCTTGCCACTGTGTGTGTACATGCCTGTATGGCTTGTTGAGACCAGTGTTATTATCATTAACGAAAATGAGCACTAAATTAAAATAATAATAATACTTATTATTATTATTATTATTTGTGAATTTAAATAAAAATGCAAACTGTGTTTACCAAAAAAAGTCAGACTTTAGACTGCAAAAACTACTGTTATCCACCAGCATCTATTTACCATTTATACAGAATATCTCCTCTGTTAAAAGATGTTACGGTTGCTGATCTGTCCCTTTCTTCACCGCCACTTCAGTACTTGTGACTTCCATGATTTACAAAAACAGCAGCATGTGACGCGCTCCACTAACCAAATTTAACAGGCATAAGGATACACTGAATTTATACAGATTACTAAGTTTTGGGGATCACAATATGCTTATAATAATTTAGGCTTGCTACTAGTGTTGTAGTCAAGACCGCCTAAACCAAGACCAAGACATTGCCGAGACCAGAGGGTATCAAGACCAATACACTGCTGAGACTTGAGGGGACCAAGACCAAGACCAAGTCCAAGACTAAGGCCAAGACACACTAAAGCGAGACCAAGACCAAGACCGAAAACAGACCAGGGATAGAATTGACATCACATTACTGTGCATTACAAGGCATTGCTGTGACGTGTCATTCGTCGTTAAATCACATTCACGTTATCTTTTCAATCACATTGTCCATATGTCTCTTATTTAAAATCTCTCAGATTTGTCATAGTTATGAGGCCTGATGGAAAATAGTATTCTCAGCAATACTTTCCTATAACCGTTTTATCAGAGGGAAAGAGATGGGATGTACCAGAAAGATGTTCATAGAAAGTCTCTTATACCAGGGACAGAGACCTTGGGTAAGCTATGAATACGGCTATGTAATGACCCTTTGCTTTGAAGTGAAGAAAATGAGCCTCCAAATTGACTTGCACCTCCAAGAATGTAAAATGCCTAATTTATTCAAATTATAACTATGCTATAGACTTCCCGGAAATTTCTGGGCATTTCTTTGCTGACTTCACTATGATGCGATGTGTATGACGTGATTGGACTGTGAAGCACTGGCAGCGTCCATTGAGAAAATCTATACAATGTTACATTTTTAAAATAGATGCATCTGACTGTTTGCATTTGAACTGAGGCACGTAATAAATAATAATACTGTTCTGTGAGGATGTCCTGTTTTCTCTTTTTTTCCCCATCCCATCCAGACCGCTATGTCCAAGACACAGACAAGACCGAGGCTAAATAGAGTCGAGACCGAGTAAAGACCGAGACCGCAAAAAACTAGTCTTGAGACTGGTCTCGGGACCAAGACCGGTTTGTGCACTACTTGCTACTAATATGATTATTGAGTTGTGGGCTTAAGTAAGGTTTGTATAGTGCTGAGAGACCAGACTCTGTTATCTAAAGCCCTGCAATGACACAGTTTGTTGTCGTCAAAACAAAATGAACTTAAATGAAACAGTCGATTTCATTTTCTGGAGGAAGACTGATTTAGATTAATAAACCAAATGTTCTTTGAAATATGTTGCAACTGAAAAAGAAAGAGCTATCATATTCCATGACTTACTGTATGACTACATGTTGTTCTAAATAATACAACAAAAGAAATTGGCATGCACAAAATAATGCAAAAAAACCCTTATCATTTAAAAGTAATAGGTGGATTGTACAGTAGCCATATCTCAAGCAGACAATTTACTTTAATTGGTATCACAGACATTGTATGATCAGTCTGTCAGGCTATGTGGATGGAGTAAAGCATTCACTTGGCTGTCTTGTGTCACTATGTGTGTCACACTGAACATGAACAAGAGATTTAAAAGCAGAGAGCTGTCTGAGGAGAAAAGGAAGAAGGAATTGCCAAGCATGGTCAAGGTAAATGCTACAAGGCACTCCAAGGAGTGTCGTGTTCCTTTGGCCATAGTTGCTAATTTTTAAGAAGTGTAAGGCCTATGGGACCATGATTAGCCTGCTTGAACGTGGCTGCAAGAGGAAAATTGACCTCAAATGGAAGAGAAGTATAGTTTGCATTGTAGAAAAAGAACCAGGAAAAACTTAAAAACAGATTCAGGCAGACCTTCAGGATCGAGGCACAGCAGTTCCGCTATTTATTAGTGCATGAATGAAACTGGCTTTCATGGTAGTAGACCTCACTTATGAAAAACAACATCCAAGAAGCCTGACTAGTTTACGAAAATAAGGTTGTCGAGCCACAATTTTTCAGGGAGACTGTCCTTTGGATAGATGAAACAAAATTAGAGCTTTTTGTCACTGCAGCTCTATATCCACAGATGACAAAATAATGGTTTCAAAGAAAAGGACCCATCTTGGGCACTTTAATGCACTGAAGCCCAGGGGTTTTCACTGCAAAGGGGCCCCAAGTAACCTTGCTTAATAAAATTTGACCCCCCCTCAAGCAACAGAAAACTTGTACCATTGGAGAAGTGTGGAAATGTCATTCAGAGCTACAGAGAGTGTTCAATTGCAGCTATTGGCTCAAAAGGGTGTATTATAAAATATTAGGTTAGGGATCCCAATAACTATTGATTATAAAGATGTTTTTGGACTGTGGAGGGAACCGAAAGCACCCCCCAGGATAACACAGGAAGAACATGTAAACTCATATTGTACATGGAGCCATGGTGGAGACTCAATCCCTGGTCCCAGAGGCGTGTCAGGCTCTTTACTGTCCAACTCACCCTCTCTGACTATTCCCCATTTGACCAGAAGGCATTGCTGGCCATTCCACCTTCCCCCCATCTAAGCTCCTATTTTCCCTATTGCGGTCTCCATATCCCCCAGGCAGCTATGTAGCTCTGTGGGTTAAGTCTATGGCTGTAAAACCTTCAGCCATGTGTTTGAGGGCAATTTCCTTCATTTGTTTGTAATTACTGGATTTTGCTCCTCAGTGTTTATTTTATTTCAGTTTTCTTGCTCATAATCTTTGATTTGCGTTCTGTTTTGGGTTTTGCTAGGTACCTGTGTTTGTGCTTATGTATTATCTTTATTATATTCTTAGTGTTTGATTCTGTTTCTTAGTTTCCCCGTTGGTCGCTTGGTTCCCTGATTAAGCTTATTAGACCCACCTGTTTCCTGTTTCCCTGTGCCTCATGATTGTTCTACCTGATTGCTTGTTGTTCTCTCTGATTGGTTAATTGTTTCATGTCTCACTCCTGCTTCTCTGTTATCCCGGTTTGTGTATCTTTGTTCCTGCCTTAGCTCATTTCATTAATTGGTTGTTTAGTCAAAATGTGTGTAAGGAGGTTTATGAGTTTGATGCTGTGTTTGCCTTTTTTCAGTTTATAGTTCTCTTCCTGGTCTTTCTGCATTCCCTTACCCGTTTAAACACTTTGTGGTTAGTCCTTGTTAGTTAAGTGTCCTGGTTAAGTCCTATTTACTTTCCCCATCTGTTTATGATGCCTCCTGGTTCTTTATTTTTGTATTATTTTGTTAATATATCCTGTTTCTTGAAGGCATAATTGGATCGTCACCTTTTTGCCGTACGCTACATGCTGCGCCTACATGAGCTGTGAACATAACAGTGCTCACCACTGTACAACTGGCCTTGATTTTTTTGCAAGATTTTAAGTCATAAACGTACAATGTCTACTCAAAGAAATATGGAATAAAGAATGGTGGATGGAATTTCTTTTGTCAGTGTCAAGTTATGTTACAGGCTACTGTGATTCTTTTTACATTTACATTTACATTCTTTTTAAATAAGTGGAAGGGCAGCAATACTTTTCTGTGTCTTTAAATCAACGTTTGTCTATAGCAGATTATACACTGAACAGCCTTAACATTAAAACCACTCAGGTGAAGTAGATAATAGTGATTATCTTGCTACTATGGCACCTGTCAAATGAACAGTCAGTTCTTGAATTTGATCTGTTGTAGGCAGAATAATTGGGCACGTGTGAAGATCTGAGTAACTGACAAGGGCAAATAGTGATGGCTTGACCATTGGGTCAGAGAATCTCAAAAATAGTGTTTTATGGGGAGTTCAGTGGCCTGTACCTACCAAAAGTGGTCCAATTAGGGCCAATCGGTTAACTGGCAGTGTGTTCATGGACACCTAAGGCCCACTGATGTGCTGGGGAGTGAAGACTAGCCTATCTGACCTGGTCCAATAGGAGAGCTACTGTAGCACAAATTGCTAGAACAGTTAATTTTGGCTATGGTAGGAAGGTGTCAGAACACCTGTGTATGTGGCTGGGTATCTGCAGTCCAGACAGGATGCCCATGCTGACCCCTGGTCACTGCTGGAATTGCCAACAGTGGGCATGTGAGCATCAGAAACTGACCATGGAGCAGTGGAAGAAGGTGAACAGGTGTCATGAATCACATTGCATGTGTGTCGTTTACCTGGGGCAGAGGTGGCACCAGGATGCACTATAGGACGAGGCAAGCCGGTGGAGGCAGTGTGATGCCCTCGGAGATGTTTTGCTTGGAAACCTTGGGTCCTGGCATTCATGCGGATGTTACTTTGACATGAACCACCTACCTAAACACTACTGCAGACCAAGTCCACCCCTTCATGGCAGCGGTATTTCCCAGTGGCAGGGGTATCTTTGAGTAGGATAATGTACCCTGCCTACAGAAATTGTGCTGGAATGGGTGAGCAACGTTAAAAGAAGTTCAAGGCTTTCACTTGGCCTCTAAATTCCCCAAATCTCAATTCGATTAAGCATTTGTGGGATGTGCTGGACAAACAAGTGTGATCAAGCCAGATACCATACGACACCGTCAGAGGTCTGGTGGAGTCCCTTATAGGTCAGAGCACTACTGGCAGCATGAGGGGGATCTACACAATATTAGGCAGGTGGTTTTAATTTTATGGCTGATCGTTGTACTTCTGCAGTGCTTTATTCTTGAAGAATGAATCTTACTATATCTGTTGAGCAGAAAATTGTAAATATTACAACTGGAATGGCAACCAAGACTAGGGAATATGAAATCACTGATTTGTAGTCTTGTCGTCAGACTTTACAGAGCCTGTTTATTTCAGGGCTAAATTGCTGTCCTCACTGACAAAGGCCCAAGCTGATTAAAATGCATGACCACGGAGATGCTCTCACATTGTAGGACGGGGGGCATCTTGCCATTTGCAGAATAAATAAATATACCGTTTTCACAAAAGCCTTCTATTATATGGCACCTATTTTCAGACCAGGCCACCAGCTAATGTAAATAACACTCTCTCGGTGTCGGTTTACAAATCTTGAAGAGCGCAGCTCAAATAATGTGGTGCTTTTCTGCCTGCTGCTGCCCAAATTCCATCCACAAGCAGGTGCGCCTCTGTGCCCTGGGGTGGAGATCAGCTGAGCAAGATCACACCAGGCATCCAGACGTGCTCCACCTATGGCAGACTGAGTACCCCTGGCTGCTCTTTTGGAAAACCATGAACCCATCGTAACACATAGGGAGGGCCTGGATCTTCGGGTGGAGGGATGAGATCAGGGGACCAGCCTCTTCATCCATCCATCCATCCATCCATCCACCTTCCATACTGCATAGGGTCACAGGGGTCCAGAGTGCATCCCAGACACAATGGTACAAAGCAAAAATAACCCAGAACCGAGCACTCGCGCATCGCAGGCCATGTTAACAAACTATTCACTCACACATTCACATCAGCTGACAAGTTGGCTCAACCGATTCATCTTAGCATGGTTTTGGACTGTGGGAGGGGGAGTGAACCCCATGTTCATAGAGGGAGAACATGCCCCCTCCACCACCCCCTTTAATCACCTATAATTAATTATTAAAAAGATGAAGACAGATTTCAGTGTGTTAGGTGGGTAGCAGTCAGAGAGGCCAGAAGTAATGGGCTGTGTTGTGCATTTATGAGTTTGATGCAAACAATGTTTTGGAGGTTGTTGCCATGGGGATCTAGGTGATTGGTGATGAAGGGCAGGTGGACTGAAGCAGTCACATGAGCGGGAGGTTATAAATGGGTCACTGAAATTGAGTTGGTGATCGCTTCAGCGGAGGCTGCAGGCTTTGCTCAGGGCCCCATCCCCCTTTGAAACACGTATGAAGGATAATGCGTAATGCTTCTAATTGTGCAAGGACATCTGTAGCCTTATTATGCATAACTTATCTTTTCACAGAGGGTACTTTGGCTGTGATTTCCACCCTCTGCAGGGAGGAACACCGCAAACATTTGCCTTCAGTAGGATATATCCATAGGTGTGCTGCCGTGCTGCTGAACACACCCCGAGAAGCACTCTGCAATCTTGGTACTGTGAACCCTTCTAGAGTATGTTTTAGTGTATTTTGCTTTTAAGTGATGACTAAATTCTTTGGATATGTAGTTGATGTGCTTTTCTTTGAATGAACCAGTCCAGCTACTTTTTTTGGTTTCTTTCATTATGACTCATTTTTGCTATAGTTTTTGGTATGACTGTGTTATGCTGGCGCTCTTTGTCACTGGTATTGGTGGCTTGTTTTAAATTGTGTTTAGGTGTGAGATTAACTTCTGTGTATGTATAAGTAACACTTTGAGGGGACATGGATGTAGTAGTACTTGCTTACTTAATGCCTTAATTAACCAGTAACTAAGTGTTTATGTACTTGTCCATGTTCATTCATCTTTAACCAATCATGACAGTTCATGTATTTCATGGAGAAATTTTATATTTGTTCATGATTTGTTCTTAAGCAGTAATGAGTTATTTGTGCCCCTTCAAGTGAAATCAAATCTTACCACTGTTACCTAATTAGTTAATGGTTAACTAAAATGGTGCCTGGATGGAATACAGTACATGAGCCGTCATTGATTAATGATCAATGATCATGAGATCAGTATGTAACTAACACTAAGTTGCTGGTTAATTGATGCATTAAATAAGTGTGTACTACTACACTATTCATGTGCCCTCAAGTAAAGTGTGACCTACAGTATGTATGTAGAGTACCAGAAAAACGTTTGGACAGACCTACCCATAGAAAGGTCAATGTGCTATTCTCTACAGTTTAGAATAATTATAAAGATATCAAACTATCAAATAATATATGGAATTATCCACTAACCAAAAAAGTATTAAAGAAGAAAAGCATTAATTTTGTTTGGAGGGCAGCACTGTATGGCACTGAGTGCAGTGGTGAGTTGAGAACACCTTCACTGGTGGTATACTGTAGTAGTGTTGAGGGTGAGTGCTGGCATGTGTGTGGTGTGGGCTCCCTGTCTCCTCGATAACTGCTACCCAGACATTTAACATTCTTATGGAGGTATCTCCACTGCCTCTGGGTTTTTAAAATAAGATCTTGTACATTCTGTATATACAGTATGTATGTAATAACTTGTACTCCATCCATCCATCCAATTTCCAAACCGCTTATCCTATTGGGTCGTGGGGGGTCCGGAGCCTATCCCGGAAGCAATGGGCACGAGGCAGGGAAC
>JABFDZ020000109.1:21401473-21413509 GCA_019775955.2 Pollimyrus isidori | reverse complement strand
GAGTTGTTAGGTTTGTCCCTACGGTTGATAAGTGTGACGTAGAGAGACGCGACATCGGGGTGGGAGTTGGAATATAACGAGTCATTAAATTAGCTACTGGTCGTTCTTAATAAAGGTGTCCGTAACTTTATTAAAGCCATTTCACAATTATAATACATTACATGGTATTTTGCATATAATACTCTGTAGCAACATCTCCACAGATAAGTTGCTTTACACTATTGCATGTACAGTACGACCAATTTAGTAAGCTGCAAATAAGAATTAAGTGCTAATAAACAGTACAAATTAACTTCTTGATAAAGAGTGCAGCCATCTTGGATTCTGAGCTCGGGGTTGTGTTGATTCTCCGAGTTCATGAGTCTGAATTCCGACCTCAGGGGGCATTTCCAGTTAAAATTTTCAGTAACTGTCACAGTTCATGTGACGGTTACTTCTGAGTATCGCATACATTTTTTAACAGACAATTGATCTAAAGCATTGTCCATTGAGAATGCTGGATCAGCATGGAGTAATTAATGGAATTTGAACTGACAACCTTCCAGTCACAGGTACTAAGTTCAAAACCACAGAGGCACACACAGCCTCTATCAATTGAATATGATAAGACTGACTTGTGTAGCAATCTGAGAAGTGGTTCATTGGATCGGGGGGGTTGGATTTTCCTAGTGAGGATTTACCTGGTGACATCTGCACAACCACCTGTGAGCTCTATGATTATCAGCCTTGGTGGTCCTCTGTACGGGGACGAGGGAGACGGCTGCCCAGCGCGAATTCACACCTCAGCCGGCCAGCGCTTGTGCATGGTGGTGAGACCGTGAGAGAGAGCAAAGGTGTGGGAGCCGTGCTCCGGGTGAATTACCACAGCGTGCTATAATAAGACCGGGACTGGTGCAAGCAATCAGCCGGCATAAAGCTAACACTCCACTTTTAATTAGGATAATGAGAATATTCTGACATGGAGCCAGAACAGAATCACTTGAAAACTCAATGAGCACATTTGTAGAACTCGCACATACATTTACACTTTTCTGGATCATAATTTTTCTTTATTAAAAAGGAAAACAAAGCAAATCACATACAAGATAAATAAGAACTGTATTTAGATTTAGTATTAAGTGAATATATTAAGGACTTGATAGATTTATGATAAAACTGATCAATCTAGTGTCAGTGCTTTTCAGGATCTGAGGTATTTAAAAAGTGTGCCTTCAACGAGACATGTTATGTTACAAAGGTAATGAAGTTTTATTTCCCCATAATGCAATGCTACACAACATTGAGTTCAATCCATACTTTCCTTGTCAGTATATATGTATATGTGCAGAAGGATTTATTTGTTGTAAATTCAGAACTGATTCAAGTCTAGTGGAAGGCGTGTAACGAAGAGATGGAGATCCATTTTAGCAGGAAGTGTGAGCTCTGGGAATTATGATCGACCTCTAATAAAGTGATAATTTCTTCAGTAAAGCAATTGACATTTTCTGTCCACCAGATGCGTAAAACAATATTATTGCTTGTGCCTTGCCCCTTGTCACCTTAGAAACAATTAAATAAATCAATAGACTTATATGGATATATTACATTCATAAAAAGATTTTTCTGATAGTTTAAGATTTATGATTAAGATTTTTCTCAACTGCACATAGTTCAACATCTTGAATGTTAGATTCCAAAAATCATTTTGTATAATAGGTGGCAAAGTGCATCCTTCCTCAGGTGGGAGGTGATGACCACGTCTTGCTCTCTACGTCGGGTTAGGGTGGCATTTCCAGCTGTTACACACGACACTCAGCTGTGCCTCACTTGTCCCTTGTGTCTGGTGATTATTTTAAATCAGTGACTTCCTGACGTCCTTTCCTTAGTTCAGCGGTAATGAGACCAGCAATCTGGCCCTGACCAAATTTAAGTAGCTTTTTCTTGTTTGGTGAACTGCGTGTGCCTTTATAGACTTTCAGAGTTATTTTGTCACCCCTGGCTATATACAGGGGCTGGGCCACAAGGGAACGCCCATGAGCTGAAAGCTGATTGGCCCTTGGAATACCCCTCCCCCACATCACTCACAGATTCTATACATGTCAGTGGCTAATGATAAGGTTGGCTTCTCTGTATAAATTATAGCTCCGTTTTATGCCCCCCATCCTAGACTCGCTGCTGTTCACACCCAGCGATAAAAACCTCTCTGGACAGTGCCACCAGCCCCGCACTCCCAAAAGCAGACTTTTTGAGGCAAATGTACGGTAGTAAACCTTAATAAACACGAGTGATGTGCATGCATAGGTGTTGAGATGTAGAAAATACAGGCCAGCTCATATGTGCGTTTAAATCGTCTTTTTATTCAGTCTGCTGTTAATTACATTTTACTCATGTTCATTTTATTTTCCCCCATGACCCACCCCAACAAGGATAACCAGCTGAAAGATGAATGGATGGATGATTTAAATTTAATTATGGCAAATTAAGCTTCATCACACTACATAAGGATTCATCTTTTATTTTATATGTATTATATTGGACTGGCTCTGTGGCATAAAAGACAATAATATTATAGGGGTTAAGCATATTACATCATATGCATCCATTATTTAAAGGTAACTGCACAATTCTCTCTATGTAAAAAATGAATTATTCAAGAAATCACTCATAATACATTTAAAAGTCTGCATGTTTAAATCCCTTAAAGCCCCAGCCAAGGGTAACATAAAATGAAAACTCTTTTAATAGCTTATTATTATCAATATCTAGGCAAATTTTCCTTTTGAGCCAGACCCTCTAGAACTGATATACAGTGCTAGAAAAAATGAACAGACAAATCAATATTTTTAAACAAATCTGCATTTTTTAATCCTGGTTTGAGCCTGTGAGGCAGGCTGCTTCCAGGCTCAAAATGTGTAAGGCAGCAATATACAAGAACAGGAGAAGCAGGAGACACTGGCAATAACCAAATACCAGCCAGGTAGAGGGCAGAAGTATCTTTCTAATGCCAGAGATGACTGTCAACTTATCTGGTAGTGCTTCATACATCGGAGGATGACCTCAAGTGACCTTCAAAAAGAATGGAAAATATTAAGTGCAGGGTTGAAGTTCACTACTAGAACATGACTGAAGACCCATAAACCAAGGAAGAAGCCCTTCATCAATGAGAAGCTGGGAAGAGCCAGGCTGAAGTTTGCAAAAATATGTCAATTTTACACAGACGCATACTCATATATTGAGAAATTATTTAGTTGCGGTCCATACATCCATCCATCCATCCATCCATACATCCATCCATCCATTTTCTCCCGTTTATCTGAGGTCGGGTCGCGTGGGCACCAGTCTCAACAGGGAAACCCAGACTTCCCTCTCCCCAGCTACTTCCTCCAGCTCCTCTGGGGGACTTCCAAGGTGTTCCCAGGCCAGTTGACAGACATAGTTCCTCCAGCATGTCCTGGGTCTTCCCCAGGGCCTCCTCCCAGTGGGACATGCCCGGAACACCTCACCAGGGAGGCATCCAGGAGGCATGCTAAGCTGATGCCCGAGCCACTTCATCTGGTTCCTCTCAATGCGGAGGAGCAGAGGCTCTATTCTGAGTCTCTCCTGAATGACCGAGCTCCTCACCCTCTCTCTAAGGGAGAGCCCAGCCACCCTGCGGAGAAAACTCATTTCGGCCACTTGTATTCACGATTTCGTTCTTTTGGTCACTACCCATAGCTCATGACCATAGGTGAGGGTAGGAACGTAAATCGACTGGTAAATCGAGAGCTTCGCCTTTTGGCTCACCTCTTTCTTCACCATGACAGACCGATGCAGTGCCCACATCACTGCTGATGCTGCACCGATCCGCCTGTCGATCTCTTGCTCCATCCCCCCACTCGTGAACAAGACCCCGAGGTAATTAAACTCCTCCACCCCATCCCTGACCCGGAGAGAGTATTCTACCCTTTTCCAGCTAAGGACCACGGTCTTGGATTTGGAGGTGCTGATTCTCATCCCAGCCACTTCACACTCGCTGCGAACTGCTCCAGTGAGAGCTGAAGGTCACGGTCCAATGAAGCCAACAGAACCACATCATATGCAAACAGCAGAGACCTAATCCTGAGGTCACCAAACCGGACACCCTGGCTGCGCCTAGAAATTCTGTCCATAAAAACTATGAACAGAATTGGTGACAAAGGGCAGCCCCTGTTGGAGTCCAACCATCACCGGAAACAAGTCAGAATTATTGACGCCCATGCGGACCAAGCTCTGGCACCGGTCATACAGGGATCGAACAGCCCTTAAAATGAAGCCCGGCACCCCATATTCCCGGAGCACCCCCCACAGGACTCCCCAAAAGACACGGTCGAAAGCCTTCTCTAAGTCCACAAAACACATGCCGACTGGTTGGGCAAACTCCCATGAACCCTCCAAAACCCTGTGGAGAGTATAAAGCTGGTCCACTGTTCCACGGCCAGGACGAAAACCACACTGCTCCTCCTGTATCCGAGGTTTGACAATCTGGCGGACCCTCCTCTCCAGAATCCCTGAATAGACCTGTAGCACCCCCTAGGCCTACCTCCGGGTAAAGAGAGCGCTCCTGGGTTCTTTTGACTACTCCCAGGTACTAACTAATATAAACCTCTCTGTCAACAAACTACATGCACAACCCACACACAAAACACTTTTCCGCAGTAAATCCCGCTCCACCATATGACCATGAACAGAATCACTTGACACTACTCACCACATATGTGAAACAAACTATACATTTTACTCAACGAATTGTGAAAAATAGAATAAATCAAAGCAATACAATATACAATCAAATAATCCAGCAGTTTTTCTATTTAAATACAACAAAAGATTTATCTATCTAAATAAACACGTTTCCGATAAAATAAATACTTCAACATTACTGAAAATGTTCCCGCGTCCAATAAACTCCTAATAAAATATTACTATAACAACAGAAATAATTATATACAAAAAGCTATTTACCTGTCACGTACCGCGTCGTCCGTCCCGCTTCAGCTCTGTGTGTCGCCACGCCCACCTCGTTCCCTATTGTATTATCCTGATTGTGATCACCTGTAGGCGAAAGCCGCTCGCCAGTCCCGTTCTTTGTGTAGTGTATTTAGTCTGTGTCTGCCTATGTCTCAGCGTGGCGGCATTGAAGTTCCATGTCGTTGTGTTGGTTCGTTCATTAAAACCCCTTGTTAGTTTACTTTTGACTTTCGTTTTGTTTTGTACGCTCTGCACGCACCCGGCATGTAACAACCTATTGCACATTACTTAACTCAAACAACAGGGATATCGCGAACACACAGCTTTTACAGCTCAGCATCTTCTCCCTGCTCGCTCTCCACTCCTTCTCCTTCTTTTGCGCTTTTCTTTCTACCTCGATTCTCTCCTGCGCTTGCTGCTTTCCGCACGCCCTGGTTTTTCTTACCCTTCAACCTCAAGGTCACAGTTTACACATACAAAATTAACAAATCAAACTTATACATTTCCCAAACAAATATGGCTACATACATAACATTCAAAACGTTAACCATACACAAACATATATATAGAACTACATTACCCAGAATTCCATACACACACTACTATATACAATATTAGTCTTTAACATTCAGTTTCTTCAAATGTTAATTTCCACTGGGCTACAGACCTTACCAGGGAGGCTGAGGAGTGTGATCCCCAATAGTTAGAGCACACCCTCTGGTCCCCCTTTTTGAAGAGGGGGACCACCATCCCGGTCTGCCAGTCCAGAGGCACTGCCCCCGATGTCCATGTGATGCTGCAGATGCGTGTCAGCCAGGACAGCCCCACAGCATCCAGAGCCTTAAGGAATTCCTGTTGGATGTCATCCACCTCTGGGGCCCAGCCACCGAGGAGCTTTTTAACCACCTCAGCGACCTCTGCGCCAGAGATAGGTGAGTCCACCCCCAAGTCCCCAGACTCTACTTCCTCATTGGAAGGCATGTCGATGGGATTGAGGAGTACTCCCTCCACTGACCCAAAACGTCCCGAGTTGAGGTCAGCAGCACCCCATCCCCACTATAAACAGTGTTTATGTTGCACCGCCGGATGGTGGACCAGAATCGGGGATTGCTGCCCCTTTTTATCAACAGGCACCGACCGCCTTACGGCCACAGCTCCGGTCGGCCACCCCCACAATGGAGGCATGGAACATGGCCCATTCAGACCTCAATGTCCCCCACCTCCCCCGGGACATGGAAATAGTTCTGCCGGAGGTAGGAGTTGAAACTCCTCCTGACTGGGGATTCCGCCAGAGGTTCCCAGCATACGCTTGGGCCTGCCAGGCCTGACCAGCTTCCTCCCCCACCAGCGGAGCCAACCCACCATCAGGTAGTGATTAGTTGACAGCTCCGCCTCTCTCTTCACCCGAGTGTCCAATGCCCAGGAGGAGTGCTCTCCAACACCCCCTCCAGGGACTCCAAAAAGGGTGGGTATTCTGAACTGCTGTTTGGCGCATAAGCACAAACAACAGTCAGGACCTGTCCCCACACCCAAAGGCGAAGGGAGGCTACCCTTTCATCTACTGCGGTAAACCCCAATGTACAGATGCCCAGCCAGGGGGCAATAAGTATGCCCACCCACGCTCGGCGCCTCTCCACATGGTCCTCTCTCTATTTTTGTCCAAAGTTGTAAATATACGCAGAGCCAACATTAGGTGATGCAGCCAATTGTCCAATGACAGCTCTACTCCTATGTATACACTATTTGGACAAATGTATTGAGACACTTGGCCATTATAGGAACTTTGATACCCAATTCTAAATCCATAGGCATCCATACAGTATGGAGCTGGTCCCACCTTTGCAGCAATAACAGCCTGCCACTCTTCTGGAAAGGCTTTCCACAGGATTTTGGAATATATTTTGGAGCATTTGTGAGGTAAGACACTGATGACGGACATGAAAGCCTGGCTCCCAATCTGAAGTGAGGTTAGTGCCAGTCAAGTTCTTCCACACCAAACCATGTATTTATGGACCTTGCTTTGTGCACTGAAGGACAGTAATGCTGGAACAGAGAAGGACCTTCCCCAAACAGAAAGTTGGAAGCATAGAATTGTCCAAAATATCTTTGTATGCTGAAGTATTAAGAGTTCCCTTCAACTAAGGGGTCCAGCCTAACCCCTGAAAACAACCCCATACCATTATCCCTCCTCTATCAAACTTTACAGTGCAGTCAGGTTGGTAAAAGTCTCCTGGTATCTGCCAAACCTACAGTCGTTCACCTCAGACAGAGATATGTGAATTTTCATTCCACAGAACACATTTCCACTACCCCCAGTGTTTAGCGGGGCACGTGCTTTGCACCCTTCCATCTGTATGCAGCTGCTTGCACATGGAAGCCTATTCCATGAAGCTCACAGCACACAGTTTCTGTACTGATGTTAATGCCAGAGGAAGTTTGGAACTCCGCAGTCATTGAGTCAACAGAGCACTCGTGACATTTATGCACTACGTGGCTCAGCACTCGGGGACCACACTTTGTTACATTACATGGTCTGCCACTTCGTGGTTGAGTTTCTGTCGTTGCTGAATGCTTCCACTGTGCAATAATATCACATAGTTTACCGTGGAATATCTAGTAGGGAAGAGATTTCATGAATTGGCTTATTGCAAAGGTGGCATCCCATGACAGTACTGCACTTGGATTCACTGAGCTCTTCAGAAACGACCCAATATTTCACAAATGACTGCATGGCTGGATGCTTGATTTTTTTTACACCTATGGCAATGGGTCTGAATGAAAAGCCTGAATTCAATGATTAAGGGTTGTGTTCCAATATTTTTCCGTATCTCTCTACTTGTCTATCTGCCTATCTACCCAGGCATTAAGCCATTCTTATGAGGGCTTTGGATGGGTGGAGAATATACCAGGAAAATCTACGCCACATATCGGCAGAGCTCTTAAAACCTCTCTTTGTGAGAAAGAGGTACTCCAGCCTTGCTCTTGGTAATGGGTTTATGGTCTACAACCTGACCATTTTCACCAACTGCCGGGATACATCTTAGATCAGTGGTAGCTCACAGTGAGCAAATAAGCAGATCCCAAAACACGTTTCAGAAAAAATATCATGTCAATTAAATTTTTTCAAATAATAATTATTATCATCATGCCCTGCACTCCTACATCCTCGTTCTCACCCTAGTGTGGCTCTAACAAGCTTCACCTCTCGTTTCAGTCCTCGTGTGGCTCACTCTAGCTGCCCCTTGTCTGCTCCCTTGTTAGTCCAGTATGAGAATGCCTCCCAGTCCTGTGCTCCCCTGTCCGGTCGTTGATGTTGCCCTAGTCTGTGCGTGTGTGTCTGTGTGTGTGTCTGTGTTGTGCGTGTCTGTATGTGTGTGTGTCTGTGTGTGTGTGCCCACCCGCTCATGCACAGTCCAGTGCTTTTCATTTTTGTTAGTTGTGCCTTCTGTTGATCCCGCGCAGTCTTTGCCCTGTTCCTGTTCCTTTAAGAAGCCCCTTATTTGTCTGTTCCCATGCCTGCTCCCACCTCCTTCTTTGTTGGATCGTGACTATTATTATTATCATTATTATTATTCTTAAACACATGTACGTTGGGTCACTACAAGGACAAGACAGTGAAATTGGCTAGCTAAGTCAGTGGTACTTTGTATAAGTAATGAGAAATGCATAAATGCTTGAAATTACTTGGCCTGCATCCCATCCGTAATACATGGACATTATGGTCGGCAGTTACCCTGATGGTGTTTGTCCTCCAGATTATTCTTAGTACGTAGATTTTTCTGTGGCTGAAGGTGTGATTCAAGCCTGTCTTTTTCTCCCAGGGTTGTTTCAGGCTGTATTGAGATTGATCTCCAGAAAATCCAGACTGTGTGGAGAAAGACTCAGCCACCATTACCATCCAGCAGTGAAGCCCCTCTCAGCAATACTGTGAAGGTTATGATCATGCAGAAAATCCCCATGTCCTATAGCTGCCCCCCCAGCAGGGGTGCAGTAGGGGCATAGATACCCAGGCAGATTCAGGGGGTCCTGTACTTACTGGGGCTCTAGAATAGGTAAAATTATATGTAAAACTGGATGGGGGTCGAGTTGCCACCTGCCCTACATATGGCAGAATGATCTTGGTTTGCAAAAGAAAATTATGTACACCCCCCGCCCATTCTGACATATTTTATTTCATCATTTGATGATGACCGTTATTTCTTCAGTTGGAAAGTGAGGGGCCCCATAGTAACATTTTGTCAGAAGTTCCAAAATTTCTAGACATGCCCCTATCGGCTACTGCCAGGTCTACTGCCCAATCATGGCCCCCACCCAGAGCAGAGCAGAGCAGAGCATGGCCATGTTTGGGGCCTTACAGAAGCTCGCCTCTTTGTGCGTCTACAGCTTCTCTTTGACAAGCAGCCCGATCGTGGCAGCAGTGGTGCAGGAGCCCTCGACGATACCAACCAGACAACAGGCCCCTTGTCTGACGATTTGTAATTCCCAATCACACACTCCACTGAGAGCTAAAGTGGGCCATGGCAGTTGATTTGATTAAACGCTTCCTCCTGCCGGATTATTGAGCATGCAAATTTATACGGAAAATGTGAAAACAAAGTAACTTTCTTAGACAACTGAAGAAGAGTACTGAATGCCATATTAATTTGAAGAAAATACACACTTTTTCATGATAAAATAAAAAAGCTAATTACTATTGTGTGTATTTATGTACACATCTATGACATTGTTAATTAATTTATTCGTTATCATATTCCACCCGTTTATCCGTTTTCCGAACACTTCACAGGTATTCATCAAAATATTGACTATATATATACTAGTAAAGTATATAATAAATACCCCAGTCCAGCCCTAGCCTGACCCCCCATGACCCTATACTAAGTGCTTGGTAGATGGATGGGTGGGGGGATTAAAAATAAGATAACAGAGTTTAAGAATAAAGTCTTAAGACAGAAGGCCCAAAAAACCAACAAACAAAACTGCTTTTCAAAAATGAATATTACAGGTGCTGTACTGCACATGAATCTCTTCCAAAGTTTTCAGAAATTGCTTCATTACAAGCGATGACATCTTCCGTGTCAGACTGACAGAAGGCCACAGAGCTGATAAATGTGCAGCTTGTCGGACACTAAGACGACAGCAGAGGACTCGCTTGCAGTGACTTTCCTTCAGGTTTGCTTTTCGTCCCACTTTGTCCTTCCACTCTAGCTGTGCCCGACCCTTGACTGAATCTCACCCTTTTTGCCATTTCTCTCGGTGACCTTTTACATTTTGCCTTTATTTACTCAGCGGATGCCTTTGTCCGAAGTGACGTACAAAGCCAGCAAAAGGCTGCCGGGGAGCCATAAGCGCTGTAGCCTGAGCCAATATCAAATGACCCAGTAACGAATGTGAAATACCATTGGCGAAATACGATTCATTGTAAGAAGCGCTATTCACATCAATCACGGCAAGGTCTGGGTTCCTACTAGAACATAAATAAATAAAAATTGGACACAACTAGTGCTAAGTAACCATGACACACAAATCTAGTCCCTCTGACTTTAACCTTTGAATGAATGGAAACGCTTGAACAATCAAGTGGATCTTCCTGATGAAATAGCAGGAATTCCAAACTTCTGAACCGTTTGATAAAACCATTAAAATCCAGATTCATCTCCACACATCCAATGCTGACAGTAAAGAAAACAGCAGTTGAGATGATGTGGAAGTGCAGTCAATGGAATGCTGAGACAAATAGGGTGGCGTGAAATGTATTTATCTCAGGTATCAATGTCCCCGCTAGGCATTGGAAAATAAAAACAATGCAGTGAATTATTCTGTGGCTCTAATGAAACAAGACTCTCTTTGATAATATTAATACTGCACAACTCATCCATTAGAAAGAAATACCTTAAGAGCTGCCTATAAAAGATAATTTTATCCAAAGCCGGTTATATAATGTTTCTCCTAAATGTTCATTACGAACAGTCTTTGTATACGCAGAAGCATCCATGAAATTTGCAGGCGAGACAACAGTATTCGCAAGGGATCTATTTTTAACATCTTTCAGAATGAATTATTATCAGTAAAATGATCAGCGTTCAGTGTCAGATATGGATGAGACAGATAGTAACATGCCCTAAAAATATACTTATCTTTCTGCCCCCTTATGCCACTCTGGCTGCTGTGAAGATCAGACCACATCCAGGCAGGATTATCCAAGGAAGCCAAGGGCATGAAACGGATCTAAGATTGAAAAGAACATGCAAACTCAGTCTGGATTTTGACCTGTAATAACTCATCCCACAATCAACAAGTCCATCCATCCATTCATCCATCCATCCATCTTCAGACTACTGTATTTATCACACTGCACCACCAGAGTATGCACACACTACTGTATGTATCACATGCCTTGCATTTACTCTTCTGTGTTGTGTGTCATATATATTGTATTTATTCTCTCTGTTTGCATTGTGTCCCAATGAAAACAAATCCATTCATCAGAACCGATATACACATACTGACTAACTTTGGTTAACTAACGTACCTGGTCTTAATAAAGATTCCCCATCCATCTACTTCCATAGCTGCATGTTCAGTACAGGTTGAGGGGCAATAGAGACGCTGATTCTGATTATCTAGTATGGGGTTGGGGTCGAAGGCAATTCCAGGCGGAAAAGGGCACAAGGAAGGAGAAGACAGATAAAGAATCAGACTTATGACGAGGTATGAATGAGTCTCCTTGTATGTCTTTGGACTGTGTGAGGAAACCATGGCAAAAGGCACAAACCATGCACATGCCACATACGGACAGGAGGGTGGTGTGCAATCTTGAGATGTGAACAGGGTTAAGGAGGCTCACAGCCATCGCTCAACCGTCATACACGAGAGGCCAGGCCGTATCATAAATTCATTGTATTTACCAGTAATTTACCCGTGATGACTAAATTACACACATCCACGCCACACCACTTCTCCACATGGGGCCTTGGAGGGCGGGGGGAGCTGTGCAGGTCCTGGATCGGCGGCTTTGGCAGCCCACAGCTGGGTAGCCAGGGGCGGGGGTGCCTGGTGGCTCTCGGGGCG
>JABFDZ020000109.1:21378132-21390783 GCA_019775955.2 Pollimyrus isidori | reverse complement strand
AAACAACTTTGGTAAGATATATCTTAAGAATCTTCTTAGCGCGCTAAGAGTGTTCGTTATCGAGAAACCGGGCCCAGTTTGATACTTATGTGACTCACCGTGTGATGATTGATTTTCTTATCCCATATGAAATTTTTAAAAATATCCTTCAAAACTATATATACCCAAACAGAGAGATTACGAACAATAATATGAATAATCTCTTCATTATTTTTATATCTCATGACTTATTTATACCTAACTAAGTTGATTTAATATTGTATAACTGTTTCAGGATGGTTAGTAGGCAAACTTTAATTAGCTTGAAATATACCTCTGTACAATTAAGTTAAATGTTTTGCCCCCGGGGGGCAGGAGGAGGCTCAGGGAGGTTAGGTCTGTATGGCTGCGATTAGATGGTCACCAGCTGAAATGCTGTGCTCTGCAGAACACTTACATCTCTGCAAGGCCTTTAACCCCAAAATTCTCCTGGGGTGTCGGATAAATGACCGATCCTGCACTAGGACCCCAAGCTTCGCCGTCAACTATATATGTGTGTGTGTCTCAGAGGAGAATTACATGGCGTATGTGAGAAGAAGCATTCCCATATGCCTGTGATTGTACCTGCACAAATGACAAATAGAGCGTGATTTCATTCCTCGGCCTTCTTAACACAGTTAAATACTGGCACTTGTGGAGGACAGGTCCACATTCTCCCTGTGTGTCTTTCTGAGTTCCAGATGAATATTTACATTCACTCTTGAAAGGAAACTGTTTCACTCTTTTTTTGCCCTGAGAGCCACGTCTGACTCTTCCACCAGCTGTGTCTCGTTATTACTATCAGACAGACCACCCCAGCCCCTCACTCCCCCTCAAAGGCCGGAGAAGGAGAACCTGAGCAGAATGCCTGTGTGGATTGAAAGGCAACAATCAGTTCCTTTTTCTTTTTTTCCCAGGAAGAATGAACAATATTGCAATTCAGACCGACCCCCCCGCCCCACCCCTAGGGAGTGCTGGGACAGAAAATGAGCCAGTGGCTGCACGAAACTAAACTCCATCTATCACACTTAAGAACCACCCACCTCTGCCCCCCCACCAATATGCTGCAGGCACCAGAGATTAAACTGAGCTGATCAGGGTTTGGCTGTGGGACCCTGGTCTTGTGGGCTGACTGCTACCCCCAGGCAGATGTCTTTTGGCCAATGATAATTCTCTGCTACCCGTGTTTCTCACCGGGCCCTATTGTTTAAGGACAATTATTTACAAGGGTAAAACTGCACCAGGGGGTTCTCCCAGTCTCTGATTGGCTGTCGGTTATCTCGGGAATGTGTTAGTGACAGGCTTGTTTCAGTGGATCTTCGCTGAGTGTAATGGGGTAGGAACGAGAAATCCACGCGTCACGGGAAGCAAGTAATGGCTCTCTTAAAGGTATGGTGTTGTGCAACTGGGAAATTAACTGGTTCTCACGTGCTAGGAGTGTAACGGTGCTCCTACTAAGGTGTCAAAGATCTCAGAGAGGTGTGGCACATAGCTGAGTTTGGATTGGCTGGGTAGTTCCTCGACACAAGGGTTCGCGTTTATGATGGGCTGTGTGCATCCTGCACCATTTCTACCTGTATGTTCCCATTGCTCTCTTCCTGCTGGGGGGGGTTTGTTCGGAGTCAGCAAATATACCGTGGAGTTCTGGCTTGCCACTTCCGTCATGGACTAACACAACTCCTTCACCATTCCTAGCATGATTTCTGTTAAACTCAGAGCGCTGGCGTTTACTTAATCCCTGCACCAGTTCTCCTGGGCACTGGGATATTTTCATGCGGAAAATCTCTCATCATGTGGCCCAAAGGGTGCTTGAAATTACAGGACTTCTGTCAGCCCCTGACGAGCATGAGGGAAGAGTGGTGTGTTCCGGGCCTGATGCGGCCAGTCCTCTGCCTGGAATCAGGCTGCAGGAGCATTAGCTTTAGCTGGAGAGCAGGCATCAGAAATCCTCCTACTCCAGTGCTGGGAAATTATGACAGACAAAAAAACCAGCTGCCCCTGTCCCACCTTCACGGAGACGAGCTGGAGCGCTAGCAAATTACCTGGTCAATGAAGGCCTGATTTTCATTGTTTTCCACCTGTGCCATCGTTCATAGCATACAAATGAAACCTTGAATGATAAATTTCAAAACATATTATAAATGTCAAAGAAGGTCACTGTTATTTGCATTCACACATAGCATCATGAATATAGAACGGATATATAAACACAAGCATTATATCATGAACGCACCCTAATTCTAGAGTTGTATACCTAATAGAGCAGCTACACCGTGCATTTGTGTGGCCTGATAATTGTGTGGGATATTTCAAGTACAGCCTTTGTTGGATATACACAGAATAAGCCGCCCCCTCATCAGTATTTAACAGAGATGTAATGTCTTCTGCTACAGTACAATGAGGCTGTTTCTAACAGGATGGCAGAAAGTTGATATCACCTTTGCTTTTCATCACGCGCCTAAAGAGGTCACTGCATCAAGAGTAGTTCTCATGATGCTCTTTTACATTGACAGTTAGATCCAGTCACATTTACCTTATAAACCAGACAACAACTTTATCTGATGAAATGCTATGCGGCTATGCAGACATGCGGCACATCACTCCGGTGGAGAAAGCTATAAGTACTGTGATTACTGAGGTAATGCAAGGGCCCGGACACAGGAACAGAGAGGAGGTTCTTCTGCAATGAATAATGTGCAACTAATAACATGTAATACAAATTGCATCTCTACTTATCGCATAGTGACTTTCTTTGTAAATTCTCTGCAGAGCAAAATGTGCTCATTGATCCTAAAAAAAATATGATAGCAGATTAGGGCATTTGATAAAGGAAAGAATAATGGACATTTATTATTTAAGTGTACTATATCTATGGCAGAATTATTGCACTCAAATAAAAATTACAATTAGTGAAGAGTGAAAATCCAAAGGGGAACACGTGAAAATGAATTTGCCTCTGATAATTCACTAATTTACAAATGTCTGTCAGTATCTTGAAATTCTATTTAAATACTATATATTAAATAATTTGGGGGAAAAAAGTTACTGCAAAAGTTACTACAAAAAAAAAAAAAGATTCTTGATCAAGGATCAAGGTGGTGTTGTAAAGCTGAATTTTTTTTTTTCTTTGCCTGCCTGCGGATCCCGTACATCCACCTAGAAATTTGCTGTTTGTCTTTGATAAGAGGAAGCAAGCCCTGGTCACTGACTTACTTAAGTGAGTCCTACCTCGTGGGTGCAGGATTTAGTCAAATCACACATCACCTCAATTGTTCTGCGTTCAGGCGTCTCTCATTTGCATAGGGTGGCTGTTTTTCTTACTGTCCCCCTGCCTTGTAAGATTAAATGGCTTTGCCTCATTAAGTCCTCTGCTCCCAATCAATTTAAACTCAGAGCTTTCTAGAAGCATCCAGACAGTTACTCGGCCAAGCTTTTTAACCACAAGCGTGACATTTTGTAGCAGGGCACAGAGTCTGCCAGAATGGCATGTTCTTAGATGCAGGTCCTGAAGACGGTGACTCTCGTTGGCATTTTGTCTCCATCACTTTACTATAATCCTACGGCTGCTGGTGCATGGTAGCCTTGGTAACAGCCCCAGTTGACGACATTGGTGGTTCTCCTGATAGAGGGCTCTTGTATTGTGTTATACTTCATATTATGCTGATTATTTCTGCCCTTGAAATTAAAACCCGTGATGCACCTTGGTAACTTGTGACAAATATCAGGAGAATGCTGACATTATTTCCGCCTTAGAATCTGGGCACATTTCACCCATTCCCTTTCAAATTTATGTGCTTTTAAACCCTGAAGCTCAACAGAATCAGAATTTGCTTTATTGACCAGCTATACCTGCATGTGTTAGTAATCTGTCTTGGCAATATTGTTGCCTGGATACAAAACATAAAGAATATCATTCTAAAAATAAAAATAAAATCATATTTAAAAGTATGAGCAATAATACAAGTCAGTATTTACAAAATGTGCAACATGAAGTCCAACCTGATGTGCATGTTTAAATCCTAGAACCAGATACCTAAATGAATACAAATATATAATGTTATCATAGATAAGGAGCACATTGTTTATTGAGGCTGGATCATTACCCCTCTTGTAGATGTTGCTGTAACAGGTAACTTCCTCCAGTAACATTTGCTATCCAGGTACTGTGGTATGACCCTGTGATGTGAATATTGTGGTCAGATAGTCATACCTTAATGTGTTAAACAACAGCAGCATTGAAAATGTTCCCATCCTCCCTTCTGGGGCTTGACCTACAAACTGTAATCATACTTATGTTGTTCACTGAAAAGGCGATAATTGTTTTGTTGGAATGGGAGCAGCTGGCTGCCTGTGTCCACTGGCTGTGGTTTACTCAGAGTGTCCAGGACACCCCTGTTTCAGTGTGTGCATAATGACTTAGTGTTGCACCTCTGGCAAATTATCTCCAGAGTGTAGATCGGTGAAACTAGCAGGTGCTTGATGACAGTCCTCCACCTGTTATTAGGAGACAAGATACTCATTATGGGCGTAGGTATGCTTTCACACTGATTCTGACTGAATATTTCAAAGAAAATGTATTCCTTTCTTGTCACAAATGTTTCTGTTGTGCTGGATTAATGGAGACTAAATTAACATTCCCCTAAAACTGACCTTATTACTCATCTGTAAGGCTTTAAAAACTTAATTTGTGAAATTACTGCTTTCCGCTTAAACAGATTCTTTCAGGAACTCTGACTCTACTCAGTTTTGGCATTTTTGCAATTTTCCATTTTAGTTGAGATGACGGTATATGGCATATGGTGATGTAGCAACGACAATTTGCACATTTTTCACATTGCTATTGTTCTTTTATTCTGTTTTACTATTATATTATTTTTATTTATCGCATATTACTTTTAACCTTATTCATTACTTTACGAACTTCTCAGTTCATTACATTGCATGCGTCTACTACCCTGTGTTATTGTGATACATTTATTAAATAAATGTAAATTCTTGTTAGTTTTGATAATTAACTTCATTCTATTTCAATGATATCGGATATAGATAGAGTTGTAAAAAGAAAAACCAGAATAACTACAAAATAGTTATTAGTTAATAGTTGCTTATAATCATGGTAATAATAATAACAACAACAATAATAATATTGCTGTTGTTGTTACTGTTGTTGCTTCTGTGGCTGGTTTCAAAATCAACAATATCTGCAAAAAATTAAAGTGAGACATATGTACTTACCCATTCATTCCCTGAACTCCACAGGGCCCCCTGGAGGTGAGCCCAGGCAGCAGCTCCGCGATGACTACAGGTTACATACACACAGATACCGACTAACCAGATTGCCTCTATTTAGACTGCAAGAGGAAACATGTATGACAAACACAAACATAAAAACTCCATGCACAAAGAGTAAAGGTGGGATTCGAACCCAGAAGATGTGCAGCCACTGTCGCAGCTTAGGTTTCAATTAATCGCAAAATACGGATAACTGTCAAAGGTAGTCACCAAACACAGTAATATACAGTAATACGATAAGCACTGTACGTCTGAGATAATTAAACCTTTATTTAATTTTTCAGTCGGATTTCATAAGCACCCTTTTCTACTCTTCTGTGACATCAGCGTGCAGATCAAGACCCTTTGTAATATCAGACTTCTGTCAACACCCTTGGCACTCAAAGGCACCGTTAAATGACAAAGAATCAGTCCTCCCTGGGAACTTCAAAGAGCACGGAAACAAGAATCGCATAACTTCTATAAAATAAATTAGAAACCAGATCAAATTTCACACATTGAATGAATTAGAGCATGTTTCCATCTTGGGAATCGTTTTTGCGTAATTTCCGATGGCTGCCAAGATTGGAAAATAAGGTGGGGTCTCGGTGTGGTGAATAAAATGGTCCCACTGTTCCATATACAAAATTTTCAGAGCAACTTAATATACTGAAATATAGTTTGTTAGTCAGTCTATAAGCAATATATGCACTTGAATAAGCATGAAGAGTAGAGCTAAGGCATTGGCACAAGTAAAATAGTAGCTCTCAGTTTTTAACACACATAAATGTATTCACTTCACATCTGGGCGTTTCGACTGTTCTTCGGAGAACTGTAGGTTTAAGAGATATGGTGCAGAGCCAATCTCTTATGCTTCATAAACTAAGCTTGCCTCTTTAAAGCACTGTTTCCATTTTTTTTTAACCTTACAATTGCTGTAACACTTGATTTAACTAATAGACAATTGGTAAGAGATTTTGCTCAGAATTGCTCACTCAACAGTACACCCATACACTGCACAATATACTATAGGAAAAGTTTTTAAGGGATTAATAGTCAGTATGATATCATCAAACATTAAAGTTACACACAGTATAAACCACAGAAATACGAAGCTCAAGCCACATGAGGTTTGCATTAAAGTTTTGTGCGTCAAATGTAGCAGACAATATGATAAGAGAGCAAAAAAAGCACAAGGCAGTGAATCAGACCTAACAAATTATCTGATCCCTCTTGGATTTAAAGGAATAAATTGTTTGCAGTGCATTTGGGACAAACTCACAACTTCAGGGCAGAACTGCAGTTAAACAACTGTCATCTCACAAGGTGGAATTCCGGAGAGCTCAACAACACATAGGCCAAGGCCAAAAACAAGCCAGTCAAAATCCCAGCAGCAAAATGCAACGATACAGTGGCTCATAGTCAGGAACACAAGTACGCATTCACCTTTAAAGGTGATGCATGCTGCAATTGATTGTAGTAACAGTGTGAATGCAAACATATTTCATGTGCATTTGCACCGATACAACAAGAAATTATTGTGCATTTTAACCTTTATATGCTAATTCGTACTTCATTTGTGGTATAAGGGTTAAAATGCATGGTCATTTCTTGTCAAATCTGTGCAAATGCATGTAAAATACATGTGTATTTACACTGTCATTTACACGTATTTACACTGCTGCATGTATCGCCTTTAAAGGTGAATGCGTACTTGCATAAAGGTTATGTCAGACGATGATCAGACGGTTTGAAGGTGAGATGGTATAATATCCCAAGGAGTTTTGAATTGCCAAAAAAAGTAAACACATTGAACCCAAAGATATGGGCAGATACGGGTTCCAGTAGAGATAAACCTGGCATGTCACAACATTGCACTGCATGATCAAAGAGGTGACCAAAGCTGGGATCAAAATTACATGGACAACATGCAGCGGCTTCTATTAGTGCAGTGGAACGATGAGGAAATATAACTGAGTTGTAGTTATCATGAGCTGCCATTTAGGCATAAGCTGACTCTGTGGTCGGTTAATAGTGATCAAGGTACTCAGAGTACTGAAGCATTAGCAGTTGGGGGAGACAATAGGTACCTCAATTTACATAAGATGACTTTCAACTGGTTTTGAGAAATATATATATTAATGGCTGTAAACCAAGCTGCACTATGAGATAGTCAATGTTTAATTAATTTATCCTTAATCACAAACATCTTTTCCTCCAAAAGATGTTTATTGAAGATAATGTAAAGCAGTTTTTATTTTGTAAACAAAAAAAATATATTTATATAACAGGATTTTATTATTAAATCAACATGACATTTAGGAAAGTGTACAGTTTGTTTCCAAAATGCAAACTTTTGCAAGCACACACTGTTAGAGGCATAGCCAGAAACTCTGGGGTCCCTGAGAAATATATATATAATTTGATATATTATGTATCTGAGGGCCCCTGTAAAGTGAGGGGCCTCCCGAATCTGCCAGGGGCTTCATGTCCCTACTGCCCCCCAGAACACACTAACTCATGCACCATGGCATTTTTCGGCAAGAGAAAATGAATGGAAGGTAATCAACTAATTAAAAATTAAGTCAGATTATTTGTATTATTTGTTCCCACTACATTGCACAGTTGTTTCATATTTACTTACCTGGGGGTTCCTAATCCCACTCTCACTGGTTTGAGGGCTTCTTGTGCCCCACAATAGACCAGCATCCCACCCAGCGTGTACCCCAACCATGTGCCCTCAAACGTGCTCCTGCCCCCAGCCCCCCCAAACCTGTGCAGAATAAGCAGTTAGAAAAGGGACGAATGATTCCATCTCCTTCCTCATTCACTTCAGTAGTTACAGGATAATTGAAACTCTTGATTAAAGAAATCAGCTCAGGGCTGTTTCAAAATCACAGACAGGTTGATTTTATTATTGTGGGTAAACACTTTATAATAATATTTCAATAACACTTGGCTTTACCTGATACCAGATTTAATATTTGTATGAAGATTATTAACAATTACAATTCTTAAATAACAGTTTAAATGAGTTTCTACATTGCTGGGGACATTGTTTACCTTAAGTCTATGTGTAAAATATTCCTTTCTAGCCAAATCTGCTCACCAAATCGCATAGCCCCAAAAATAGATGACTGTAGATGACCTTATTTTGTATGTAAGATTCAGGGTTCTAGACTCAGAATGGGGAAGGGGGAGCTGTGTGTGTGATGGCTTTCATTCCAAAGGACTCCCCTGGCCTAAATGATTCAATTAGTAGTTAATGATGTGTTCCATTCGCATTCCCCTGAAATGCCTCAAAGTTCAAAGGCACATTGGTCTGAAGCTCTGTAGTCCTCAGATATGCTTCATTTTTTTTAAGTGGAAGAGGTGAGAGGGGTGAAAGAAAGGAAAACAGACTTCCCTCTCTTGATAGACAAGAGACTCACAAAAAACCCACTCAGGTTACAGAAGACTTGTTGTTACTGTACAATAGGACATGATGGATGATGATCCACTTTGCGGCTTACGTGTACAGGGAACTTTATTAGAACTGCAACTCAGAAGAACTGCAAACAAAAGGGACCACAAGGGATCTGAACAAAAGCAGAAGCACTAACAAGAGCTAAGAAGGGTTAGAACTAGAACACAAGGAAATGTTGGGGAATTTCATGGGCAACACCTGCAGGAACCAATAAAGGAACAGAGCAACGGCAGGCAACACAGGTAACGAGGGCTTGTTGAGGGACAAGTGTGGGCCATTACTAGTTGAGCACACTGGGAACTTGGAGCTGCAGGCATTAGATGAAGGTGATTAACAAGCATCAGGAGATAACTTGAACACTAGGAGGTACTAAGAACAAAACGAGATACTAGTACTAGATGTACAAAACAAGAACCAAAACTGAAATAACAGAACCAAAACAGACAACAGAATTTACCTGGGGAAAACAAAACAGATAAAATGCCTAATATTACTGAGGCTAGTCTCTGACCAGCCCCAAACCCACAACAGTTAGGGACATACAACACTTAGCCACACCCATTCAGCCACGCAGCAGCTCATGGAGCAAAGGAAAACAATTGAGACTGTGAGATGGATTCGGCTTAGGGAAACACAGAGAAAGGAACAGGATGACCAGTGACACCTGCTGGCCACATGGACAGATCAGGACAAGACAGTGATCAATCCTGACACTCGTACCTCTGAATCATTTAAGTTTGGGTAGAATTTGTGAAATGATCTGATTTTCAAGTATCATAAATTTGAATACATTTAAATATAAATGTGTTGGGTTTTGTGTATCTACTGGAAAACTTAGAACATAGACCTACAACATAGCTAGCTAAATACCAGACCACACTACTATATTTACATTATTTAAGTGTCTAATTAATATTCTTTCAAAGACAAACTAATTGAAATACCAATTAGGCAAGGAACATTCATTTGTAGTGTTATTTGTTCCATTCTGAGAGTTCTATAAAAACTAAAGCAATTTTATTCAATTATGATCGTGTTCTTTCTTATTTAAATTGGAATCATTGCTGGAATGAGGCGACAGCTGTTGCTTCAGATGTTCAATAATATTGAGGTCACAAGAAATCAGAAAGGGTCACTTGGTCACTTGTGTCTGTAGACATGAATATGCAGTACTGGTAAACATTTGTGCTTGGAGAAAAAATAGTGTTGAAATAACATAGGATCAGTGTAGAATGACAATGCAAACTGCAAACTTCAACCAGCTGTTTTATGCACATTCTCATGTAGTGTAGTTTGTACAAACATTTTTCAGAAGATAGAATGTAAACTTTCATTGGACCTGAATTCCATGGAATACATTCCACTTTAGGCACAGGACACAATGAACGATTTGCCATTGAGATAAATTGGATAGCAATTGCTTCGTATATAGTGTAAAGTGCCATTTTTCCACTCAAGGGACCTATATTATCAAGTGAGAAGGAGCACATCTGTCTAACCCAGGATATTTGAAAAGGCAAAATGAGCAGAGTGCACTTTGTGGTGATTTTCTTCTGATGCACAATGATGAAGTCATCGCTGAGTAGCATTTATTTTTGGTCACAGTTAGCTGCCACCTGCTGGGTGCTCGGACCTGAGGTGTCCTAAGGATAGGTCTTCACTTAATTTAATGGCAGCTTTTATGTGCTTTCCGTGTCCCCTCCACCAAAGTGAATATGGCACAGGGTGTGCAGAGGCAGTTCAGAGAAGCAAAATCAAAGGAGTAATCTGACTTTCAGCATCAATGCATCAGCTTCTCGTATTCAGTAAGATTTTTATAAGCACAATATGAATCAGACATATTCAGATTTATTATCTGATGCATAATATACAGGTACCCATTGATTTACATCCAAGTTTCATCCTGCAAGTGAGGACATATGTCAATCTGGACACATCTTGATCATTGTAGGGATAGGTCAGATATACTGTATAATGTAGGATATAATACACACATTTAACTAAATCTCAATGTAGAACTAGTACATTTGTCAAAACATTTACCGTTAAAATGCCAATTTCTAATATTAGGAATTCAATTGTAAATAGTCATAATTCAGTTTAAATTATAACTAGTTAGAACTGAATTTGTGAAATTCTCTAAAAAAATGTGTTACAGCTAAAACAGCTTGCCACACATCCACTAGCATCAAGCACACCTGCTTTGGATCTCTTAGTAAATTTTATTAAAGGTCTTATGGGACATAAATATGATTGGATGTTATTTGATAGAATGTAATTTGATGGATGATGATATATAATATATATGAATGAAGTGAAAAGATTCTGTATTTGCATTATTAGTTACTTTGTGCTTCTTTGTACAAATCCTATCTTGTTCTTTTTTCAGACAGATAAATACAGTAAAAGGCAAACATGTCCACTCATATGGGAAAACAGTATGGTTCATATAAATCTTTCAAGCATCTTTCTAATTTCCATTATATATATACACATCATGATTTTTATTCATTCACTGCAAGTCAGCTTTTTCTGATTATGATTATGTCAGTCTGGACACATTTATAAGGGGCACCGTCTGTAAAATGCTGCACATTCTAAAAGGCACTGCAATTTTCAACTGTCACTTTTTCAAACATTAAGAATTTAGAGAGACATCCATGATGCCAGCTCCCTGTACATTCATACCAAAAACACATTTGGCATGTAAGGCACTCAAGAAGAAAGCATGCAGGGAAAACATAAAACTGACTTTTACATTTTACCAGGAGTAATAACATATGACTTTAGTACATGTTTATTTCTTACTGTTTATTAATACATTTTTACATTGCTTTGATATTATTCTTAGGAAAGACATATATGGTCTCTCCACATTCAGTTGGTTTAATTAGACATGAGAAAAGAAGTGTGATTAACTTAGCTATGTCCCAGAACACAAAGTGAATGCATCAACTGAAAAAGGCTGTTTCCTTTTCAAAATCCTCATTCCAGTTATGTGGAACCACTGTCCAATTGAGTTCATTCAAGGAATTATGCAGAAAAACTAAGGCTGAGAAAACATTCATTTAAAATGTTCAATGTCAAAACATTTACCGGTAATTTCATATGTATCTTACATTAATAAAGTACATATATGAATAATGAGACATTCATTTAATATGGATTGTGCATGAACCTAAGGCATATGTTTGACAGTACATCCATCCATTTTACAACCCGCTTATCCTACTGGGTCGCGGGAGTTCTGTAGTCTATCCCGGAATCAACGGGCACGAGGCAGGGAACAACCCTGGACGGGGGGCCAGCCCAGCGCAGGGCATGGTCACACACCAACCACTCACACATGCACACCTAAGGGCAATTAAGTAACTCCACGGGGGTCCATCTCCGGGATCGGGTAGCACATTGCCCCACTAGGGGTGGGGGTGCCTGGATCTCGGAGTATAGATTGTATATGGGGAGCGTGAGTGTGGGTATGGCGTTCATTTTTGTGTGTCTCCATGTTGGGCGAATGTGTGAATATTTGTCTATGTGTTCATGAGGGTGGGAACGTATGCTTGTGTATGTGCGCACCTGTTTGTATATACGACTGTGTCAGGATGGGTCTTAGACTCCATCTGGAATAACATCTCGGGCTCTATTCCCCCCCGCCACACTCCCTGCCGGTGGATGGGGCCCCCGGCTTCCAATGCCTGGTGGCTCTCGACGTCCGGGGCTGGATGCCCTGGTCTGTGCTGGCTCACTCTCCGCGGTTGCCTGGCAGGGCCTGGCCCTCCTGGCTCTGTCGGGCCCCGGCGGGGGGGTGGGGCGGCCCTTGGATCCCTGGGCCCGGGTTCCGGTCTGCCCTGGTGTGGCCGGCTGTCGGTGGGGGCTGTGTGCTTGCCGTCACGGCC
>JABFDZ020000109.1:21302859-21339446 GCA_019775955.2 Pollimyrus isidori | reverse complement strand
TGAGTGCTTGGTGTGTGAGTGTGCCCTGCGATGGGCTGGCCCCCCATCCAGGGTTGTTCCCTGCCTCGTGCCCGTTGATTCTGGGATAGGCTCTGGACCCCCCGCAACCCAGTAGGCTAAGCGGTTTGGAAAATGGATGGAAATACAACCAACATGCTTACAGTATAAACATTAGCTACAGTACATGCACTTTTGCTCATGTGGGAAGCTACCGTTGAGTTTTACCTAAATTAACATTGTTAAAAATATGAGAATAACAGCAAACGTCGGCCGATACAATACGTTGAACAATATATTGTGCCCCTCTAATAACTCAATTGTTGAAGTGGTTCTGGATGCAATATTGGTTTTACCCAGTACCATCTAACACAGAGGTGTCAAACTCCAGTCCTGCACAGTTTTTGTGTGTTTCCCCTCATTTAACATACCTGATTCAACTCCTTGTGCTAATTACAGCACAGCTCTTGAGCTGAGTCTTTTGTGGTGGAACAGGGAAAGAGTTAAAGCTGCACAGGCCGGCAGCTATGCAGGACTTCAGTTTGACACCCCTGATCTAACTGAACCTAGAAAACGGTCACAGAGTGCATATCCCCTATAGTGTAATGCACATAAACGGCCCATAATAATGCTTAAATAAATGTCTATGTTGTCGTTATAGGAATAAAAATTGCATCTTTTTATGTGCAGTTTTTTTTCATTTTGTGCAATTAAAAGCTACTACTCTGCTCAAAAAAAAAATCGTAATATTGGTCAAATGCCAAAAATGTCTTTGGATTAAAAACCTCATCTGTTCTGAGTGAATGAGCCATGTTCTTGTGGATATTTACAGTAAGCGTAGCATACAGTATGAACGCGTTTGTGGAGTAAGACTTTATTAACGCACGAACGTGCTGTTTCTCATTGGCCCCGGCATTTTTTCGGAGCAGAGGGCACATTTGGCCCACTAGGGCGCTACATTGCTGAATACCAATGGAGTCCGCAGAAAGCGCTACGGCAATAATAGCATGATTGTTAGCACTGCCCCGAGTGGGCAGTGGCATGGCTGGAATATTTGTGCTCGCGTCTCAATGCCACGATTAACGAATGAAGAGGTCGCACCCAGCTGCGCAGCCACAGTAGGCTCCCACAAGCTATCTCTGCGCATTCGTCCATAGGAGCCTGGAAAAGGCGAGGAGGCGTCGGCCCAGCGTCCTGAGCATCCCAGCAGCGTCCCGGTGCAAAGCAAAGAGCTCGGCGTCAACAGCGACAACGTCTACCCGCAGCAAGCTGAACACGGGGAGAGTCTCCACCAAGAACGCCCAGTGATGAATTTTTTCAAAACATTCGTAAGTCGCACTTTATATTTCAGTCCTGCAGGGGAATGAAAATATTTGGAAAAAAATAGCTATTCGACATTTCAGGTTCTGGAATGGTGGCTTGATTGCCAATCAAGCTACCATTCCGGAACCTGAAATGTCGAATAGCTATTTTGATTTGATTGGCAAGATATGTCACTTGTTGCCTTATTCCTTTTGTTCTGGTAAAAGCTCTCAAAGGGAAGATCACTCGCATAAAATGCATAAAATTTTATATTCTGTATGTTATTTGTTGATTAAGCTGAAAATTATTATAGCAATTATAGCTATTATAGATAATGCATGTGCAAAAGGGAAGTTATGTACACATAACTGGTATATTCATAAATTATTGCTTTTCAGAACTGGATTATTATTCATTATTATTATTATTATTAAGGTTTGCCCCTGCATAGGATCCAGGCCCCCTGTGATCCTAATAAGGATTAGAGGATAGAATATGGCTGGATGGATTATTATTATTCCTGTTTTGCTTTTTTTGTTAAATTCTAATTATTAATAGTGGTTGTCAAATTTGAGCATAAGTGCCTGAAAAGCGCAAGTGGCCGTCAGCCGTGAGCCTTCCTGCTCTGCGTGTGCCGACGGGCATTTTGCTGTGCGTGGTGCTGCTTGCTGCCGGCCTCCTCTGGTCTGCTCTGAAAGGCAGTTGTGTGCAGGATATTCAACACTGCGGAGACAGAAGGTGATTAATGCAGAGAGCGGTGGCTCACGGGTGATGTCATTGTGTTGAGACTGTATAGTACTGTCAGCGATCGCGCTCATTGTGCACTAGGACGTGCCGAATGGGGTGGGGGGAGAGATACCCCCACCCCCCTGAAAGCAAGCGTCAGCAGGCAGAAATGGAGCCTCACAGTTAAGAATCTTCTTATCTGCTTTGACATAAGACATCGTTTGTCCCCCCTGAGTTTTCCTCCTCCAGCATTTAAGCTCACGGCTGCTCCCTCCCAGGTCCTTCTACCCCTCATTGAAAGAGGCCCAGGCCTGTTCTACACATGGCTGCCTTTTGTTGGGCCTGGAGTGTGAGCTAACAAGCAGCGCTGCTGAGGTTTGGGGTAGCACAGCGTACAGATAATAGGCCAATCACTGAGGCCAAACAATGGGGGTCATGTGATGTGACGTGGCAAATCCCATTGTATACTGGAGTGAAGGACGCTTATGACCTGGACCCACTACTCTGTCTTTCATTGGCCAGCCCAGGAATGTTGCATAATCAGTAGCGATTGTGAAAATGTTCATTCCCTAACGTCCCACAGTTAGCTAAGTCCCTCACTGCTTTGTGCAAGCAAGACCTGTAACAATCTGATTGAACGTGGTTACATGCTGCACTCTAGCCATTTTGGACTGTAAACACTGAACGCTTGTATCACATGTGAAACAAACTTCAGCCAGGAACAAACACTTTTAATCAGACTATCCAGAATGAATACTGTACTTCCATCTTCCTCACCTAGGCGAGTCCAAGTAAAACTTCCAAAGGAATCTCTCCAGATGTCTCCAAAGACACGGTAACAAACTCGGCCCTAAAGGGAGAGAAGCACCAATGCAGTCAATCTCTTTTTTCAAACCTCCATTCTCTTATCAATTCTCACTCCATTGCTTTTTACATGTGCCGGGCTTCCATGGAAAACCTTCATAAATTGGTTCCGGCCGCGTCTTTTTCACACTGTTTCTCCTCTGTGACTGAGAAATAAATAAAGTGCTGGTGTGATGACTCTGTAGGACCTGAGGGTTTGCGTTTGGCTCCTTGGTGCTTTGGTACAGCCTACCTGCCATGAGCTTCCTAGCTGCCTCCTAAAGAATCTTCAGCTGCCCTCCATGCTGATTCACTCCAACGCAAATGCTAGAAACAAATATGGCTTGAAGCAAAACTAACAATTAATGCACGGGTTTAATATCATTCAAAATCCATACCTCTACTCTTCATCCAAATAATGTGATTCTTGCTTGTAAAATGGCTAATATGTCATAACCTCAAATATACATTCTGCTCTTGGGTACGCTGTCCTCTTTATCTCCTGCCAAAGTGCTTTTTTGGCAGGAATTGAAAGCCATATGGTAGATAGGTCACTTCCCCATAAACAATGCGGGGGAGTGACAGAAAGAGGCAGAGTAGCGGAGCGAGAGCGACCCAAAACCCCACTGGCGGGATGTTCTCACCGTCCATCGCTCTTCACCTGGCAGGCGAAGGGCACCAAGGAGCCCGAGGGCCAAAGCAAACTGGAAAAGGGGTCTGCAGCCAAGACGGCAGAGCCCCCAGCCTCAGAACCTAAAGACATGGACCCCAATCCAAAGGACTCCACGGGGGGGACGTTCAGCAAACTCTTTAGGCAGAAGGTACTCGCTCCGGGCCAGAGCTGGAGCTTCTGTAGCCGTCACTGCGGCGGTTGACAGTTCAGATGCAATTTTCCGTCACTGCCCTACAAAGGCGGAACCACAACTGCACATTTTATCCAAATTGAGTTACTACCATAATCAGGACACTTAGGCTTTGTTTTATTTCATTACAAAACGGCGTGAAAATAACAGTTACTAGAAAATCTACTCTAAAGCAAAGGCAAAACAGCCCCTTTTCTCAGTGGCAGTGCCAGTATAGTTACTGTGTTTTGCCTTTGTAGGACATTAGGACAATTGCCTGCTAGCTAGTACGTTCTGTGTCAGCACAAAAGGCAGCAAATCCAGCACAAAAAATACATACAGCGCTATGTTTAAACACAAATCTGTAAGTTATTCCTTCTTTTCTATAATGCATATTGGTGACATTTGTTTTTTCTAATGCTTGAACAGTCCTTCAAGGATACCCAACCAACAGCCACAAGTGTAAGTGTTGATTTTTAATAACATTTGTAATAAATAGGAATGATGAACAATAAATAGAAAATGTTTATTAATCTGACATTAACATGGGTAACCTGCTTTATATAATGGTATGAGAATTAAGGTCTGATAGATTTAATGAAAGAATTAATGAATAGCATAATATGGAATGATGCCCTTTGATAATAAAGAATAATCAGTATTGACTTCCCCCAACTTTGCTGAACGTGTACCACAACAGACATATAGTGTAAAATGCTCTGTACTTATTTATACATAGTGCTGCACTTGAATTTATAAAGACTGCCAAAAGTGTATGTTTATATATACAACATAAGAAACACACACACACTATATAATATATTATATAATATATATAATGTCCACATTGTCTTTGCCTTGTTGGGGGTCTGAAGGAGGTAGATGCTGCTACTGCTTCTAGATCTACCAAGACTGCCCCTCCACCTGAGCCACCTAAAGCAGAAACCAAAGCAGAACCGGCAGCCAAAAATGCCAAGAACTCCCAAAAGGAAGCACCCAAGGATGTCCCGAGCGGGCCGGAGGTCAAGCAGAAGCCTGCCAAAAGTGGGCCTTTCTCCAAACTGTTCCAGCGCAAGGTAACAGATGAATTAGACACACTTCAAGGAAAGAGCTGTCCTTCCTGAGACCCCACTGTCTTTTTTTCAGATCCGTGGATAGATTGACATTAAGAAGACACAAGTCACTCATACTTATCATCTTGCTTGACGCTTCTAACCCATGCAAAAACATATAAATATTAAGTATAAATGTGGTTAATCACTTGAACTTTTCATCTATTTTGGCGCATGGTAGAATATATCTTACGTGCTCGACTTATTATTGTTACGTAAGTTAGCGTATTAATCATTTATCAAAGGAAATAGGTCAGGTTCAGTATGGACAGTATGCTCACCTTGACCAATCCAAATTTCCAGTGCCAAGACCAGATGGTGGGGTGTGTGTCTGCCTTGCTGTTAGGGTTAACGTCGCTCTTGCCTCCCTGCAGACTATGGAGGAGCAGCCACAGGAGGAGGAGGCGCAAAAGGATGAGGAGGAGGAGGGGCAGGTAACGCTGCGGGAAGGCTCCTCCCACCTAATTGTTGTGGCGGCTTTTTGTCCTTTTCGCTCGCTCTAGGGCAGTGTTCCTCAATCCAGTCCTCAGGGGCCCCCAGTCAGTCTACAGCTTTGCTCCCTCCCAGCAACTCTGTACCAACTACCCAGTGTTCTTTGTTGTTTGGATCAGATGTGCTTGGACCTGAGAGGGACCAAAAATGTGGACCATCTGAAAGTCCCTGACGATAGGGTTGAGAAACACCACAGTTTGGGGGTTACATTGTGAGAAGCAGGCTGCTCCTTCTGGTGGCTTGCGTTCAGGATCCCCTCCATGCTTTCTGGCTCCTCCTTCTTTCACAGAAAATGAATGGACGTTGTTTAGGGTTGTAGACAATTCAGCACTTTCTCTCGTCATCCTTTGCTTGCTTGCAGGAGGACGGCACGTGCGCCCATCCACAGTCCCCACTATGTTCCTCAAACGTAATCGGTGGTCCTTACAAGGTCGACCCATAGCATAGCCATCCCCTCACCCCTACTCTGCCTGACTCTCTCCATGCAGGGTGGAGCGTCAAAGGCTAGTACATTAGAAGCGTCCGGACTGCCAACACAGACAGCAAAACCACTGGAGAAAAAGAAATCGAATCTTATCACCCTTTTCAAGACAAAGGTAAGAAGATTGGACCTTCTACCGTAATTCCTGCTTTTTGGCAAGACTGGAACAAGATGCCTTGTGTGAGATCATAACAGAGTAATGTGAATTTGAGGTACCGCAACGCCCACAAACATCTAAAGTCCAGGCTGCCCCGACATGTGGAAACAGTGTCCCTGTCAGCACTGATGTACCGGTAAATCGAACTGCGTGTCAGACATTAACATGACTCATATCACTAAATGGATTCCATCATTGCTAGTGATAGCAATTTGGGCTAGGCCACGTTATACCCCTACCAACCACTAGATGGCCATGATGAACCGTCGATGCAGATTAATCTCCATTTGGTCACTGCAAGCAGGAAATAACAACAAAAAACACTAGTCTACTCCAGATCATGAGCAGGCCTTACTAAAATTACTCTAGATTACAGAATTAAAAAAATCACAAATTCAGTGTCTTTTTAGGAGATATATTGACTAAATTGATGACAACATGCTGGCAAAACCAAATACCCCATACTGTGCTTCAAATATAACCACTAACAATTGTGATTTTAAATCTATACACATGGTCAAAAATGACAGACTTTTCTGTTAAGTAGAATGTAATGGCATTCAAAGGTATCTGATTATTTTTTTTCTTATGACAGTTCAAGCTGTTGAAACATCTCAAATATTAAAAACAAAACTCATGAGCATTGGGCATAAAGCTGAATTTAGTGTAAATCCAGTGTCCAGCTCTGGAGAGGTGCAGAGGTGCAGTGTACTTTACAGTTCAGATGCGTTGTTCTTATCCAGCCGTATGATTGGTCGCTGAGAGCTCCTCGTGTTTGTGGTCATGCAGAGCAGATGTATGAACCTCATTCGGTGTATTGCCAAGTAGTGACTTCACGCTTCCCTAATATCTGTGATTCCTTATGCCATTTGAATGTGTTTTCTTGCACTGATACTCCCAATGTAATATTAATGTAAATATTAAGGTAAAAACACCATATGCAGAGGAAATCAGCAGCAGAAGGCTTTCTACAGGAGCACAATAACTTTAATTCATTTTTAAACTTTTCCTGCAGTTTTTTAAAATTCCATTAAGTTCTCATGCATTCCATGTAAAGACACACACTTATCCCAGCAGTACTCCACCCCACCAGCACGCCAATTCCAGGGGGCAAATGTTAACATGGTTGCCCTTTACCTCCCTCCCCCCCCCCACCTCACAACAATCCCCCAAGACCACCGACACCACAAAGAACACGCCACCTGATGCTCCTCCTCTGCCTGAGGCGGCCCAAGGTGTCAAGTTGAAGGAGGACCCCAAACCCAGCACTGAGGCCGAGAAGAAGAGGAGCGGAAAGCAGGAAGCCGTACCCAAAGTCAAGGCCCTGGAGGTTGCCGTAGACAGCAGATCAGTGTCGGAAGCCTCACAGAGTGGTGACGAAGCTGCCATTGGTGTCTCCAAAAAATTAGAGAAGAGAAACTCCATTCACTTGTTCTTCAAAAGCCTGGTAGGTTAAATGTGTTTTTTTGCATCTCAAGACACCACCGGGGGTGTTTTTTTTCCATATTTTCTGCTGATAGATCACAGAAGGTCTTTCTGTCCCAAATACCACTAATTCAGCTGAAAAGCTGACAAAATCCTTAGAATAATGACAGCCTTTTAGGGGAATTCCCTGCTATCAACTCGAATGTAATTTGAATGCCATGCTATTTGTTCACTTTTGTTTCAGTTGCATTTGTTTTGTTTTGTTTCAGTTATATTTGTTCATTTTTGTTTCAGTTTGTTGCCGATTATCTGAATTCATCTAGGTGGTTTGTTATGTTTTGCATGCAGGGGCCAAAGAGGCTGTCGGAAGCCAGCGTTCAGACTGATCCCGTGACCATTACTTATCCGTGCGAAAAGGCCAAGTAACACAGCCCTGCTGAGTCTCCACTGCCATATTCTTTGACCCTAATGAATAGCAAGATGAACTTTTGTACAGATACATCATTCCTTTTCTCATCTGAGAGCGGGAGGAAGGGTGGGGAAATTTTAAATGTGTAGCAGGGTTATGAGCAAGTGGTTAGCGATTGCGAAAGGATGGACAGCTGTGTCATGTGAAGCGGGAAATGGAAAGAAAGCCCATTTTCAACAGGTTCAGATATGACTCCGGTTGTGGCATTTCGATGGACATCAGTGGCATTTTGGCAAAAAAGCAGTAGCTAATCTATAGAGACGTGCAACTCTGTTTTACTGACTTTCACTGACATGGCATTTATTTTTATATAAAAAGGGAACATGTTCTTAAAGCCCAGCCTTCAATGTGGGGACTGTTCAACTTAAATCTTCCTAAACTCAAACCTTATATTTATCTGTATGTTTTATATTCTAATGCTAAGATTCGTCTGATCCTAAATACCTGCACATGTGTACGCATTATTTTCTTCGTAAACCAATATCTTTTCATGGAACATGGAGAACATTAAAAATGCATTGCCTATGTGATTAGCTTGCTCTAAGCTTGCTGCTGAATTGGCATGTGGCATGAGTACCTAGATCTGCTGAACACCACTCTTCAAGTCGAACTGAGCAAGAGAGGTGTGCTCAGGAAGGAAACCCAGTCACAGGGTAACATTTTCACAAATTCAACAGGCCTCCCTCCAAAACAGTGGAAGTTCAATTTGTAAGTTAGGAACACACATAAAACCATAAATGACAGTGACTTGATATTTGAATAGAAGCCAAATTTCAGCATTACTGCTTACAAGCTTGCTATGAGTGCTGGTTTTACTGCAAATGCTTATTCCATGCATCATGGTTCGATTGGAACACTGACGAGGGGGAGAGTGTATTAAAAGCTGAAGGCTCCGATGGGACACTGTTCTCAGGTAGAGTTCTGCCGTCTGAAATACTCTCTGACTCAGGTGCCTTAAAATTCCAAGGAGGTTTGAAGATTTCATGGGAAGAAGGTGTTCACAAGCTTTACTTGTATTTTAAACACTAAAGATCAGACATGTAATCTGTGGTTTGCTTTTACAGAAAAATACTCAACACTACGGGTAGTGAAGCCCCTAAGCACATACTCATTAAATGGGAAGTTTCAGTTTTTAAACCTTTCAAAGGGTGTTCATGGTTAAACAGGGTCCTAAGTTTTATGTTTGTTCTAACTTTTTTGCATAGGTATTTCTAATTATTATTTAATGATTAAAGAAAATGGCATAACCAAGCATGAAAGCATAATCATTCAGAAAACGCTAATTATTCTCAGTACAGTACAGTATGTTCGGGTGACATTCTTATCAAAAGGCATTTTTGTCATAGTGGTCACTGCATGTATTTCTGTATTATGTGGTTTGCAGACAAGAAATATTTCAGGTTTCGAAGATTTTTGGGCTGTCAAAGCTGTCCATGGCTTATTCTATAGTGACTGTAAATGAATCATGGGAATAAAGGGTCAAAGTGGTACACCTACCGAGATTCTCAGAGAGACTGAAGGAGTAGCACAGAGCTTAACCCCCAATATTGTATCATGTAACAGACAAAGTACATCAAATATTAATGCTCTTTTTAAAATGCTTTTAAAAGTAGATTGGACTGTCACACCAACTCATGAAACACAATAAAATGTATACAATTGATCAACCCTGTCTCTTTATCGTGTATGTTTTAGGATTTACTGATGTGCGGCTTTTTTTTTTTTTTTACTATAAATTAAACTTTGCTTTGAAGTAAAATAATTATATGCCTCATCTCATGTCAAGTAGAAATGCTAATGTTTGAAAACGTGTTTCTTAAGGCTTAGTACATGAAAGTTTATTGGACCACATCAGTTTTTGGCACAGAGGCAGGTTTTGTGTTTATCAGCTGCTGTTTGGCACAGTCAAATGCTTAAAGGCACTTGTTTTGTTTATACGTCATCTGACCTCATTTGAACCTGGTAATAAGTGTTACCTTTGCCCATCTCTGCATTCCTGACCAGTTTGGAAGCATGGGAATGTGGCTTATTTGGTAACCCTTACAAGAGTGTCATGTTGGGCGTAAATCCAGTATATCTGTTCAATGTTACACAACAAGCCATCACTACAGAATCATGGCAACCTAGTCCCAGTGGCATCATTCAGTTGTGGAGGCCATCAGAGAAACTTGGCCATCAGACTGAGGTCGGTAAGCAGTGGTGGAAGCCTTGCACAACCCCTTGGAGTTCTCACATCTGCTGGGGAGCTTCAGAGTCAAAGATAGAGTCTTAGTCAGTATGCTATGTGCTGGGCTTTCCATACTAACACACCTACGCAGAGTTAAGTAGCTGCTGTAACTGTGACATTAGCTACTGAAATGGCCTGGTCATTAAGGAGGGGCTTCTAACTGCATGCCAAATTAGTCCTGGACCTCTAATGTGGCCCCATCAGGTGGAATACAATTCTCTCCATAAGAGTGTCAACTCGCACAGTACCCATGGGAGCTTGTGGTGTCTTCCTCAGCTGGGTGAAGTCTGTCTCCCCTTCCCCCACTGACATCAGCTCTATGGTGGTTTCTGTTGCTGCACTTCCTCAGCCAGATCATCCCTCACATTATGCTGTATCTCCTGCTGCTGAAATTGCGCATTGCCCAGGCTGAGTTCTGGCACTCTGCAGAGGTGACATGAACTCGTAGGCCACCAGGAACTCCCTCCTTGTTTTGCAGGAATTATGTTTGGTGGAAGATAATTTTCTGTAGCCATGAGTCACTCCAGCACCAAATAGCACCAGTTCTGAATTCGCTGACATCCAAGTCCCAGATCACCAGTAGCATATGTAGCATCGCCCACAGCTGTTGCAGAAGTTGGCCATATTTTCAACTTCTTGAATGCTGCTTTTACATATAACCTGTAATATGAGGCTAGGCATAGCTTCATGGACACACGTTGACACACTTGGGGGTAAGCCATGCTTAGATTATTTGAATATTCTGAATATTACTATGCCCAGAGACAGCGTACCCCAGGTTAGCCATGTGGTCTTCAGTTTGAGATCAGCCTTCAGTAGAACATGTTCCAGCATTTCAGCAGGATTGTGCCCCAAGATTATCATATAAATGAAGATGAATGAAACAGGTATTCCACTGCATTCCTGCCAATATGTGGTCCTTAGGGTAATGGAACATTGGAGGCAGGCACATCACAAAAGCTAAAAGACATGATATTCCACTTAAATATCCCATTATGATGGCAGTCTAGCTCTGTGTCAAGAGTGCTAAACTACTTAGCAGTGCAGAGCATGTACAAGGTATATTGGATATGAAGCAATTGACAAACATCTTTGACAGTACAATCGTTTAAAACTCAGTAGACCACACAAGGTCTGGGATTTCTTTCACACCATCACTATTAGCAAGGCCCAGCAGCTGTTACTCCAACAAGCCAAGTTAGTGTCAAAGTTTATTGCACCTACTTATTGGCTATTAGCTGCTTCTTTCTTGCCATCTGGAGGAGTTGGTCTTTCACTGCTGGACCTGGCATTAGTTATATATGAAGCCAAATCTGTAGATCCTGCAGATAAAACACATCTCAGTAGGCTTGGAGGAACTGTGCTAGCCTGCAGTAAACTCCGTTGTCTATGGCAGTGGATCTTTCAGCATGTACTGCCAACAGGTGACCTGGGACAGAGGCACCGTCACTTTGATATTGCACAGTAGGGATAAGGATGGACTGAAGCTGCACTGCTTTCACATCTGAAAGCAATACAGATGGATGTGAAGCAGTGCAACATCTTCTGACTGAAGAAATCCAACAATGACCTCTCCCTTCAGTGTAGCCACATTTCTTCCATGGAATATTGTCATTCCCCGGGGAAACTTTTGAATTGCTTCAATCACAGCAACCTCATATGGCTAGCTTACATTGGGTTCTCTCAACAAAATGGTCTCATAAAGTTCATGAACTCACATGAACATCTTCACTCATGGTTCTATGGAATCATCGCAGATAAGCTTCCAGTGTTACCTTTTCCCATATCTGCTTTCCAAACCATTGTTTGGAAGCATGGCAATGTGGCTTAACTGGTAATGTAGAATATGGATGTTTGGTTATACACATAAGGTCACCATGACTGAACAACACATTTTTTATAACAGTACCGTATCATGAAGTCTTGATTGCTGGCTTCTCATCTAACTTACCCCAATCTCCAAAAGACTGAACTTTTTTTTTTTCAACGCAAAATAATGACCAGCATCTGGTGACAGACTTAAAGCTACAGGACACATTCCCTAACACAGGCCACCATCCATCCTAATGCACTGAGCACTGGATCAGCCCATGATGTGAGCCTTTTTGGCCAGTCATATTTTCTCTAAAGCATCTTAAATTTGCCCACATTTTCCTTACCTGCCATTGTAATACTGTAATTCAGCAACTCAGAAATGATATAGTAACAAATAACCCATGACGAACAGCCAGCCAAGAACGGGACAAATGACCAACCGCTGTGCACAAATGACATTAATGGAGGATTTAATTATTGAGGAATTTAAAGTACAGTCACTCTCGGAATAACAAACAGGGAGAAAAGGATTATCCTTTGAAACAAAATGTCAATTGCCAGTTGATTGTGCAGCATATTTTTACATGTATTAGTTGAAAATTGAAAGCCCAAGCCCAAAATTATTGGAGTCAAATTGGATTAAAGTCACTTTGAAACATTATGTTCCTCTGGCAAGGGGGAGTGCCTTTAATCATTTAAAACTCATAATATTAATCTGTGTGATTCATGTCAGTTAGTATCCCAGGAAGAATGAATTTTGACAGCACTTTCTGAGTTTGTCCACCATTAGTGACTGAGCACAGCCACAGACGACATCACTCATATCTGCTCTCCATTATCTACATCTGGATGTCTGTGCAATGCTCCCATTGTAGGTGTGATCATTAACAATTGTATGTTTAATGCCCGACAGATGAAAAATGCAGAAGAGCCACTGCTGGTACGGTGGACATATTTCTTATTTCTTATTTCTCCAAGGCAAATGTTTGCCACTGATTGCTTTCGGTCACTGAGCCACTGAACTATGGGCTTCCACCTATGAGTGTAGCAAGGTCACTGATTTGAATCTTCATGCACCTGCTTGCAATTCTGAAATCCTATTTTTACACTTCAGCCAATGTGCTGGAAAGAGTTTCAGAGGAAGTCAGAAAAGTGTCATTAACCTGCATCGTTTACCCTAATACAGAAGGGGATTCCCCATGCTAAAAAAGACACAAAAAAAAACGAAAGTTCACTGGATTACTGATGCATAGTAGAACTATTTTCTCTCTACTAAAGAGAAAATCTTTGCCAAAGTTTTCTAACAATCTGTACATTAAATTGTGCTTTGCATTTTGTTGGGTGATGAATGATTCAGCTTTCTGAATGCTCTCTCATTAGCAGAGGCATTAAATAAAGACATTTGTGTCTTTTTCATCTCAGACGGCAGTAACTCACTAAGAAGCAAGATGCCAGTGTGTAGTAATTATGGGGTTGGGTGAAATGGCTTGAGACATTCCACAGATGGTGGATGGAAATCTTTTTCCATGAGGGTCTCATTTACTTTTAACACCTTTGAATTGTTCATCCTCGCTGATGTAAGCTAGTAAGGAGCTATAATGGCTTATCATGGTACAGCATCATTGAAGAGTTAGACTATCTGACAGCTATGCTTAATTGCAGACTCGAGAGAGGGCATGGAAGGCTGCCAGGCTTGGGTGTGGAAGGTGGCTGATCCTGCTCTTCTCCTTCCTTCTCCAACCAAGCCTTAGAACCAAAAGAGTGCTGTGCTACTTTAAGCATGTTGTTGTATGTGGTATTTAAACACACCGTTCTCATTTTCCTCAGTGGATCAACATCTACATTTATTTAGCAGAATCTTTTAACAAGACCAAAGAAGGGTCAGCCAGTCCCTGTGGAAATTAGGGTTATCGGTCCCATGATGAAATCATTCTGCTCTCCATGGGATTTGAACTGGCAACCTTCTGAGCATGGGGACAGAGGCTTAACCCACAGTGCCAAAGACTGCCCCTGGGGTTGGTGAGTAATATCACATTCAAGATGAAAACAGCAGTGATTAACAGACAGACACCCCAAGAAGAGTACACACTGTGTGTCCTGCCCTATTCTCCTTTTTGACAATTTTGTAGTTGTCAAAATTGCCTGAAGTTCTCTAGTTACCATATAGGAAACCTTATAGTGCATGTGTGATAATGATCCAGAGTCATATTTCTTGTCGCCTTTATCTACATCCTGTATCCATTTCCACGACACGCCTTCTTCACTTGCCCAGTGTAGCTAAATAGAAGCTTTTCCTTCAAAGGCTAAAGATGAGTTACATCACTTTTAGGTTCCTCTTTTCATTCACTTGCTTTGGTGGTCAACTGTAGTCCTGCTGCGGCAGCTGAAAACATATAACCGTATACAGCAGAATTTTATTTAGAAACTCAATCGTTCATATTTTTTCATTGTTCTGGGAAGAATTCATGGTCTTACATTTTTAAAGCTCTTAATTATATGAGAATCCTCTCCCTAAAATATTATGCTCCAGCACTTGGTCAGCTGGCTGCCCTTCACTGCCAAGCTTGCTCTCCCTTGCATGTGTGTCATGGGGAGCAGGATAAGGTCGGCCAAACAGGATTTTCCCCACAGGGATCAATAAAGTATCATCATTTCATTTCATATTAACTGGATCGATCCTGTAAAATGTTTGGTGCTTAAAATGTGTGCTAAGACTTTCCTCTGAGCCCAAGACATTTCTGAACATTCTCATACAAGGTTTATGCTACAGGACCATGCTACAGTTTTATGAGTTTAATAACAGTAAATACACTACACTTCATTACAAAGCTTGTTCACTTTTATTAAAGTAATAAGGTAATAACTTTGTTATTTTTTTAGTAACTTTCAGGGCCAATGAATACAGTTTGAATGAGAAATTTTGATTGTTGATAGTGGTTTGCTGTTTACTTTTATTATTATTATTATTATTATTATAAGGAACATATGAATAAGTCTTGATAATCATTGAGTGATGTTCTAAAATGTTCTGTTTTAGAATGTTCCATTTTAGAATATTTGAATAATACAGGAATATGAGGTTCCCAGAGGTCAAAGGGTGACTCACATGATTTAATGGTCTGTAAGCTCCTGCTGGTCGTGGTGCACTTAAAACAAAGATAAGACCATGAAGGTCAAAAGACCTTTCAAAACAACTCTTTGATAAAACTATAGAAGGCAGAGACTGGGGCAGGAGCCGAAAAATGGCCAAAGCACACTCCTATTGGTCAAAAAACAGTCCTGACTTCATTGTATTTCATATAACATAAAGTACATTTTTCACGATATTGCTTTGTTTGTTTTGCATTTTACATAGTCGTGGTTCAAGTAAGGTTTTACATACAATACATTATTGTACATTTATTAAATATATTTTCACTCAGTATGACTGAAAATCTCTAAGGGTTTTGTATCGTGAACCATTTGTGTTTAATTCTGCACATTATGCATTTTTTACATTTCCAACCATCATCGTTCAGCTTGACTGTGAAAGGATGCAAGTTTATTTAGAATTACAGATGAATTACCACAGTACCAAGATGTATACAAGGGGATATTATTGGTGCCAGAGTCACTTGGCACGGAAACATCTGCTGAACAATGCAATACAAAGTATCAAATACAAACGTATACTCTTCCACTTCCTTCTCCAACAACTAAAGATGAGGTAAAGGTGCAAAATAGCAGTGCAATGCTGTTATAAAGCAGCTGCCTTATGTGACACAGAGCGGGTTGCTACATGGCTGGAGAAACAGCTGCATGGGATTTAGCCTCGCTGCATGTCCGTGCTCTTCTGCCGGCTAGCCTTGATTGGCGTTCTCATTACCGTAGCGCTAAGCCATGCATGAGCCCTCTGCTCTACACAGGCGTGTAATGAGCTCCCTGCCACCTGACTGGTGGTTGCAAAAGTGGGTGTTCCTCTCCATAATGCATGCATGCAGTGCTCATCTTTCTGTTCGAAGATGTGACAAAAGGATAGTAGGGGCCAGGTTTAGACATGGGAGGCACACTGCTCTGATGACAGGCATGAGATAAGAGGTGGGGGGGGGGGCATTAAGACCATGACCCAAACCTAGACTACTACAAATGACTAACCTGCTTGGCTGAAGTAAACTCCAACCATCTCCCACTAAGGGTCCCATAAAGGAGGGGGTACTTTGGAACATGATTGTATCTGTCTTGGTTGAGGGTCCCATATGATATGCTTTTATGGGGCCCGAAAACTCTAGCTACACCCCAGTCTCCCACCATCTTATTTCATTGGCTAGAACTCGCTCTTCAGTTTTGCCCTTGAGGACGAAATCAAAAAGAATGTAGAGTCAGAGTACATCCTTGACTTAAAAAAAAAGCAAACGGGCCTCATTGTGTCTTCTCAGCGGGGCAAACGATTCCTTGTGCTGGTCTCAGCCTCCTTGCTGCCCTGGGGCTACAGTACCCCCGTTAATCTGAGAGGTCCTGTGGAAAAGGAATTCATTGTGTCCATGTCAGTGACATGGATTAGGCAACGGGTCATTTGCTGCTCTTCGTCATAGATTGGTGTAAACGGGGGCTCTGGGTGAGTTTGTTTGCTGCCATGTGAGACTAGGTGACCCAGCACTAACCAGCCCTGTATACGCCCATGCACTTATATGCAATATACAAAGTAAATTTCATCATGAACATTATTCAAAATGCTCAGTGTTTCTCCTTTGTTGCTTTTTATGCATTGTTCATGAAAACTGTGAACAACTTAATTAATTCAATTAATATGACTTTGGTGTAGTTTCTTACATATTTTTGTATTTAATTTGTCAATAAGTCAATAATTTGAGTTTACAGCTTGGAATGGATATTGGTATTTATGATATTGCCAAAGAAAGTCTTACTAGTGATTTGTTTTTTGGCAAATACCAGAGTTCTTACAAAGTTACAAATGCAATTCAGTTTAACAACAAATGCAGTTAACAATGAGTTAGCACAGATATGTTATGGCTATACAAAAACCATAATACCTTTGCTTTAGGTTAATAAAAATGTTGACACATATATCATTTCTTCTAATGTCTACCAACTGCAGTCCCTTTGTGGATGACATTCCAAAAAGCGGAAGCTACAGCAAAGCAAAACAAAAAGGAAAAAAACCCCCGACACGCAACACCTTCCTTTGGACAATGAACGCCTAAGTTTGGAAGAACGAGATTTTCCAAGACTGCTTTCTTGTTAGAACCAAACCCAGCTGACATTATTTAGAATGGCATGCAAATTATTGCATCACTTATGATACTGAAGCATGCTTTGATGTGTCGGGATCTGAAGACATGTTGGACAAGTCTTTACAAACGATCACTGGGAGCTCACTCTGAAGAGCCAAACTGATTAAAAAAGGCTGCAGTGTGTCCAAAATCAATTACATTAATGAATGAAAACGTTGTATGACCAACCCTGAGGCAGATGAAGTGAAACCAATAAAGGTCAGTGATATGGATGTAAAACGTATACTGCTACAAATATCTTTTTTTATTATTTAAGACATTAACATCTTCTGCCACCAGGGGTCCTGAAATGTCATGGAGGTTGCAGCTGAAAATGCAGTTACCACCTGAATCCATCCTGTCTGTACTGTCACATATTCTATGGTTATGAAGAATTATGAAGATACAAATCATGACACATACAAGTTTTCCTTGGAAATCTCAAACAGTCTGTAGTCAGACTGCCATCTATAAAAAAAACCTTCCCCAAAATCAGAATTTTTTTAAATGCTTTCCAGTCTTTAAATTCCAATGACCTAACCCAGAGGGAAGAATTTTTGTAGCAAAAAATATCTGTCATTGATTATGTTATATTTTTATAAGTTAAAGTTCACAAAGTAGACGATAACAGGAGCCTGTAGCTAGAATGTTTTGTTCAGAATGACATTTTAATATAAGAACAGATAATTACTTCAGTTAGATTAGTGACATTCTGGCATAAAAACACCAGTTTAGCAACAGGTTCCTATCTCTTACTTGGTAAAACATTGCCTAATCAACCATCTTCCCTGGACAGGAAGTCCCTGAACTATGAGCAGATATTCTTTCACTGTGTGACGTAAATACATTAATTAGGTAGGCTTGTGCAAAGCCACAGCATGTTCTGAAGCCCTAGTGAATATACTATGGTGGCCATCTTGGGTGCTGCCTTGGTATGTGAATGGTAACATAAAAACAGGGTGACACTTGAGATCGATCGCCTACCCTGTTGTCGTGTTACATCCAGCAGCACGTTTCCATTTCAAAAGCTGGCAGTCGAGCAGGTTTTAGTTCAGGCCTCAATGGCAGATCTGCAGAACAAAGGCACTTATTCTCCTCCTAACCCGATGCATCGTTTCATATTCTGCCCTGTTCTTTCTCTATTCTTGACCCAAGAGATACCCACAAATCAGCAACGAATCAGAAAAATTACTGCCTCCATAATATTTTGCTTTAAGTGTGATTATGTGTTTTTTGGGAAACAATTTTATCAGAACAACAATTAACAAAATACTAAAACACTCCTAGTCATGCCATTCTTCTTCTTCTTCTTTTTCTTCTTCTTCTTCTTCTTATTATTATTGTTGTTGTTGTTGTTGTTGTGGTTGTGGTTCTTGGTGTTGTAGTACTAATACTATTAATAGTATTATCAATCATAGCAGTACATAATAGTAACAGTAATGATGATAATTTGCTTGCTTTGTTTATTCACAATGACTACATTAACATACTATACTGTATTATCAAAATTAAAAAAAACATTATTCACAGAGGTGAATGATCATATTGTGTAATTTACAGGGTGTTACTCTTTTATCGCTTTGCAGCAGGTTGGTGTGTTTATGTGCTCACACAGGGCAAGTCAATAGAGGGTGTCAGCTGGACAGAGAGCATCCAGTTTGTGTTCAGGCCCCTTCATGTCTGTGGTGACTCACTCATGGTGACAGTCAGCAATCCCCAGATCTCGGCACTGCTGCCAAACCATGTGGGGCCAGTGGGGTCGGACCTCAGAGGCGTGGGAGTCACACTGCGCGCTGCCTGGATTAATTCCTTCACTGCACACTGCCTGGATTAATTCCTTCACTGCGCGCTGCCTGGATACATCCCTTCACTGTGCGCTGCCTGGATTAATCCCATCACTGCACGCTGCCTGGATTCATCCCTTCACTGTGCGCTGCCTGGATTCATCCCTTCACTGTGCATTGCCTGGATTCATCCCTTCACTGTGCGCTGCCTGGATTAATTTCTTCACTGCGCACTGCCTGGATACATCCCTTCACTGTGCGCTGCCTGGATTAATCCCTTCACTGTGCACTGCCTGGATTCATCCCTTCACTGCACGCTGCCTGGATTAATCCCTTCACTGTGCACTGCCTGGATTCATCCCTTCACTGCACATTGCCTGGATTCATCCCTTCACTGTGCGCTGCCTGGATTAATTCCTTCACTGCACGCTGCCATATTTAATCCCTTCACTGTGCATTGCCTGGATTAATTCCTTCACTGTGCGCTGCCTGGATTAATTCCTTCACTGCGCGCTGCCTGGATTAATTCCTTCACTGTGCGCTGCTTGGATTAATTCCTTCACTGTGCGCTGCCTGGATTAATCCCTTCACTGCGCGCTGCCTGGATTAATCCCTTCACTGTGCGCTGCCTGGATTAATTCCTTCACTGCGCGCTGCCTGGATTAATTCCTTCACTGCGCGCTGCCTGGATTAATTCCTTCACTGTGCGCTGCCTGGATTAATCCCTTCACTGCGTGCTGCCTGGATTAATCCCTTCACTGTGCGCTGCCTGGATTAATTCCTTCACCGCGCGCTGCTTGGATTAATCCCTTCACTGTGCATTGCCTGGATTAATCCCTTCACTGTGCATTGCCTGGATTAATCCCTTCACTGTGCGCTGCCTGGATTCATCGCTTCATGGCCAAGGGGGCAGATCCAAAGCCTCCTGCAACAATAACCTTTTCAGTCCTTTGGGAATGTTGCACAACAGTGGAGTATGACTGCAAATGGAAATCTATAGAGATAAAGAAGGATATCTTTTAAATCATCCATTAAGAGGTAAAAAAAAAAGTCTTTTGCAAATATTTGGTCTGTCCTAACATATCAATAAAATATATAAATGCAATTTTCTACTTTAAATGTTAAAAAGGCACTATGTATAATATTAAAGCTATGTATAACAACAATATATCAACATAATAAAGTACATATTGCATATTGGGGTGTTACTGAGGTTATTAATGAGATTCCACAAAGTCGTCAACTGGTTCTGACAAATTCAGAGAACCACGGGTCTCCACCATCCTCTCACCAACCGCCATCACACAGAAGCACCTTCCCAGCCTCAGTAACGTAAATTGCCCACGGAAGCGTTATCTGACCTGTTTCCCCCCCTTTCCACTGTTGTGTGTGTGTTTTTTTTGCCCTCTAGCTGTTTGTGGAGGAACATCATGTAATGTCAATTCTATATATATATAAAATAGGGGTTTACAACACACCCATGTAAGGCATCTTGGGGCAACTCTGTTGTGAAAGGCGCTATATAAAAATAAATTGAATTGACTCTAAATTAACTGAATAATGGCGTGTAAAGGGCAGCAGTGGCCGCCAGCGGCTTTGAGGCAGCGGGCAGCAGCAGTGGCTCCCCTCCGCCCTCGGCTCCCATTGCTGCTGGCTGCGGATACCACCGTCCTTTAGGGGCTTTATTCAAATATATCACGACCCCCCCCCCCCCATCCCCCAACTTGCAGACTGAACAAGAGACACTCTGGTTGGCTGTTTACACTTAATCACCAACAGACAATCTAAGGAACAGCCATGCATGTAATGCAGCATGTATGACAAACACATGGTGTAAATGTATCACAGCAATACGGATTGTCATGTTTATTTCCATGTTTACCTTTAAATGCCTGAAACTCTGAAACATAACGCTACATACACACACACACACACACACACATATATATATGTACGTGTATGTTTGTTTGTGTATATATATATATATATATATATGTGTGTATGCTATATATATATGCCAGTGGTTGACGTTAATTGAACATCTGTATATATTCACTTCTTATCACTTCATTACCTTGGTTAATTTCATCATGTTAAGTAAACATGGCAGGGTTTCCTCACCATGCTTGCTGTTCACAGAATACTTTTTGGCAGGTGGGGGCTGAGGAAGACACACCGGCCTATTGACTGTACCCTGAAATCAGAAAGCAGGAATTAAGCAATAGAGTGCATGGGGAAGAAAAAAAAGCTGCCCTACTTTCCATGTGAACCATATATAAAAAATGGCTTAAAAGTGTATAAATATGAGGGTTACTATCTGCTATGATGCAGGGTTTCCCGTGTTGGAGTTCCATCATCCTTAGACATAACAATGCCATTCCAGATTACTAGCCCTTCACAGGCCTTTGTGCTGCCAGAACAATGGGAACTGAGCAGGGGGCCTCAGCTGTCACATGCAAACTTTGATTAACGTTCTGGACGGGCCAGGCTGATAGAAACGGAGGCAAAAAAAAGACTTCCAGGGGAGGATAAACGCAAGGTGTGCTGGCATGCTTCAGCTATATTAGCACAGCAGTATCTGTAATGAGTGAATTTGACCACTAAGCACATTAGAGCGACCCTTGGTTAATGAAATTATTCTTCGGGTGTATGCAAAATACTCTGTGTTAAGCATACTTATGTATAATGTACAACCCCTACTTTTATCTGTAGAGGAAATTGCAATTCTGTTATTTTGTAAATTTGTTTTAGAATTTACTTTTCTTTTACCCAATTCAAGGAAATGTTACATTGTTTCAGTTTAAACTGAACCATTATTTCAGTACATGTTTCTACATAATGTATTTGTATTTTAGTAAATGAGAAATTATCTACTCAGTTGCATAACAAATAAATTAAATAAACTGATTTAAATTAGGGGAAGCACAGTAGGGCACTGGTTAGTGCTGTTGCTTCCCACCTCTGGTATTTGGGTTTGAGTCTCAATAACAACGTGTGTGGAGTTTGCATGTTCTCCTCATGTCATCAGGGGCGTTCATTCCTATACTCTAAAGTCCAAATATATACTGAAGTTAATGGTCTTTAAGTATGACTGTGTGTATGAATGGTGTGTATGTGCCCTGTAATGGGTTGGCCCCCTGTCCTGGCTAATTCTCTGCCTTGCACCCATATACCCATAAGAAATTATAACTGGAAAAATTCAGTTTGTAAAATATGTGTGTGTGTATATATATGTGTGTGTGTGTGTGTGTGTGTGTATATATATATATATACATGCTGGAATGTTCCATTGCGCACAGAGTACGCAATTTCGCTCAGTATAATTACTTAGTTGTTAAAACGTAATCTGTGCTAATCCAGTAGTTGATTGCCTGGTCTTAAAATAATTCCTTGTGCATTTTCTAAAACTGTACATATATACCACAAAAATATGATGTTCTGTATTGCTGTAGAAATGTACCAAATCATAATATTTTTCTAAATGACTAGATGATGCAAGGTACATCCCCCCAAACAGATTCTCACTAAGGTTCTTGTCAATGGTTCAGTGATATTTATCTGTTCACTGGAACCTGAAGACAGGGGAAGCATACCTAGGCTGAACAGGTTGCTGCTGTCAGGAAAAGTGCTGTTTAAGCTAACCAAAGTCTCCTGTAAGGAACAAACATTTTTTTCTTTCATCAGATGACCTTTTCTTGGCTGGAGAGATTGGAAGCCTTTCTTACCACACACAAAATGGTGGCCATCAAAATTTGTAGGGTCAGTATGTGGAAGCAAGGTGCCTGAGACTTATGTAAGAATAATAGCTGTTAGTAAAACTACAGAACAACATAGACAACTTGAAACAAGTCTGGCAGTGGCGCGGGGGATGGGCCTTTTGTGCATGGACATGCATGGAATACCACTTACGCAGAGCAGCCAGGGTGATTAACTGTAAACACGGGGCAGTTCCTAACAGTTCCCAGTTGTGATCAAATCTGATTAAGAGCAAAGAACTTCTGTGTCCAAAACAAACTTCATCCAGATATGCTTTATCAATCAATCACAGTAAAGCTCAACTGGTGAAAAAGAAGCGATCACTTCTGAAAGAGTTTTGCTAGTTTCTATAATGATGATGTAATTAATCCGATAACAAAAATATGCCCCAGCTTCATTTGTTGAATATTGTACCAAGTTGTAAATTTTCATTTTCACTTTACCTCTCGTTTTGATAAAAGGCTTTGTTTACCTAAATAAAAAAATATGAAATGTTTTTAAACAAATGTAATATAAACAAAATATAAACATATAAATAAATGCTGAGTTAAAATTCTGGCTAACCGGTATAAAATGTTTTTTTTATGTATTTCATATATAGAACAAGAATGCATATTATTACAAAACAAATCACTCGTTGCATGTGTTTGGCTTATGTACGAATAACCAATTAGTATGTCGTTATTTTTATTTAAAAATGAAATGGGGTCTTCGGATATTTAGTTGTACATATAACAGAAAGTGATAACACAATTAAATGACAAATTCAGAATTTGTTTCCATACTTGTAGTCTACGTACGAATCCGAATAGCCTTGATAAAGTAGCCTATTTTCGTTTTGTGACTCATAAATACGTTCATTTTGTTTTGAACTGAATGGTCACCGTCTCCACTTTCTTGCAGTACGGGCGAGTTCCCAGAAAGCAAGATCAACCAGCAGACAGAAAGAGCCAAACAGACATTCACTTCACAACAGCAGCATATTACAGAACACCGTCCATCCGACTCACGACTGCCGTTCTTCTAATTTTATAACAAAGGCTGCTTGCTGTATAACATTGTGATTGTGAAACCAGGTATAAATCAATCCCATAAAGACATAGATATAACTAATTACAGTACAAATCGTGGGTAATCTTTTCCTTTTTTAATTAGTGGAGTAATTCCCTTAAAGTTAATAAAGTTGAAGTGAAATATTATTGCTTACTTTGATAATTATATATGATTGATTTCTCAGAAAGGCAACTCTTACTATTTTAAAGGCTGCCAAAGAGGAAATGTTAATCTCTTGGTAGAAACCCAGATACTTCCTGAAGCACGAGTCAAAACTAAATGGAAACAAGCATTACTCAGTTCTACTGCTTTGTGAAATTACACGCACTTACTAACAGAAAGTAAGGTGACACTTTGTTGTGCTATTGTTCATTTGACCATAAAAGCGCTATAAAGACGAGTCGTTTAAGACAAAGTTCCTCTTCCACATTTAATTCTTACTAATACTGCCAGAGATGTAAAGACATAAGTCAGTCTGGAATGAACCTCCGAAACAAATATAAATGTCAACAAAGCATATGCGTCCTAGAAAGGAGCTACTCGGGCACATGCATTAGGTAGCTTTTAAGGAGCAGGACGTGGATGATGTTAGGAAGCCCCACATGTAACTGCAAGAACCACAGTTCCCGCCCCTCCCCCATTCCCCCACGGGGTGCAAAGGGAGCAGTGCCGTGTACATGTAAACGGCATCAGCTGCCCTATTCTCAAGATAGTTTCCTGCTGTTTTAAAACTAGCAATATGGATTATTAAAGAGGTACAAGACAGTAAGGTTTAACACTATAAGCTATAGTTATAAACAGGTAGCATTTACTAAGCCTTTGTTGAAATAACAGCACAAAATTGGGTTTTATTTAATAGTGAGTTGTACACCAAGTTATGAGTTAATCGAGTCATTTTTGAGGTTTTCACTATAACGTTGCATTTTCTTTACTTGCAATTCGTGGGCAGGTCAATCTATATATAATCTTATATGTCTATTCTGCTATATATAATATATACACACAATATCTTATGCATTATATATATATATTAGATAGCGTTCACCAGTATGACCTATATCTATGAATAACTGCAACACATAATTATTGCACTTCGTCAGTTTATGTATAGTGAAGAAATGCCAACCAGTGTCTCCCAAACTTTATACAAACCCAACTATTGTGCGCCAGGTGTATGTTCTGTTACTCCACCTCATTCTATTCAAAAAGAAGCGTAGAAATGAAACAGATGAAAGAATAATGGAATAATTAAGCACCGGTGAACAAGTTGCGTACACGTGATCACTCCGCAGCGCTGGATGTGCACGCGCCGCGACGGTCGTTGGCTGGGGAGTGCGCGCCTAGGAGTGCAACAGCTGCATAGTGTGAGATTTACAAACACAGAGTCGCTAACGCTAGCTAGCTACAAGTTAGCTAAAGTATTTATCGGGAGAGAAGAAGGGAAAAAGTTTGTTGTTTTACTTTAAAAGAAGTGAGAGAGCTATTCGTGTTCGTTTAGGGCGTGCTCGATGTGGTCTGTTAAAATGCTGGTGGGTATCGGTAAGTGCTTTTCTTTATGTGGTTTGCGAGCCATTCTTCTGTCGGTAGCTAGCTTGGCTAACAGGCGAGCGGTGCATCCTCGCGAGGCGCAGCACCTTGTTTGTAACTTTCTGCCGCGCTCTTCTTCATTCACTCTTGCGAGCGGAAAGTGCGGCGCCGGCGAGCCTCGGTTCACGCGCAAACAGAATACTGCGCATCATTTTAACGAATAAATCAATTATACATATGACAGGAGGGCAATACCAACGAATCATGCCATTATACATTATTGAGCAAACTACTGTAATATGCTGATAACAAAACAGCCTTGTATTGTACATTAGTTCATATGACTTGGCTTATATTCCTCATATAGCCACCACTACCTATTAGCTGAAGGGGGTCGTAACTATTATAACGAATAGTTGGGATGGAAGCTGACATACGGAAATAGTTGGCTAGCTGGTTAACTGATAGATGAACTAACTCCTGCTGTACTGGGAGCATCTAAAGAGCCACTATAGCCATTATCTTCTGAGTTTCAATTAGAGGGTTCCCGGAGTCTTCATTTGATTTTTGGAACATAAGGGGTAATTTAGTTTTTTTGTAGAATAATAATCAGTATATTCTTCCTTCACCAAAACTGTATATGAACTTTAAAATTTAAAACTTAAAAATGGCTTAATTGATAGCTTTCAGTTAAAGGTCGTCGAATGTAGTTTTTCCACAGATATGGTAATTATATGCACTTATATGCCCAATGCATACATCTGTAATACATGAATACCTATATAAACATGAAAAGTATGAATGCGATTCTTGTCAATATGACTCATTTTGTACTGATGACTTGTATGTATGACTTGTACAGCAGTCCTGCAGAAATTAAAGTAAAAGCTTAAACACGTGTCAGGAAATGAGCGATATTTCACTGGCTGGCAAAAAGCAGTGGAACCCTGTCCTTGAGGGACTCGCAGCTCCCTGGCGGTCATGTTTCTAGTCGAAGGAAAAGCGTCTTTCTTTCACATCAGCTCGAAAATCTCCATGTCATAACGCTCCATTTCCTACTATATTTTCGGATGAAGCGTAATGCTCGGCGCGGCGAAGCGAGTTACACGGCAAGACAGTTTTAAAAGTAGAACGATGGCAGGTAAACGCTCGCCGAGTAATGAATGAGTGCTTTCTGGTATGTAAAAGTCTACTAAAAGCCATCAGAGCACGAATAACAATAGTATCAGCGTAAGCATCCACGCAATCAGCCCGTATGGGTGTGTTGAGGATCCCTTAGATTTGGGCTCCCTGGCCGCGTCAAGAATAACAGGTTTTATGTGTCATGCACTTTCTACATGTACTATAGTAACACAAAATAATCTTTTCGATTGAATAATTTGACTAGGTGTAATGAAGGGTGAGTCCGTTTGCTTTTAAAGTTAATATCACGCGGCTGCGGATTGTTTGGAAAAAAACACTACGTTGGGCTTTAAGACGTTTAACTAGACAAGAAGTACGAGAACTTTGCGGTTAAACGGTAGGGGTGTCATCTATGCGCGAATGGCGAACTTCGCTCCCTGCTCTGTTTTCCTGCATTATTCACATTGTATGACTTTCTTTTCTTCCTTCCTTAGATGAATTAGCACCTGGTGGAGCATTTGATCTTTTTTTTCCGGCGTGTGGGATTTTTAAAAGTCATTTGGCCGCATAGTATGCTGTGCATAACGAGTCTCTCTCGCTCTCTCTCTCTTTTTCTCTCTGTCTTTCTTTCTATTCTCGGATCATGCTCGAAAGCTTCAGATGATTTTTTGCCAGAATGTAACAAGCCGTTGTTCTTTTGTATGGGTCCCAGGCGATTCATGGAGAGCCCTGCAACAAAAGAATTAGGGGAAGCAACAGCTGGCCCCTAGACCTGCTTGCAGCAGAAACCAGTGTCTTGGGATTACACTAGTTTTCATTTGCTTCTGTATTAGCCAGGGTGTATTTTCCTGCTTCCTAGTATAACACTGATTAGTGATCTTAAAGTAGGAATGTAGTTTTTGAAGTGAAACGTTTAGATGGAAAATTAAAAAAAAAAAAAAATCTCCAGGAAGATTATTGCTGCATTTTTGCTGACGTATGTGAAAGCTGAATTCTGGCCTCCATGTGTTGGTGATAATCTGGTAAACTTTAGCGGAAGGTGGGATGGATACTGGAGCTTCTCATATAGGGCTGGCTGGCTGCCAGGTTGAGGGCGAAAGCAGAGAGAAACTTGTTTTACTCGATCCCTGGGCAGACACCTAACGGGCAGGCAGTAAACATGCTTGTCATTCATTTGTGGGGAGGATTGGAAAAATAGGTTTTGAAATGACTGTTACTGGGTTTGTCTAAGTGTTTGATATGCCCACAGCATGATATACGGATTATTTGATCCTGTATGAATTGTTAAAAGCCCAGTGTTTTTCAAAGTAAAACATGACTTTTATAAAAATGGAATATTTCAGTCACAAGCAATATGTGTGGTTTGATTCTTGGTAGTTGATTTTTTTTTCATAGCAGAAGTATTCTGCAGCTTATTTCTGTTTTGAGGATGTTGTAGCCCCTGACAAGCTCGATGAGGAATGCCATTTTGGAGTGTGTATTGTCAGCACTTGTGTTAAACTGCAGGGTAAGGCTTGGGATAAAAATGGAAGCTGCATTCTCTGCTTGTAGACTTTGTCTTTCACTTTCTTTTTTTATCTAGTGTTGCGTGTAGCTGTTGGTGTAGTTCTGCTTTGTGAAGATGGCGCTGAGGAAGTTTTGTTAAAATGGGAATGTTACCCTTTTTTTTTTGTCTCTGTTGCTTTATAACCATAGAGAATAGCTCCTTTGAGTAAAACTTTCCCTCTGGGGGGGGGATTTTTTATCCAGTAGAATTGAAACCTTAGTCAGGATATTTGTGTCTTTCTGTGATATCTGATTTTTTTAAAGTGGTGCGATATCTGACTTGAAAACGTCTCGCTGTGCATTTTAGTTTATCCCGTTGGGGATGTCTGGCTGCAGGACTGAAGTAGCCTCTCTGTTGTGGTCTTCAGTCAGAAACAGATGTTTGCGGCCTTGTCAAACTGCAAATGTGGTTTGCAGGGTTTTTCTCTCTAGATTTAGCAGTAGTTTGGTGAAAGTTATGTAAAAACTCATTGCCTTCATAGAAATGTGGTGAGAAGCTTTCCTTGCTTTCATATCTCTTTTGCCTCCTCTTTTCCAGAAGGTGTAGGATTAAGTCTCTCAGGTCAAACACAATGCAGTACAGATGCCAGAGAAGCAGAAATGAAGCCTATTGTCTTGACAATTGACTTATTTAAATGAGGCAGATGTAAATAAGGTATCTTATAAGGTTTGTTTTTGCCATTAGCAGAAATCTGCCTCCCCTTCCGGGCCTACCAGTGTCCAATTTTACTTCTACAGTGACTTTATGGTACTGGTTTAAGGATGGTATTTTACTATAGCAAGTTGTTACTTTGGTGTTTCTGTGTTTGTAGTACAATATGTATTTAATTTTTTTCCCCTGTAGTTTATTCCCAATAGTTTATTCATATTTCTATGCCAGAACTCAATAGGTCATAAATGTGGCTTTTTACAGACAGGCTTCTGGTGTCGGGACTTGTTTGATTTATTTATTTTTGTTGCATTGCTCATTGTTTGTCCCTTTTGGCCTGTAGTGTTGGTGTCTTCTTGGGTCTAAAGAAACTTCTCATCTGAGCAGATGACCTACAGTACGTCGTTCCCCTTGTGGTGTCGTTTCACTCTGTAGTACGCAAGTTAGTAGCTCGACGTTGACACCAGGGGAAGTGTGAAGTTAGATCAGTCGTGCTAAACTTGACGTTATTGCTGCATGGATTCCTTATACCTGCAAAGGAATGGGCAATATCACAACACGGTTCAGTTTTGTGATGCTTTGCATTAAGGAAATCTCTTAAACCTGTTAAATGTCATTTCCTGTTCCATTTAAAGTGTGTGTAATGATACTGGTAGTGTCCAGTTTCTTTTCTCCAGATGTATCAAGATGAATGCATTGCAGGACTTGAACTCATACCTCCCCAACCCCCCCTCCATTTTTTTCCTTTACAGGTACCACGTGTGACAAGCTACTGCTGACTGTGTCAAGATAAGAATCTGTCAGGCCAGACTCCGGTGTAACTAATAGTCAAGCCTCGACTTTCTCGCGGGGCACTGGCAGAATCTCTCATGGCCGTTTTTGGCGGCGGTTGTTGCCGGTATATATTGGGGCTCCGGTGATGTGCAGCAGGAAGTGAAAAGGATTTTTCAGAATTACTTTTCTGGCCAGTTTTGCCCTCTTGTTGTCCACCAGGTCAAAATCAATTGCTTAATTTTTTGGGTCTTTTTTTTTCCTGAGGCTTCTGAATTGAATTTCAGACAGTTATTGCTTCTGTTCTCAGTGAGCCATGCCCACTCACCCACTGATATCGTACATGGAGAGTCCCGACGGTCTGGGACAAGACCACCTAAACGATGCCAACGCCAACATGCCCGGCCTGGGCTCCAGCATGACGCCGCACGGCGTCGTCGCCGAGAAGCCCACCGACGGCCCCCCGACGGCCGACTGCATGTTCTGCGAGCAGACATTCCAGCATCAGGACGAGCTGAGCCCGCACGTGCTCACCCAGCATCCCACCACGCTGTTTGGGCCGGCCGTGCTGCGCGTGGAGGCGGAGTTCCTGAGCCCCAGCGAGCGGATCCGACCTCCGACGGTGGAGGCGGACGAGGACCTCAGCTGCATGGTGTGTGGCCAGGCCGTGCAGGACGCCGGAGAGCTGGAGGCCCACATGAGGAAACACAGGGACTCCTTCACCTATAGCTGTGGCCTGTGTGGCAGGCGTTTCCGGGAGCCCTGGTTCCTCAAGAACCACATGAGGACTCATGGTGGCAAGGCTGGCGCCAGGAACAAGGCGCAGCAGGACCTGGAGAACCCGCCCACCATCAACCACGTGGTGGTGGACCAGGCAGGCGTGCCAGCCATCATCTCGCCATATCGCATGTGCATGGTCTGCGGCTTTTTCTTCCCCAATAAGGACGTCCTGGCCGAGCACAGCAAGGTGCACAACCGAGACTGGGACCCCACCGAAGACGAGGGCGCGTGCAGGGAGCCTTGCGTTTCACGGGAGGCCTCACCCTCCCAGCAGTCCTTCCTGAAGCTCCTGGGGCTCCGTCCGCTGCCGGCGGCAGACTTGAGCGCCCGTCTGGAGAGGCCCGCCAGGTGGATCGCCGAGCTGGACCCCTTTAACACCTATCAGGCCTGGCAACTGGCCACCAAGGGGAAGATCGCTGTGGGGCCGGGGCTGGCCAAGGAGCTGGGTCCCGATGCCGGCTCCGACGTCGAGGATTCCGGCTCGGACAAGGAGGAGCTGGGCGAGATCTGGTCCGGGGGCCGTAGCGGTAAGTCCAAGGACGGCTTCAAACGGGAGCTGAGGTCGAAGCGCCTCGGAGCGGAGACCCCGTCACCGGAGCCGGACTCCAAGTCGTTGGCCAAAGAGAAGCCAACCCGGTGCAAGGACTGTGGCAAGACATTTCGAACCTACCACCAGCTGGTTTTGCACTCCAGGGTGCACAAGAAAGACAGGGGCGGTGCGGAGAGCCCCACCACGTCTGTGGATGGGAAGCAGGGCGCCCAGCTGGAGCGCGCCGAGGAGGGCTCAGAGGACGGCTCGGAGGAGGGAGGCCCGGCCGAGGCCTGTCACTCAGGTAAGGGCCTTGGCCTCCACAGACCCTCAGGGACGAGGGTCACACCCCAGCACCCTGCGCTCCGTGGACCAGAGCTCCCTTTGTGTGTCTGTAGTAGCTGTGCAAAGACAACAGACTGCGCTGTATTTTGAAAAGCTGCAGTGCTTTTCCAGATTAATTCAGTTTTAAATGAAATTAAATTGAAAACCCTATAAAATTAATGTACCTCGGGGGATAAATGATTCACTGTGTTAGTAGGTTTGTAATTAGTTGTCCTGTATTTCATACATCTTTTATGTATGTGACTGAGTGCTATACCCTCCCCATGCTGCATTCTGGTTAAATACAGTGGGTGCTTTGCCCTGATTTTCTTTCGTTAACAGGCTTCTGCCCTAATCCAAGTAGCTGGGGGTGTGCTCAGTGAGACCAGTGTTTCTATCCAGTGAAAGATCAGAGTCCAGGCAGCAGCAGCTGCCTTAAGTTTGGGGGTGGGTCCTGCTATAGGGGATGGAAGTTTTCATTGGCTCAGAGTCGATTGACCGCATGGTTAACCTGCAGAATAAACCATTTTGAGCATTTCTCTGGGTCGTTTCTCTGCCGTGGAAATGAAGTAGCTCTTCATTATACGCAATGTTGATCTTGCTTATCAATAAGTAATTGCTTGTCATAGCGCGTAAAAAAATGTTGAAAGAATTAAAACGGCATGATTCAGTGGAACATGAAATGAGGAACTTGGGAGAGAATAGGACAAGAGTCTTAAAATGAAACATGTTTTTAAGGTAATTTTTTCAGCTAAGCAAGAAGTGTGTAGAAGGTTAGAAAGATGTTCTTCCCCAGTTTTATTCTTTTCTTTTTCTTCTCCAGTGCGTTAGGCTGCCGTCAAGGCCGAGCTGCTCATATTGTAAAGAGTAGCAAACAAGCTAATTTTGGCTGCCTCTTGCAGATACTCTGTGAAAATGTCACATGATAAACCACGACCTGTTATAAAAGGAAAAAAAAAGTATTCTAAAAGGCAGTCTCACTGCCTCTTTCTTAAAATAGATGAAGCCATCATTAGCATTTGGATAATGTTGTTTTATTCCCTCCCCTGCTAATTTGATCTTTTAAAAAAAGAACAAGTAGGATCAAAGTATGTCATGATTCCTTCCATCCAGTTTTCTGTGTTTGAACTCCCTCTACTGGTTAAATCATGGAATAACCACTGAAGGAAGCTGACGCTAGCGGCAACTTTGTTATAAAAATATAACCTTTGCCTCTCTGTGTACCACAGATAAAAGTGAAGATGGCTTTGACCCATCAAAGCTGAAGATTCTCGCACCCTCAAAGGAATGCAGTTACTGCGGAAAGTCTTTCCGTTCCAATTATTACCTCAATATTCACCTCAGGACGCATACAGGTTAATCTCACTATTATTACTTGAGGATGGGTGTTTTTCAGAAGATGGTCCTGGTGTAAGGCCTGTTCTTTCTGAATGTTTCTCAGCATACTTTGTTTACTAATGGCTTTAATGCGGCTGTTCCAGCAGTTAGTGTGTTTTAAATTCTAAGTTATAATTATATATGATGCAAAAAAATAAGGGCAGATGAAAATGCACAGAAAGTGATTTATGTATTTCTGTAATTTGTGACTCTTCTAAAATATCCACATTTTGCTTTGCTGTTGTAGAGCAGAACAAAGCATCTATTGGGCTGCAGTGCCGTTTCAAGCTGTTACCTGTTTGTGCAGGATGTTAGCCGTCCATCCATAATTGCCTTATTTGCCGTGGCAATGTCTTTACCTGGCAGTTCTTGAACTTTTTTAGCTTAAAATTGAGATCCTTAAAATGTTTTGCCCTTTAAAATTTGAAGCAATAGCTGATTGGTTGCTGTAGTTACCCTGTTTGATCCAAAGCTGAATTGGGATTAAAAATTGGCTGTGGACTTTTGACCAGGCAGGCGCTTCCAGACAGACAAGCCAGTAAATATTGCTGAGGGGGGGAGCAGGGGATCGGGGGGGAGTGGGGTGTAAAGGTTGCTGCGATGCCAGAAGGCCGGGCCAAGCCTGACCCCATTTTGCCGTGTTTCCTGCAGGTGAGAAACCTTACAAATGTGAACACTGTGATTACGCGGCGGCTCAGAAGACCTCCCTGCGCTACCACCTAGACCGCCGGCACAAAGACCTGCCCGAAACGGGGCCGTCGGTCAAATCCGCGTCGCCCTCTCCCCCTCCTGACCACTCCAAGGAAAAGGCGTCTTCCACGTCGGCTGGAAGCATTGAGGGCGCACAGAGGAACAGTGGCGCCCCCTGCCTGGGAGGGGCGAGTGAAGCGGACGAGAAGGGGCCGAGTGACCCAGAGAAGGCGAGTACGGGGGCTCCTACCAGCGCCCCTCTCAAGGAGGAGGAAGCATCTGGCGTCGATCAGGAATGCGTGGAGTCGCCTTTAAACCTGTCCGTCAAGATGCCGCTTTCCGTCGCCATGGTGACGTTGCCAAGGAGCTCATTGGTCACCAGCGCTTGTCCACTTTGCACCTTTAAGACCCTCTACCCAGAAGTCTTGCTGATGCACAAGGCACTCAGTCATAAGGAGAACGGGGACGCAGCCAGGAAGAGGCGCCCCCGCCTGACACTGGCCGCCCTCAAGCTCAGGCGCCACACGGGCTGCCCCCCCGCCCTGGACGGCAAGGACGTTGCCCCGCTACAGCCCCCCTACAGTAGGCACCCCCGGCGGACTAAATCCCCACCCCCTCAGTCCGGCAAGCCCGCTGAGAAGCCGGCGCCCCCCCCCAGCCAGCATCCGCTGCCCTCCCAGGCCGCCAGGCTCTCTCTGTCGGCGGAGCCCCGCCGCCCCGCCCAGCCCAGTCCACACCTCGGGGCCCGGCCAGAGATGGCGAGGGTACCGGAGCGGCACCCGGAACCGAACGGCAGCTCCCGACGGGGCGGCGTCGCCGTGGGTACCAGGCCCAGCCCCGGCTCCCCGGATCACAATGGGCCCGGACCGAAGGCCCGGCAGGCCCGGAACGGCGCCGTCTGGCCCGTGGACCCCATGCGCTCCTGCCTGTCCGCTCGCTTCGGCAGCCTCTCCCAGATGGACCTCGGGGAGCCGCACACCAAGAGGCGGAAGTTCTCCGGCACGGCGGCACGGGACCCCGAGGCTGGCGAGGCCCGGCAGGGTGCCATCCATGGCCGACTGCTGCCGCCGGGGAAGAGTAGTAACATCGGGGCACCGGCGCCCCGGAGCCCCGCCTCTAAGATGCCTCAGCCCTCGGCCCCGGCCAAATCGGCCTCCGCCCCAGCGGGAGACACGGACTGGAACGTGATCAACATCCTGAGGTCGTACAGCCCCAGCGACCTGGCCTCCCTCTACCATCCTGTCGTCGCTGGCTCCAGCCATGGCGTCCTCTCCTCCACAGCAGGTGAGCGCGTCCCGCTAATCTAACCCGTCGCTGGGCTCTCCTCTGCTGGGCGTCTCAGCACCCAGACTCGCTTCGCCTGGAGCCTCCAGAGCTGCAGCTGCACTCTGTCCCTGAGAAATAGGCTTATTTAGGCCAGGATGGGTGTCGTGTGTCTTCCTCATTATAATCGCGGGTTTGGATGTGAGCTCAATGTTCCAAGCCCACTCAGTGCATACAGTTACTCAATTTATTCCAGAAATATTAATTTATAAATATTTAGATCCATGAACCTAGTGAACTGTGTCCAAAAATAGCATGTTGCAAATTTTACTGTAATAAGAATAGTCATTTGACAACAGAAATTTGTACTTTTAAACTTTATATTTACAGTTTATAAGTGGTGTGTGCGGGATGGGGTGGAAAGCTAAGGACGAGTTTAAGCTCAGTTAAAAATGCCTGCAATCCTCTCAGATAAGTGCTAGAAAAAATGTCACATTGGCAACAAATATAATGCTTCGTTTTGGGCAGTTCCTGGTTCCACTAGGCTCGTCTGCCAAGAGAGAGATTGTTGTACTGCTGGTACCTGGCTCTCAGAATATTTACTGAAATGGCTTTTTGAATTGGATTTAGAACGAAATGCCACTTTACAAGGCAGTTTTTGTGATGGCTCAGTGTTTAAACAAGTCTGAAGTTGCAGTCCAAATAGTCCTGTCTTAAAGGCACTCATCACAGAAATAATTTGTGTGGCTTCTGGGTATGTTGCAGTACTAAAACCTCTATGTATTGCCCAGTAAAGAATTATAATAGAGCAAAAATTATTGGTGTGTTCTGGTCCATCTTAATAGCGGGAGATTAGCATGTTATGTTGTGCAGATAGCTCACTTTACTGTTGGCCAAAGTTTTGTTGTAACTAAGTTGATAGGCTGTGTAGTGTCTATGCCAAGTAATAAATGGTAATTTACAGCAAAACATTGTAATGGTTTGCAGTAATTGCTTAAACAATTACATCAGCTTAGTTATCTGAAAGCTGAGTGGTTTATAATATGATAGCTGGTTGGGTGTCTGTTCTCTTTAACACTCTGCAATGAATAGGATTTACTCATGTCTGCCACTAACGTTACTACAACATGTTTGAGTATTTTATCATATTTTCCACAGTATCTCCATTACATATATACAGATTGCTAAATGCATGGTTACAGTGGAGCTGCTTAGTTTTTCTTTTCCGGCCCCTGCAGACTTGAGATTTTTAAAGAAAGATGAAATGAAATGAAAATGAGGTTAGTAATGAGGTTATTTCCTAAACTGGTCTTGTTTTGTGACGCTGCGTAGACTAAGAGCAATTTCATGCTGGTGAATATCTATACTGGCATAGAAGACACTCAAAGCTGCCCATTGGAAAAATGTTTGTTTTGCGTTTGTGTGTGAATGCAGGCTTTCAGGAATGGTCGACTTGTTCGCCGGCCAGACTTGCTAGGCTCTTCAGGCACAGCGTAGCGAAGCCTGCAGCTTTGCACACCCACTTATCCCCTGACTCTGTGGCTTTTGGGCTTTTCATTTTCTCCCCAGAAAAATCAGTGTAGTGACCTTTGCTCTGCGCTCAAATTATTCTACATCATAGAGCCATCTCTGAGTACAGATCAGCCACTCTGCTCGCTGAGGGCTAAGGGGCTCGTCCCTGGCCCAGAAACTGGCACCGGGCCCAGGATGACCCGCCATTACTGCAATAGTCTGCCCCCCCAGCACACTCTCCAGACACACCTGCAGACCAGGTTCATTCGCGTTTCCTTTCATGTTTTCCTGTTTGTACGCTTATTTTTTCTTTTTTGCTGGGCACTCTGCTGTTATGGGAATGGCGCCACACTGTGGCCACGTGATTCGGCAGGAATCAAACACACACTTAGCATGTGCTTCATATTTTACCTGAAAGCTTTATACAATGTATCATTTGGGGAACAATTACAATATGCAAGCACAGGTAGTTTTGTGTTGTTATTTTTTTTTAAGTCTATAAAAGATGCATCTTAAGGTAGTAAGGCATTCTGAGGCAGCGGTGGGAAGCTTGCAGAACTACAGCTGTTGACTCAGGCCGCCCGTGTTGGTGCTAATGAGCCAATGTGTTCGGGGTCAACAGCCAGTCCAAGGTAACCCGGCCAGCGCCGCATGCAGGGCTGCTCACCGCAGCACCTCATGTTTCTGTGGTTTTTGTCAGTTGGTGGTGTGTGTGTGTGTGTGTGTGTGTGTGTGTGTGTGGGAGGG